>JAPXFY010000012.1:39453409-39455909 GCA_030674185.1 Monoplex corrugatus | reverse complement strand
TGGGTTCATGGTCATTGTGTTAAAACACAAAACAACATTCTGTTAAAACAAAAAAAACAAATCTTGCAAAATATGTGTGTTGATTTACGTATGTCTGTATAATGTAGGTCCTTCTGTTTCCACGTATATCGAGCTTGGGCATTTGCATTTGTAACTTGTCTTTGGAAAGAAAGGACCTTCCTAGAACGTGAAAAACAAACAAACCTGTAAACAAGAAAACAAACAAACAAACAAACAAACAAAACCAGTCGCCGTGGTGCAGTGGTGAGCGCAACAGACTACCGACTTGAGGGTTGTTAGTTCGAATCCCCACCAGTCCTGTTATGATCAGTGTGGGATTTTTCGGCCTCAACCGGCTTTTCACCTAGAATTGAGTGTGGCGTGTGGGTTTATTGGAAAGGCCGATTCGGGTGGAGCGCATATGGAACTGTCCGAATGTAATGAATCTCTCTTGAACAAATTCCAGACTCCGGACTGGGAAGACCGAGACCACACAGTCGGGTCTCATCCACTTTATGGATGTGTCATAGAGGGTGTTGCTCAAATCTCCTGACCAGCACCACAGGGGTCTGTATCTCTCGGGCCTGGTTAACGCCAGGATATGTTACGATAGTAAGCGTAGAGTACAACCCTGTGGCGTAGTCTCAGTCCTTGATGGAACTCCACAGCATCATAATTATCATTTCCATCGTCATCATCATCACAGCATTATAAAAATAAATATCCCAGCTTCTATGGCCATTGAGCTAGCGTAGAAAATGGGAGGGGGGGGGGGAGTGATTACAGACAGAGGTGAAAAAGAACATCAAGATCTAAGCATATGCCAATATTTTTTTATGATTTTTTCAAATCCTATCTGTATTGTTAACACACAAACAACCTATAACCTACAAAACATGTATGACGATATTTTAAACAATGAAGGTTTTATTGTGTACATCAAGATTTCAGAATATGTCATGAAGAGAATCTGTTTTTTACGGGGAGAACATCGGCATATAGTTGTTCCACTGACCATTAAAAATGGACAAGTGAAAGTTTATTTGGGCATTATACTGTTCCATTTTGAATCTCAGATAAAGCATTCTTTGGAAAGTATGTATAGTACATTCGGAACACATTTGTCCAGATTTGTCAAGGAGAGATTTAGGTATCGTGATGTTTAACCCTTTGATTCCTGCACCCTGTCTACCAACTGCAAAAACTTAACCCTTTGACTCCCTCGCCCTATCCGCCAGCTTCCTACAGGAAGCTGGTGGATAGGGTGAGGGAGTCAAAGGGTTAAGTTTTTGCTTTGGCAGCATGCTTGACAATGCAGGATGTTGGTGAACAGGGTGCGGGAGTCAAAGGGTTAAGCTAAGGCTGAGGGGAGTGACAGTCGAGTGAATAAGACGTCGGACTTCCTGTGTGAAGGACTGAGGTTCGATCCTACTTAGGTACCTCCCGCCTGTTGCGTAAAGCGTGGAGATTTTTCCCCATCTCCCAGGTCAACATGTCTGTCCACCTGTTCGTGCCTAAACCATACCCTTCGTGTGTGTAAGCAGCACGCAAAATAACAGACATGCACGTTAAAGATCCCGTAAGTCACGTCAGTGGCTGGCTTATGGAAACATGAAAACACCCGGGTTGCACGCCCACCAAAACATGCTGACTGTGCAATAGCATTGTGGAATGGGGGCAGATAGTCTAACAGCTTGCATCCTCTGTGCTCTGCTAAAAATTCTGATCATAGCGCAGTGGGTACAAATGAGTTTGCAGGATAGAGCTACACAAAGAACGATTCATAACTGTGTCACCATCTGTGTAGCTCTCACTTGCAGACTTATTATCTGATGACTAATGACGCCTGTGCCATCAGGATTAATCCCACCCAACCCCATTCTTACCACACACGCCTATGTCATCAGAATTAACCCCACCCCACCCAACCCTTACCACCATGCCTATGTCATCAGAATTAACCCCACCCCACCCAACCCTTACCACCATTCATACGCCATCAGAATTAACCCTACCCCACCCAACTCTTACCACCATGCCATACCATCAGAATTAACCCCACCCCACCCAACCCTTACCTACATGCCTATGCTATCAGAATTAACCCCACCCCACCCAACCCTTGCCACCATTCCTATACCATCAGAATTAACCCCATCCCACCTAACCTTTTACCACCATGCCTATATCATCAGAATTAACCCCACCCCACCCAACCTTTACCCCATTCATACGCCATCAGAATTAACTCCACCCCACCCAACCCTTACCATCATGCCTATACCATCAGAATTAACCCCACCCCACTCCACCCAATCCATACCACTATGCCTATACCATCAGAATTAACCTCACCCCACCCAACCCTTACCGCCTTTCATATACCATCAGAATTAACCCCACCCCACCCAATCCTTACCACCATGCCATGCCATGAGAATTAACCCCACCCCACCCAACCCTTACCACCATGCCCATACCATCAGAATTAGCGCCACCC
>JAPXFY010000012.1:39443409-39448409 GCA_030674185.1 Monoplex corrugatus | reverse complement strand
AATTTTCCCTTTTGGAATAATGTTCTAATATTCCAGGCTGTAATTTTTATATTTTTGAATTGATCGCGGTGCCTTGATGACCTGCGCAGCATGACATTTCCTACCGACCAAAGGTGTACCAGTGAAGCCCCTGTTTACATCGTTTTGGTTATTTTCCTTTCTGCTGGCCATGATGTACAAGGGAAGATACGAGATGGTTTCCCCTCGCCTTCTGTTGGTTTTTGTACGGACTCTCCGCCTGAGTTTATCGTTCCCACGACTACCTATAAGGTAGTGGGGGTGATTTTCTGTCAGGGTTTACTCCCTTAGCATTGGTCTCTCCCGAGACACCCACAAGGCAGTGGTGCTATTTACCCACAGCTGGGGATCTAGTTCGTGGACACCAGGGCACGTCCACACGCCGGTGGGCCTGTGCGCGCACATCTGGGGACAAGACCTCCTCCGAGATGCGATGTGGAAGGTTTGAGGGTGCCTATCAATTAACATCAGGAAGAGAGTTCTTTCAGTGTTACATAGAACCATTACTGCTGTACGGATGCGCAGCGTGGACAGACAACACGCAAAGTCAGAGTAAGACTGAGGTAGCTGAAATGTGGTTTCTATGAGTTCCATGGAATTTAAATAGGCAACAAACGAATAACAACATTTATATGACATTTCATGAGGCAAGAGAAATTTGAGCAACTAATCACAACAGGAAAGCTGAAGGGAAAAAAGAGCACCAGGTAGATCCAGGGAGACAATTTTGGTCGGATTTATGGAGTGGATGAAGACTGAAAGGGTGGGAGATGTACTTGAAGCGACAAAAGATTGATTCGTATGGAGGGCTATGATCGCCAAAGCTATGCGGCAAGGCACATGATGATGATAATGTATGTATAGCTAGATACCAGGCCCAAGAAATACAGAAATCTCTCTCTCACTCTCTCTCACGCACACGCACGTACGCACGCACACGCTACGACGCAACACGCCCACGCACCACCAACACAAACGCACCACCACGCACACACCACACGCACGCACACTGCAACACACAACGCACACGCACACAGCACACGCACACACCACACACACACACACACACACACACACACACCACACACACACACACACACACACACACACACACACCACCACACAGGTTTCGTTGATTTTTGGGTGTACAAATCTCTCTCGAAACATGAAAATTATCATATTCGATTCCCAGGCTCCAACCGTTCTGGTGCTGTCAATGTTTCATAGGTCCGGTTCCATCCCCTCTCCCTTTACCTCTCCCAAATTATTCCCCATTTCAAGACCTGGCCAGCGCATAGCATTTGTATATGCCAGGAATTAGCCAGGTAATTGCTGCATATTTAGGTGAAGCGCATATGGTATTGTCTGAGTGCAGTGAATCCCTCTTGAACATAGTTCAAACTACACACCCTTGGTGTATTCGTACAAATAGTATTTGATATTATTCATAATGAGTGGCGTTTAGCCCTGATATGGTTCTAGTAGTCGGCTGGGCTATAAAGCCTGCGTGGCGTATTTCGATTCATGAGGTTGTGGTACAAACATAATGTTTTCGTCCACTTTCCAGTGGTGCTGAAGTTTCCCATTAATTTAACACAGCCATAAATGAACGTGATAAACTGCGTATTTTGCGAATGACCATCTGTTGCTGAACAACGTCGCAGGGACATTAGTTTTATGTCAATTGAACATCTGTATGTATCGCATTTGGAACAGATAAATACAGTACACACTTACCAACCAGATATTTATGTTTTTGCCTTCGATCAAATTTCAATGCAGCTGTTACAAGCTTGATAACAAATTAGGTAAATGCAAAGGAAGTAGTTAATCAAAAAGCAGAATATATGAAATTCGTGATGACAATGTCTTAAGCGATGAGTTCCACTTTTTTCAATGTTCTAAATTTCATGATATCCGATTAAAATTTATCAAACCAACTGAGCTACTGGGGCCCGCAATCGCAGCCAGATTAGACTGGTGTATTTTATATTCATGAAAACTGGCAGCGTGTCCCATAGGGTAGCTCTTGAATACAGGGGACTGGATGTAAAATTAAAAATTTATCCCACAAAAATATCTGTCAATTAAATCTGTGTTCTCATTGTGTAATTTGATTCCTGGAAGGAAAAGAGGTCGACTGAAATTAGTAAAATTTGTCAAATTTTCGAAAACTTTATTGTTATATTCTGAATTGTCGTAAGAAAATGTCAGAGCCACGTTTCTTTATTAGACTGTTATAAATTCTTTTTGCTTCATGTCATCTGTTGATTTTCATTAGGCATTGGTTTATTTGCCATTGTGTCTATACTCCAATTTGGGTTAAAGGATCCATCGAACACTGAACATTAAACAGTGAGCTGCATTTTCTTTTGTACGTCGTGTTTCTCACTATAAGGAAATACATCTTTTACCATAAAAATGTAGACTTGAGCAAAACAAATGAATACTCCTACACAAAATATAGAATACACATGCTTCATATCACATAACCCATACCTTCTCTATAACACTCACACACGCCAGGAGAAAAATAAATGTCTTCATCCCAAAAATTGACCTCTTTACATCCAGTCCCCTGTATTCAGGAGCTACCCTATGGGACACGCTGCCAGTTTTCATGAATATAAAATACACCAGTCTAATCTGGCTGCGATTGCGGGCCCCAGTAGCTCAGTTGGTTTGAGCGTCGGATTCACATGCTTACTGGATGTGGGTTCGAATCTCAGGTGCGCTACATTAAACTGGCCTTCTCACTGTCCCCTCGTGACATCATTGTTGTTCTGGTGGTGGTGTCAGTATGGGATTAGATATGTCCCCTTCCCCACTTCCCTGGGATGGTTATCCCCGTCGGCCATATCACCTGAGGTGGGTGTCGACGTAAAAACTGAACCAAATCAACCATTCTGGCTGCGGTCAGACAACCTCCGCTAGAGCGATGCGTTCTTGAGTACAAAAAACAGAACCCAGAAGTTTTGGTCCCTTTTTATCCACTGGACGAGGCGGTAGGGAAGTTTTTAGTCCTCTTCTTATTATCCATTGTTTGGTGTTGTTTGTGGTCTGTTTGTGACCGTGCATTCGCGCTTGACAAAGGCCGGTTGGCCGAAAATTTGCGCTTGTCTTGTCTTGTTGTATTGAATACGCGTTCACTTTGGTTTACTTGTTCTTCTGGTTCCTGTTTGCTTGGGCGCGGGCAGTCGCACTTGTTTTAGAACCCAGAAGGTTTGACAACCTTGTACGGCGCAGCGCATGTGGGGTTATCCGAGCTCTATAACGCCGTCTTGAAAACACTGAAACTTGTACATTAACAGACTTCGAAACAAATTCTAATCTTTTTGATGGAAACGACATACTCCACTCTCTCTTCCATACTGTATTACTTTAAGGCGAAAAATCAGACAAACGCTGGAATTCAGTTTTAGTTTCAGTTTCTCAAGATGACGTCTCCGTGCTCGGAATGAATTCCATATGCGCTGACGCCACATATGCCATGTGACAGATAAGACTCAAAACGATCTTGGTTTAATAAGCTGTGCATAAATCCCACACACTGGCAAGATAAAAAAAAATGGCCTGCCTGGGGGTTGAACTCACAACCCCTGCGTTATGAGCATGGCTCTTTAACCCTTTGACTCCCAGCACCGTATCCACCACCAGCAAAAAGTTAACGCATGTGACACCCACGCCTTATCCATCACCAACAAAAATTTAATCCTTTGAATCTTTCTGTTTTCCTGTCATGGTTGATAAAGCACAATGCTAATGAATAGGTACAGGGAATCAAAGGGTTAACAACTGAGCTGATGAGCCTCTCAAAGTTTCAGTGCCACTTTCAGTTTCTCAAGATGACGTCTCCGCGCTCGGATGAACTCCACATGCACTAACGTCACAGGTGCCACGTGATGGAGAGGGTTCAGAATGATCACGGCACAAGCCTTAAGCCTGCACATAAACCCACGAGCTGCCAGGTCCTTACGTCCTACCTAGATTGTTCCATAACCCTGAGGTCGTAGGGGAGCGAGGTGGCAGAGACCTCAACCTTTCCCGGGGGCCAGCACCACGAGGGCGGCGCCCATCCTATCTCCCTAGATTCAAATTCATATTCTTAGTCGATTTTTTACCAAGACTTCAGAAAGGTAAGAAGGCTAATTGGTCTTCAAGGAGTGGGACGTGGGAAATCATCTTATATCTCCAATGTTTTATACGAAGACAGCCGGGGCTCTTCACGAATTTCAACTGCCGTGGGATCTTTAGTGTGCGCAGCCAGAGGGCACACGGGTCCGACTCGTTTTTCGTCCCCTTCCGAAGGACTAGACATTCAGTTCGATTTTCCGGTCAAACTGAGGAGAAAAGTGGAGGCCACTACAGGGAGCGAACCCTGGAACCTTGAGTTTAGTTATTGGCAGGCGAACGTCTGAACCATTCTGCCACTCTTCTTCCTCAAAGCTTGTGACCTGACTAAAGGTCAAACCCACGGCCTAAGCAACTGAGTTCATATCTATATCTATATCCGTATTCATATCTACATCCACATAACATCATTATTCATATATATTAATTACAACTATATTCATATGTGTGTCTTTGACTACATCTATATTCATATCTATATAACTATATATGTATTCATATTTATATCTAAGCTTGTCAGAATGGTTCAGAAGTTTGCCCACCAATAACTAAACTCGCGGTTCCAGAGTGCATTTCCCCTACAGGCCTGGACATTTCTCCTCACTTTGACCGGAAAATCAAACTGAACGTCTAGTCCTTCAGAGGGGGATGAAAATCGAGTCGGACACTCATGCCTTCTGGCTTGCGCGCGCTAAAGATTTTACGGCAGTTGAAAATCGCCCGGCTGCCGTGGTATAAAAAAAAAATGGAGATAAAGGTTCATTTCCCAGGGCCCTTCCGTTGAAGGCTGTCTTACTTTCCTCGTGTCTTGGCGAAAAAAAGTGGCGCTGCACGTTCTTGACAGGAGGAGC
>JAPXFY010000012.1:39315909-39440909 GCA_030674185.1 Monoplex corrugatus | reverse complement strand
GTGACGTTAACCTCATAATACATAATAGCCTACCTCTTGCATCAAGTGTTTTTGAAGCCTCTTGACAGCCATAAGTTGAACTTTTGACCTTGAAATCATGGTATTAACGGCAAAGCATTGTTTGTGCATACTGTGGCCAGTGTCTGCACCAGCCATGAAGTAAAGGATCCTGTTGACATGTTCAAATCAGACTCGTTCAGTTACATCTTCTAGATTGGCCGTACTTCAAATGGTCATCGGACTCGTGTTCGTGTTGGTGGGGACGTGTGTGTCCTATTCTGCACAGGGCTGACCACGTTCATTGTATAAACGTTTCCTTATTACGTCGCCTCGGTGGCATTGATACCACGCTGCTCATTCCGATCCCAGCTGGCTGCCTCTACCCGTGGGAATGCCAGGGGCTCTATCAGTATAAATAGAATCCCCATTCTCAGGAGATTCTTTGCTAGAAATGTCCTCTGTTCTGTCACTGTCTTTATTTCTTCCTCCTTTGCTTTCTGTTATCTGTATCATTTTGTGCCTTCACCTATATATACTCCTAATCATAATTTAAGGGCCACTTCTTCCTTCCTCTCTAATTTTAAGTTGAAATAATTGACAATGTTTAGAATTGATTCTATGTTTTATTTCATCATTTCCACACCTGTTTTGGAAAAAGAAATTAGCACAATGACCCATTAGCGAACAGCACATGCATTTAAAGGAACATCCCCCCTTTTCAAAAAACAGAAAGTGTCAGATTTGGCCAATCTGTTTTCAATATCGCGTGTGTCCGCCCCGAGCCTGGATGCATGCTTCACAGCGCCGATGCATCGACCCCACAAGGGTACGGAGTGTGTCCTGAGGGATGGCCGCCCACTCGATCTGCAGGATGTCGACCAGCTTGGCCAGGGTGCCCGGTGGGGGGTGGTTGTCCCTGATGCGCCTCCCGAGCACATCCCAGAGGTGTTCAATTGGGTTCAGGTCAGGTGAGCACGCTGGCCAGGCCATACGGACGACTTCATGCTGCTCCAGGAAGTCGGTCACAAGGCGTGCTCGATGCGCAGGTGCATTGTCGTCCTGGAAGATGGCGCCTTGACCAAGGTCCACAAGCGCAGGCAGTGCCACGGCCGCCAGAACCTCGTCCCGGTACCGGACCCCGTTCAGGATGCCGTCAATGGGGAGCAGGGGGGTCCGGGTACCACGGCTCATGCCACCCCACACCATCACCGACCCGCCGCCGTACCGGTTATGCTCTTGGACAGTGGCGTCAGCGAACCTCTCCCCTTGACGTCGCCACACATGAGCCCGGCCATCGTTAAAGGTCAGGGTGAACCTGGACTCATCCGAAAACAAGACCCGGGCCCACTGTTGCCTTGTCCAGGTCACGTGCTCCCTGGCCCAGGTCATGCGGCGCACTCTGTTGACCGGTGACAGCACGGGTCGGACGGCCGGTCTCCGTGACCTCAAGTTTGCCTCATGTAGCCGTCTTCTCACCGTGCTGCAGCTGATGTTAGCACCTGTTGCGTCCCTCAGCTGACCCCTCAAGGTCACCGCAGTGGATGCCCTTTCCCTCAGGACGGAGAGGGCAAGGTAGCGGTCTTGCTGTCTTGTCGTTACTCTGGGTCGATCCGTGTGACGCCTTTCCTGGACTGCTCCAGTCTCATTGAAGCGCTCCAGCAGTCTCTGGATTGTGGAATGCGACACTTCAAGTCGTCTAGCAACTTCCCGCTGCGCTAGGCCTTCATCAAGCAGAGCGAGGGCTCTTCCCCGCTGCTCATCCGTCATCCGTCGTCTTGCAAGCATGGTTAAAACGAACCAAGAACGGGTCCTTTTTATCCTCGTCTGCAGGCAACTTTGGCTGGAGTAGTGTTCAAAAAGGGCTTGCCTTGCACGTGCAAAGCGAATTTTGTCGCTACCCTTGCCTGCGTCAGAGAGACCCTGCTGAAGATTCGACAATTTCGTAGTTGGAAATTGTCATTCATTGCAGTCAGTGAAATCTGTGACCAAACACCCGAAATCTGTTTCTTTACTCTTCGTTTTGTTCGCATGAATTTGTAGGAAGAGAAAAAATTATGGTTGATTTCCATTCGGAATGGACTAAGTGATCTGGCACCAAAATCGACACACTACACAATACAACACTACACTTAAAACATCAAACAACACACAACATATATATATTTTTATAAATCACAGATACGTATCATATATAATAAGATTATTCCAGTGATAGGCTGATACAATACTAGCATAAAAAATAGGCTAGGTAAAACATAGGCTAGATGCATTAATATGGGTACGTAAATTTTTCCCTTTTTGTGTCTGTTAACGGTTATAACAAAAACCGCTGACTGCTGACTGTCAGTCCTTTCTCCCTCACGACACCCACGATGATACAAGCAGACAGATAAAAGTATTTCAGGACTGAAGTGCCATAGCATTATCCAGGTTGATCTCTGCTCACCTCTTATCGATAAATACCGTCCGATGCCGTGACTCAAAGCAAACTCGCGTGCGACATGTTAGAATCCCCGATTTTCGTTGTTGCGGCCAGAATTCAGTCTGAGCCGCTGATTATTACGACTAGTGGGTTCTATAATTTTGTCTTTTATAACCCTGCGTGTGTATGCCTGCCTGGCTTGGTAACTCGATAACCCCATTTCTGACCTTGTCCCCCAAATGCAACCCTAATCCAAACCTTATATCCAATCTTGCTGTAAACTTACCTAAACCCAGCCAAAGCATCTTCATGGGTTGTGTGCAGATGAGTCACTCAAGTAGTCTGGGAGGAATTAATTTAACTTTTCTTTCCTACGGTACAAGTTGGGTCGCGCGTCTACAGATCGGCGGAATGGTTCCTGTCGGCTTTGTCGGTTCCATGCTTTTGTACTGTTCACTTACAACTGTTAAGAACACCTGAAGGAATTTTGAAAGCAAATCGATATTGAAAGTGAAGTGCCGAGGAAATATTAAAAAAGGATTGTGTTAAATTACTACTTTGATTTTTGATGAGATAGTGATGTGCTGTTATCACACCACGCACCACCACACGACGACCACACACACACACACACACACACACACACACACACCACACACACACACACACACACACACACACACAACACACAGATATATATATATATGTGTGTGGTATGTGTGTATACGCACTTTCTCTCTTGTCTCTCTGTCTCTCTCACTCCCCCCAGTCCTCTCGATCATCTGTCATAAACGGCAACGGGCATAGCGTTTGAGATGTGTGTTTGTGTATTCGTGTTACATCTTGTTTTCAGTCCTGATGAACAGGGCATGTAAATCACTGATATAAACAAATGTTTTCTTTGGCAGACGAGAGCTTGCTGCTTTGCTTTCAGTTTGTATGAACAGATGCTTTTCTCTTACACAGAACACTACACTGCTTTGTTTCCATTTCAAGTCGTATGCCCGTGCCCGAGTGTGTGTGCGTGCGTGTGTGTGCGTGCGCGCGCGCGCGCATATGCATAGTACCTTACATACATAAATGCATAGCCTACTTTTTGAATTCAGTGGAGAACTTTATTTTCAAAACTTTTTACATTGCACTGGATATCGGTTTATTCAAATGCCGTGAATGTCATTCGAACACTTTGAAATACGGAATTTGTTTATAATAGTATATTTTACACACAAATCACTTTTAATTTTATTATCTTATAATGCAGGTCCATATGAGCGAAGGCTTGCATTATGGATATCACTAACCCCAGCTGGAAAACCAGCTCTGAATCCTGGACATGACCAGAAAGAAGTGAAAGAAAAGGTATTAAAAGAATCAAACGGAAATAACAGACAAAAATCAGCGTCAGTTGGTGATGAAATCACTGATGTGGAAGGTGATGTACGTCTTGGAACCATATTCAATCTTGATGGAACTGAACTAGTTGAAAGAACTGATAGCCTCACCACTACTATGTCACAGAGATGAGTTTGGTACATTTTGTCTGTTGATTCACAAATGAGCAACCTCACAGCAGAGGAAGAACAATTAAAGACAGGTGAACTGAACAGACTGACTCAGGAAAATATGCAATTTAGACAGGCATTTGCTTGCAAAAAAAATTACTTTGGAATCTTGCATAATCAGGATGACAACAAATATTTTACATGACTTTAGAGCACTTGTTTTGTTTGATTTTCTTGTTTCTCGCCTACCTCGGATAAAACGGTGATCCATGCTTAAACCAGATTCTTTAGCCAGACAGAGCTAGTATTTGTATAAGTTTCCCAGTTCAGTTTCCAAGGCACATCCATGGCAATGGCGCATCAATAATTGACTGTTTTGAAAATCTTTGAGAGGTCTAGTCCAGACACACGTGCACTGACATGGTCACATTACAACCATGATACGGTCAAATATTGCTTATCAGTTCACCACAGGAACATTTCTTTTACGTCCAGATGATAGGGTAGCAGGATCAGTGACCAAAATATGTAAACTGTGGGGATGTTTGAAGATTGCCTATCAAATATTGTTTTGGCAGACAGGTTTTGATAGATTTGAACTAGTTGCCATGCAAGGGGCTGCTTCTTTCACAAAAGGTCATCTTCTACTGAGTGCATTACAAATTGAATCGACAAGAAATCTAGCATACTTAGTTTCATGTGGAACATGCCATTGGAATGGTTTGCAGAAAATAACGAAAATCTCGGCAGCAAGAATGACTGTTTAAATCATGCTGAGGAACAGATAACAGCACTTGTGATAGTGGTATGTGCTTTTGTTAACATGTGTTCCATTGTTCAATAGAAAGAAATAGAACCATTATTGCTTTTTTCAGTTGTGTTTCCGCACAGTACATGTCTGTTGTAAGACTAAAACAGAATTTTCAATCACAAAGTAACGTTGAACTGTATTTTACTGACAGCTGTGGAAACATGTAAACACAGAGTGAGTTTATGTAAAACATCTAACACACAACACACACACGCGCGCGCACACACACACACACACACACACACACACACACACACACACACACACACACACACACACACACACACACACACACACACACACACATACGTAAGCACGCACACGCCTAGGTATCTGGTCATGTCATCAAATAACTGTTTTTGCTTCTTATGATTAGTCTTTTCGTAGTGCACAATCTGGGCAAAATCCCCCGTTGGGTTGCCGGGGGCTCTTTCAGTATAAATAGTATCCCCACCTTCTGGAAATTCTGTGCTAGAAATTCCCTCTTTTCTGTCAGTCTTTGTTTTTGCCTTGTTGCCCTGCTTTCTATCATTTCTACTTATTTTCTGCCTTATGGTCCATTCACCTGGATATTTTCGATAAAGTCTTAGTACTTTTTCTTCGGATTGATAATTGGGTACATGTATTAAGTGCATTTTTGGCTCTAAGGAGGTGATATGCGGAAGCAATTTTAGGTAATTTATGCCTGTTTTTATGTTTTGGTGTCTTGTGTATGCTTATATTTGTATTCAGATGTGTTTTTTAAATCTCCCCTGTGCGATAAATCGGACGGAATGGTCCTACGCCGGGGGCATGTCCTTAGATTATGTGCGCGAATGCATTGATGTGTGTACTTTTCTTTTCTTTTTTTTTTTTCCTGTTGAAGTTTTGTCTTTTGAAGCGGTTATAGCCCTGATATGGCTCTGCGCAGTCGGCTGGGCTTTAAACAACAATAAAAGAAAGTGCACTTTTGGCTCTAAGGAGGTGAGATATGCGGAAGCAATTTTAGGTAATTTATGCCTGTTTTTATATATGTTTTGGTGTCCTTATGTATGCTTACATTTGTATTCAGGTGTGTTTTTTAAATCTCCCGTGTGCGATAGATCGGACGGAATGGTCCTACGCCGGGGGCATGTCCTTAGATTATGTGCACGAATGCATTGATATGTGTGCCTATTTTTTTTTTCCTATTGAAGTTTTGTGTGTTTTGAAGCGGTTATAGCCCTGATATGGCTCTGCGCAGTCGGCTGGGCTTTAAACAATAATGAAAGAAAAGAAAAAATGTGGGCAAAACCATGAATCCGTTGGAGTTTTCAGTTAAGTTCAACATATGCAAAATGAAATCACTCCAGTTGGCAGTATTGTCATGAGGAACCTTGGGGCCCATATTCCCCTAGTCCGCAAAAACATCTCCAATGGGTTCATGGTTTTGCCCAGATTGTGCAGTACAAAAAAACATGAGAAGCAGAAAGAGTAATTTGTTGACATGACCAAATACCTGGGCGCGTGAATGTGTGCGCTCGCGCGTGCGCGCGTGAGTATATCTGTCTGTGCATGCATGTGCATCTGTGTGTGTGTTTTGTGTGTGTTGTAATGTGTGGTGTGTGTGTTTTAGTGTGTGTGTGTTAGTTTTACATAAACTCACTCGTGTGTGTGTGTTTACATTTGTTTCCACAGCTGTCAGTAAAAGACAATTCAGTGTTAACTTTGTGATTGAACATTGTTTCGGTCCTACATGTACAACAGACATGTACTGTGCGGAAACATGCTTACAACTGAAAAAAGTAATACTTACTGGTGCCATTTCTTCTTATGAAACAGTGGAACACATGTTAACAAGAGCACATGACACTATCACAATCAAGTGCTGTTATCTGTTCATCAGCTTAATTAAATACATGTAGTAATTCTTGCCGCTGATAATTTGTATTTTCTGCAAACCATTCCAATCACATGTTAAACATGAAACTGTAGTCATGCTATACTTACGATCGTATTGTGCAGTTTGTTATACACTCGATTGAAGTTGACCTTTTGTGAAAGCAGGAATTTTTACATCGGCCCCTCGCATGGCAACTAGTTCAAATTTATCAAAACATGTCTGCCAAAACATCATTTGAGAGGCAATTGTTTAAATGTCCCCAATGTTCACATTGGCACTGATCCTGCTACCCTATCATTTGGATGTAAAAGAAGTATGTTCCTGTGGTGTAACCGATGAGATATTTGATTGTAATATCATCGTTTTAATGTCTAATATCATCGTTTTAATGTGGCCATGTCAGTGCACTTGTGTCTGAACTAGAAGACCTCTCAAAGAATATTTCAAAACGGTCAATTATTGATGCGTCATTGCCATGGATATACCTTTCCTTAAACTGAAATGAACTGAACTGGCAAACTCACACAAATACTAGCTCTATCTGGCTAAAGAATCTGGTTTAAGCATGGATCACAGTTTATCCGAGGTAGGTGAGAAATAAGAACAAACAAAACTGACAGTGCTGTAAAGTCCTGTAAAATACTTGTCATTCTGATTATGCAAAGGTTCTAAAGTAATTTCTTTGCAAGCAAGCGCCTATCTAAAACTGCACATTTTCTTGAGTGTTCAGTTCATCTGTCATTAATTGGTCTTCTTTGCTGTGAGGTTGCTCACTTATGAATCAACAGACAGAATGTACCAAATTCATCTCTGTGACACAGTAGTGGTGAGGCTGTCAGTTATTTCAGATGGTCTGTTCCATCATCAGACTGAATGTGTTCCAAGACGTACATCACCTTCCACATCAGTGATTTCATCACCAACTGAGGCTTTTTTTTTTTACTGTTATCATTTGATTCTATTAATACCTAATTTCTTTCACGTCTCTCTGGTCCTGTCCAGGTTTCAGAGCTAGTTTCCAGCTGGGGTTAGTGATATCCATAATCAAGCCTCAGCTCATATGGACATGCATTAAAAGACTGAAAAATAAAAACTGTGTATAAAATGTACTATAAGTTCCATATTTCAGTGTTCGAATGACTAATACTCACGGGCATGTGAATAAACCTGATAAAAAGTGTAATGTAAAAACATTTGAAAAGAGTTCTCCACAGAATTAAAAAAAGTAGGTTATGTATTTATGTAGGCCCATATAAGGTACTGTGTATGCGTACACACACACACACGCGCGCGCGCGCGCGCGCACTCACTCACTCACATTGTCACTCAATTCAAATGGAAAGCTCGCGCGCGCACTCACACACGCATTCACACACACGCATTCACACACACACGCACTCGCACAAACACGCACTCCACACACACGCACTCGCACACTCGCACACACGCACTCACACACACACACACACACACACACACACACACACACACACACACACACACACACACACACACACACACACACACTCACTCACTCACTCACTCACTCACACGCTCACTCACTCACTCACTCACACGCTCACTCACTCACTCACACTCTCACTCACACACTCACTCTCACACACTCACTCACTCACACACTCACTCACTCTCACACACTCACTCACTCACTCACTCACTCACTCTCACTCTCACACACTCACTCACACACACACACACCTGGGCACGGACAAACACACTTGAAATGGAAACAAAGCAGTTCGGTGTTGTGTGTAAGAAACAATCTGTTCGTACAAACTGAAAGCGAATAAGGAAGCTTACGTCTGCCAATGAAAATATTTATTGTTTACGTCAGTGATTCGCATACCTGTTCATTCATCAGTGACTGAAAACAAGATGTAACAAGAATACACAAATACACCCACGTCTCAAACACTATGCCATCTGCCATTTATGACAGATGACCCAGACGGAAGGAGGGGGTGGGGTGGGGAAGAAAGAGTGTGTGTGTGTGCGTGTGTGTGTAAAAGCGAAAGTATATCTCCCTCAAGATCATGCATACATCAAAAACAAGTAAATAGATCTGTAGCACTCATAGTATTTTTAAATTGGTCAGAGCAAATAAATCTGTAGGTCGTACTTAAATCAATTGTAAGGCCTTCTAGTCGAAACTGCCAGCCATTCTCTCCATCTCTCCATCTTTTCACCTCGTTCACACATAGTGATAGTGATATGCAGTTTTTGTATTTTTCTCGACTGGGTTTGTGTGTGTGTGACATCCTTCACACAACAATTGTTTACCATCTCAAACTTTTTGTTTCTCGCTTCTTTCATTGATTTTCCTTCTGGTGTCAACGTGGTAAAAGTGCAAAAGCATGGAACCGACGGTGCCGACACGGACCATTCCACGAACACGACTCGACCCATAACGTAGGAAAGAAAAGAACTCCGCTGGGACTGGAGTGACGTCATCTGCACACAGCCCATTCCCTCCTACCAGAAAGTACTTGATCCCATTCACAATCAAGGGCTCCGCCTCTTGTTTTGAAGCATTCCGCACCACCTCTGTCTACAGCCCTGTACGTATAGGAGGTGGAGCCTTCCCTTTCCCACCGTAGATTGAAACTGACATTTACTGTCTAAAGCTGTTCTCTGGACCGGAAGACGCTGCTCTTCTGGACCGGAAGACGCTGCTAATGACTCTTTACATTCAAATTTAAAACAAATTTCGAAGCAAATTCCAGACCCTGCTATTGGAACTCGCGTTCTTCCGAACTTCTCACATGCAAAATGCAGGTACTGATCCAGCAACTGTTTAGACTTTTTCCAAGTTTTTGGACAGCTCGGCATGGACCTTTGAAACACGAGGTCTGGTTTGATCTTGGTTTCTTCTATTATGACTCCATCGGTGTATTGGTATACAAGTTCTTTTACAGAGAAGTCCGTCAACAATTTCTGTCAACACTCGACATGTTCATTGATGGATCAGAGTCTGATGATGTTGCAGCTGCTACCTCCTGTTCTGCTACTTCTGACCATTTTCGAAAAGCTTCCCTCTGATAGGTCCGTTTATATCAACGTTCCCACTGAAAGCCCTAATCAGGTTTGGGAGCCTGTCACTCCCCATCTTCTTTATTAATGAAGTTATAATAGATATACGTTAATTACTGACATACAAAATTCAAATAAACGTATTAACACGCGTATTGCTAAACAAAAACGGAAGCGATCTGAATCAAACCAAAATAAAAGACGTATGGTGAAGTTAAGCTGTTGCTTAATAATAATTACATAATAATTACGATATTTATATAGCGCAAAATCTTGATAAAATCAAATCTAAGTGCTGAAACAGACACGCACGCACACACACACACACACACACACGCACACACACACGCACACACACACGCACACACACACACACACACACACACACACACGCGGCTATAAATGGGGAGAAAGAATAAAAACAATGGAAAATTATAGAGAGCATATTATATACAATTATATATTACAATGCGATTCCCCTCCGAGTGGAGACAGGCTGCAGAGGGGATTGAGTGAGGTCAGGATTTTATGCAGAGGAGAAAAGGTGAGTTTTGAGAGCGGACTTGAAGGAGACAAAAGTAGGTTGCTGACGGACAGAGAGAGGAAGTTTGTTCCAGGAGAGCGGACCAGAAACGGAGAAGGCTTGTGGACCATAGGTATTGAGCTTAGTGCGTGGAAAGCGGAGGGTACGTGAGGGAAGATAGATCTCAAGTAGGCTTGACAGGTAATCGGGGGCTGCGTTATTGAGGCTTTTGTAGCACATAGTGTCTAATTTGTACTGTATGCGCTTTGATACAGGGAGCCAGTGAAGTTGTGCCAGGAGAGGAGATATGTGGTCAGCTTTTTTCTTTTTGAGTACAAGGCGTACAGCATTGTTTTGAATGCGCTGTAGGATGTGAATGGTGGAGGCAGGAAGACCGGACAGGAATGAATTGCAATAGTCAATGCGAGACATTATGAAGGAGAGAACGAGTTTTGCAGTTGTTTCCACAGAGAGATACTTCCTGATCAGGCTTATACGATGGAGGTGATAGTAGCAAGATCTGGCAGTTTGAGAAACAGTTGTTCATGGAGAGGGTAGGTAGAGTTAATGCAGACACCAAGGTTTTTAGCTGAATCAGAAATTGGGACTGATGTGTTACATAATGGGAGAGAAAGAGGAGGCAGCTGAGAAAGTTTCTGACGGGTGCCAATGAGGATAGCTTCTGTCTTGTCATCATTTAGCTGAAGTTTGTTGTATGTCATCCAATTTTTAATGTCCGAGTAACACTCAGTGGTGCGAGTCAGGAGGCGCTGTATATTGTCAGGTGAGTCACTGTCTTGAAGTTGGGTGTCATCAGCATAGAAGTGGTGTTTTATAGAGTGGGAGTTGATGATGGTGGACAGGGGGAGGTGTAAAGAGTGAAAAGAACAGGGCCAAGGACAGATCCTTGTGGAACACCACAGGTCAGGTATGTAGGTTGAGAGTAAGTGCCATTGATGAGAACAGTTTGTTTTCTGTTTGATAAATATGAAGTGAACCAGGAGAGAGCAATGTCAGATGTCAAAAATATGATGAAGTCTAGAAAGGAGAATGCCATGCTTGATACTCATGCTGTATTGTCGTGCTCATACCTCAGATACTTCGGTGTCCCACGTGGGGATGCTGAGGGCTCTTTCAGTATAAATAGTATCCCCACCTTCTGGAAATTCTGTGCTAGAAATGTCCTCTTTTCTGTCACTTCCTTTGTCTTGTTGCTTTGCTTTGTCATCTCTACCTATCATTTTCTGCCTTGCTGGTCCATTCACCTGTATGTATTTGATAAAGTCTTATGTACTTTTTCGTAGAATTGATAATTGGGTACATCTATTAAGTGCATTTTTGGCTCCAGAGAGGTGAGATATGCGGAAACAACTTAGGTAATTTATGCCTGTTTTTATATATGATTTCGTGTCCTTGTGTACGCTTATATTTGTATTCAGTTGTGTTTTTTAAATCTTTCCTGTGCGATAAATTGGACGGAGTGGTCATCGCCGGGGGCATGTCTTTAGATTATGCGCGCGAATACAGTGGTATGTATACTTAATCTTAATTTTCTTTAACTTTTTTTTCCTGTTGAAGTTTTGTATGTTTTGAAGCGGTTATAGCCCTGATATGGCTCTGCGCAGTCGGCTGGGCTTTAAACAACTACTACTCCCTAAAAACTTCGGTGATTCTAGTTTTCTTTACACCAAAGTCACAAGCCAGTAAACGTGGTGAAG
This sequence comes from Monoplex corrugatus, assembly GCA_030674185.1. Lineage (NCBI taxonomy): Eukaryota > Metazoa > Mollusca > Gastropoda > Littorinimorpha > Ranellidae > Monoplex > Monoplex corrugatus. The sequence continues at coordinate 39,429,021 of JAPXFY010000012.1, read as the reverse complement.
TGGTCAGCACAATGGACTACTGACCAGTTGGTCATGAGTTTGAATCTCCATCGGTCCAAAAGTCAGATGTGGAATTTTTTGGCTTGGTCAGGTCCAAATCCGACTAAAACGTGCTCTGAGCTCGTTGGGAAGACTGATCACACAGTCGAGTCTCATCCTCCTTATGTATATAGTCGTTTAGGGTGTTGCTCAAACTAATCAACACCGCAGGCGTCTGTATTTCTCAGGCCTGGGTGATGCCAGGTCATATGATAGTAAACCTCACGCAGCGTTAGTCCTAGATGGAACTATATAGCATCATCACTGTCTTCACCATTCTCGTCATCATAGCACTATTTAAAATTGTAGTTTTTGACGTGGTGTTAGCCGTCATGTTTTCAGTGGTCGACTTGGCTACAACCAACTAATCCCAAAATCTGTGGCCCTTCACACCCTGACCTCATGATGACGCCCAGTGTCGGCGGGTTTGGAGGTGTCGGAGAGCCAACATGAGTGGAGTAGGGGTAGTGACACGGGGATGGTGTGTCGGACAGCCAAAATGAGTGGAGTGGGGGTAGTGACACGGGGATGGTGTGTCAGAGCCAGAATGAGTGGAGTGGGGGTAGTGACACGGGGATGGTGTGTCAGAGCCAGAATAAGTGGAGTGGGGGTAGTGACACGGGGATGGTGTGTTGGAGAGCCAACATGAGTGGAGTGGGGATAGTGACATGGGGATGGTGTGTCAGAGCCAGAATGAGTGGAGTGTGGGTAGTGACACGGGGATGGTGTGTTGGAGAGCCAACATGGGTGGAGTGGGGGTAGTGACACGGGGATGGTGTGTTGGAGAGCCAGAATGAGTGGAGTGGGGATAGTGACACGGGAATGGCGGCGAAATATGAGCCGAAAAGTGAACAGACACGGCTAAAGTGAAATAACATTCACGTTGGCGAAGACATTATGCTGGGCACGTCAGAGTATTTCGGTCAGTTTTTCAAAGCAGAACAGATGGACCGCCAGCGGTTTCTGTAGACCCATGGCTTTCATCACTAGCATAATGGCTCTCTACCAATGGTGAATAAACCATGTAATCTGAGAGGAGCACACTTCCGCTCATTTTTCATTTCGTACAGCCAACCAGTCAATTTGGAATTTCTTTGACCGCGCCTGTTCGCCTAGATAGCTCTCTCTCTCTCTCTCTGTCTGTCTGTCTGTCTGTCTCTCTCTCTCTCTCTCTCTCTTCTCTCTCTCTCTCTTTCGCTCGCCACGCCAGGGTCTTTATTTCATTAAACATCTATTGACTTAACAAAAAAATGAAAAACAGAATGAAACGTGTGTGAGAGTAGAAAGAAGCGAGGAGTAGTTTTCGAAGTTAAGAGGATTGTGACAAATAACACAGAAAAATGAAATATCCAACAAGGACAGAAGAAACTTCCGTTTAAAATAATCAGACCAAAATGATCTACAGGACTATGCAGAAAAAGATGGGGATAAACGGTCAAGAAGAGTCCGACTGAAAGAAAACGAGCTACACGACTGTGAAGACGGAGAAAATTTTTTTTAGAACAAACAACCTCGTTAAAGAAAATGACCCACGAGACTATGCAGTAAAAGACAATACAAACAAAACAATAACAAAAAGGCCAGTTTAGAACGTTTGGGCCTAAAGAAAACGACCTACACGAACTTCAAGACAGAAAAAGCCTGTTACAAACAGTCGGGCTTCATTACAGAAAATGACATACACGACTATAAAGACAGAACAAACAAAAACAAACAAACAAAAAAACGGTTTAGAACAACCAGGCTTATTTAGAAAATGACCACGCAATAAATGATTCGCGGTCTGCAGATAAGGCCACATTTTTTTCATGAATTTATAGGTGATGCAGGTCCCATTTTCCCTCGTGTGTGTGTTTGTGTGTGTGTGTGTGTGTGTGTGTGTGTGTGTACATATATATGTGTATAATATGTATGCGTATATGTATATGTATGTATTTACATTTATGTGTATATACATAATGTATGTATACATACATATATACATGCATACATATATATACATAAATACGTACGTGTGTGTGTGTGTGTGTGTGGTGTGTGTGTGTGTGTGTGTGTGTGTGTGTGTGTGTGTGTGATCTCATAATACTTTACTGCACTGAATACTGAAATGCGTCTTCACATGGGCAACGACCTTACTGAGCAAAGTTTTGTATTCCGCAACACGCTTACTCTTTCTTCACCTCCTCTGTCCTGTCTTTCTGTTGTACTCGGAACACCCATTTCTCTTTTCCTTAGATTCTGTTGGTGTGAGCGAGTGTAGTGCCATTTCTAGATTAAGTGACCTCGTGTCTTTGCTTAAAACTCCCAATTTCAAGAAATGGGGCATTGACCTTTCTGAATAAAAAAACGGATTTTTTCTCTCGCTATCTTTGTCTGTCTCATCTTTCATCGCTCTCTCTCTCTCTCTCTCTCTCTCTCTTCTCTGTACTCCTGCCTCCCCCCCCCCCCCTTTCTCTTTGCACTGTTGTAGTCAGCCTCGCTCTTGCTTATTACACTCAAAGCACTTTTTCCTGTCCGTTTCCGTTTGGCTTTTTAAGCGCAAGCATTTGTGTGTGTGTGTGTGCGTGTGTGTGTGGTGTAGTGTTTTGTGATAAAAAGAGCATGCTTTTGCTTATATCTCTCGCATGGGACGTTTGCGTTAGTGAATAACATTTTGCATTTCCATTTGACTGTCTATTTCGGTGTCTGTTGAGTCATTCCTTTGCTCCCTCTTTTTCTTCTGTCTCGTATGGGTCGATGGCTTTCGCAGTAAACCATTTGTCATTGTTGTCATTACCAGTGTGTCTGTACCTCTCTGTTCTCTTTTTCTGTCACATTATATGGGTCGGTGGTCTTCACAATAAATCTTCACCCCCGTTGGGATGCCGGGCTCTTTTAGTATAAACGGTATCCCCACCTTCTGGAAATTGTTATAGAAAATTTCTTTTCTGTCACTCTTTGTTTCTGCCTTGTTCCTCTGCTTTCTATCATTTCTTCCTAGCATTTTCTGCCTTGCTGACCCATTCACCTGTATGTGTTCGATAAAATCTTGCGTATTTTTTCTTATTGTTAATTGGGTAAATGCATTAAGTGTATTTTTGGGCTCAATGGAAATGAATATGCAGAATCAGTTTTATGTAATTTAGGCCGGTTTTTCTATGTTTTAGTATCCTTAGTTACGGTTGAATTTGTATTCAGGTATGTTTTTTTAAATCCCCTGTGTAATAAACTGGAGTGGTCAACGCCAGAGGCATCTCCTTAGATTATGTGTGCGAATGCATCGGTATGCGTATGTTTTTTCCCCTATTGAAGTATTGTGTTCGCTTTGAAACTGTTATAGCCCTGACGTGGCTCTGCTCAATCGGCTTGGCTTTAAACAGAAACAATAATAAATCTTATTGTCATTGTCAATCTCTCCCTCCTTCCCTCCCCCCGGTCTCTCTGTGTGTCTCCCTTCCTCTGACAGATACGTAAGTTGGCATATGTGTTTCTATCCATACCATTGGACAGTATTTATTTCATATTTTTCTCGTGCATAATTAGTTGAATTTCTTTCTTACTTCAAGAAATGTATAATGTTCAAACTGTCTTTTTTCATTTTTAAAGTCCAGTGGCCATAGAGTTGAAGCACTTTGGGTGTTTAACTATGAGTCTGATCTGTATCTTGGTGATTTTCATTAGCCCTGATATGGCTCTGGTAGTCGGCTGGGCTATAAGCAATATGAACTGAACTGGTGATTCTCACTCCCTCTGTTTATTATACTCAAAAGACCGTATTTTTCATCCAGGGGGTGTAAGTGGACAGGTACTGTGTGTGTGTGTGTGTGTGTGTGTGTGTGTGTGTGTGTGTGTGTGTGTGTGTGTGTGTGTGTGTGTGTGCGTGTTGGTTTTGTGCGTGCGTGCGTGTGCCGTCTCCAACCTAAAGACAGTGTTTCTCTCTCTCTCTCTCTCTCTCTCTCTCTCTCTCTCTCTCTCTCTCTCTCTCTGTGATTCCTCCTCTGGGAATCTGCATCCGTCCTCGCATGTGAAAGGCAGATACAGATTTAGCCGTTTCAGACATCTCCAAATTTGAAGACAGCCCACCATGGACCTTTAAAAACAGACTGTTTTGATCTTATTTCCTTCAGTAAAGACTGTACCTGTTTATTGGTGTACAAGTCGTTTCATGCAGAACTTTTTAATAAATTTCCGTCATCTCACGAAATGTTCACTGATGGATCAAAGTCTGAAGGTGTTGCTGCTGCCGTCATCTGAGCTATTCCCAGTCGTTCATTTTCAAAACATGCTGCCTCCGACAGTTCCGTTTATATTGTTCCCCCGTGGGATGCCGGGGCCTCATTCAGTATAAATAGTACCCCAACCTTCTGGAAATTCTGTGCTAGGAATTTCCTCTTTTCTTTCACTCTTTGCTTCTTTCTTACTCCTTTGCTTTCTGTCATTTCTTCCTATCATTTTCTGCCTTGCTGGTCCTTTCACCTGCATGTGTTCGATAAAGTCATATGTACCTTTTCTTGGAATTGATAATTGGGTACATGTATTAAGTGCATATTTGACTCTAGGGAGGTGACATATGCGGAAGCAATTTTAGGTAATTTATACCTGTTTTATGTTTTGGTGTGCTTAGATATGCTTGAATTTTTATTCAGTAATTTTTTTTTATATCCCCTGTGCGATAAAATGGACGGAGTGGTCAACGCCGGGGACATGTCCTCAGATTATGTGCGTGAATGCATTGATACGTGTACTTTTTTTCTGTTGAAGTTTTGTATGTTTTGAAGCGGTTATAGCCCTGATATTGATTGCTCTAGACAGTCAGCTGGGCTTTAAACAACAGTAACAGTAAGAGTTTATACTGTTGAACTGACAGTAAACATGATGTACCGATCCAAACAAACATGTTCTCATGTTTTCATACTTTTTCCGCTTTACAGGTAATTGCTGGTTGAAACTGTCACTCAGAGCTCCAGAAATTCTTTGAATTGTTTCCTTTGCTTACAAGGGAAGGTTACCACGTTCTTTTTCCCTGGAGTTCCTGGCCACGTTGGCATTGGAGGCAATGACTAGGCTGACTGTCTCGCCTGGAATGCCACAAGGGAAAAGATGTCTAAATCTTTCACTCCTTACACAGATCGAAAAGCCAAAGTACAAAGTTATGTGAAAAAAAACTTCTGGAAGGAGGATTGAAACAAGCAGACTCGCTCCCCCATCGGGGATATCAGGGGCTCTTCCAGTATAAACAGTATCCCACCTTCTGGAAATTCGCCGCTGGAAATCTCTTTTCTGTCACTCTCTTTGTTTCTGCCATATTCGTTTGTTTTTCTGTCATTTCTTCCTGTCATTTTCTGCCTTAATAGTCCATTCACCTGTATGTGTTTGATACAATCTTACGTATTTTGTCTTAGGGTTGATAGAGTAGACGTATCGAGTGCGTTTTTGGCTTTAGATGAGATGTGCGAAAGCAATTTAGACAACTTGAGCCCGTTTTTGTGTGTTTTGGTGTCCTGAGTTATGTTTAAATTTGTTTAAATTTGTATTCAGGTTGTTTTTTAAATCCTCTGTGTGATGATTTGGATGGAGTGGTCAAAGGCCAGGGGCATCTCCGTAGATTACATGCGCGAATGCATTGATATGTGTATTTTCTTTTCTTTTCCTTTTTTCCCTGTTGAGGTATTGTGTACGTTTTGAAAAGGCAATAGCCCTGATATGACTACGCAGTCGACTGGGCTGTGAACAAAAATAGCAATAACAATGACGTATACTAATTTTTCTTTTTTCATGTTGAAGTATTGTGTGTGTTTTGAAACGGTAGTGCCCCTGATATCGCTCTGTGCAGCCGGCTGGGCTTTAAACAAAAACAACGAGGAGGAGGAGACAGACAACAAACTTCTCCAAATCCCTCTTGACTTTAAAGAGATTCTCCCATCTGCTCCTGGGAACCATATGAGTGAGTTACGTAGGTTACACGTGAGTCACACACCCTACACTCATTCCTACCTTTGAACAAGTGAAGAAGCACCATGGTGTACTATGTGACGAGCTGCTGAGCATCAGACGCCTTATTCAGAGCTTAAAACGTTCCGCGTCTGGGCGGAATTCCGCGATTTCGGTTTGTCAAAAAAAAAAAAAAAAAAAAAAGTTGATCTCTGTTATATGAGACTGAACTTTAAAAGTGTTTGATGCAATTACTGACTGTGTGCTCCAACTTCAAACTTGATATTGTGTGATCATTTAAACCTAAAAAGTGAAACTTATTGAGCAACCCAAGAAGTAGATTTCATCCAAAGACTACAGTTGGTGAACAACTGTAAAACACTCCAGTTAAAGGGTGAGTGTTCATTTTATTATGTTTTTAACCCCTTCTCCCCTTTTCCCAAATATATCTTCCTGTAATAATTGTGTTTACAGCAATTTTTATGCACTAAATATCTCTTGAAATTATGTCCAGAAAGCGCGAAATGGCATAGATTTACACTTGGTTTTTAAAAAATTTTCCCGGGGGAGCATGCCCCCGGACCCCCCTACTTTCAGTGGGTTTTTTCCTCCTCCCGTTTTAAGCGCTGCTTATTGAATGTTAGGACATGCACGGCGTAAGCACTATACGGCAGACTCTTTAAAGAACCTCTTCGGAGACTCATCCGCATGCAGTTTTGAAGTTTGTATCATAGATCAGTAGATTACATTTGATATGGCTCAACGTATGGGAAAGATTTTTAATAGCATTTTAGGGTTGAAAGGATAAGCGCGATCTTGGTTTCTAGCTGTTGTCTGTTTATTTAAACTTGGGTGTAGTTTTTAACGTTAGAAACTGAACCTGAAACTGTAGGATCTACACGATTATGAAGATTTAAGAAAAAAAATATCAGTTTACAACAATCGGGCTTAATTACAGAAAACGACCAACACTATTCTGAAGACAAAAAAGCCAGTTTAGGACAGGCAGGCTGAATTAAAAGAAGACTGTGTAATAAATGTCTCGCAGTCTGTAAATGTATTGTCAAATCGGCATCTGTTTGGTATACATTTACAAGTAATGCTGAAAAATATGGTCCCATTTTCCCCGCAATGGAAAAATGTGGTTTATTAAATATTCAATGCAAATGCGTTTGCAATCACCGCAGTGTGTGTGTGTGTGTGTGTGTGTGTGTGTGTGTGTGTGTGTGTGTGTGTGTGTGTGTGTGTGTGTGTGTGTGTGTGTGTGTGTGTATGTACACTTACATACGTTTGTGTTTGTGTGCCATCTCATAGTGCTTCACTACACTGATGCATCTTGACATGGGGCAGTGATCTTATGGAATAAAGTTTTGTATTCCGCAGCACGCTTACTCTCTTTTCTTTTCTTTGTCTTTCTGTTGTACTGAAAGTTTCCATTCCTCTTTTCTTTAGATTCTGTTAGTGTCAGCGAGTGTGGTGCCATTTCCAGATTAAGGGACCATGTGTATTTGCTTTAGACGCAAACTTTATCTGTACAGGGCAGTGACCGTACTGAATAAAAATTTTCTGTCGCTCGCTATCATGTCTGTCGGTCTGGCCCCTTCCCCCCTCTCTCTCTGTCTGTCTGTACCTCCCTCTCTCCCTCCTCTCTGTGTTTCTACCTATTCTCTGTACTCCTGCCCCCCCCCCCCCCCCCCCCCCCACCGTTTCCTTTTCTCTTTGCAATGTTGTAGTCAGCCTCGCTTTTGTTTATTATACTCGAAGCACTTTTTCGTGTCTGTTTCCGTTGGGCTTTGTAAGGGCAAGCATTCATATAATGTGTGTGTATACGTGCGTGTGTGTATACGTGCGTGTGTGTGATGTTTTGTGATAAAAAAAAATAAATAAAAAAAAGACAGCGTGCTTTTGTTCACATCTTATCACGTGGGGCGTTGACTTTAGTGAATAAAATTTTTACATTTCTATCTCTCTCTCCTCTTTATGCCAGTATCCTATGGGTTGATGGCCTCCACACACACAAAAGTCTCAGTTGGTGTCTATCTGTCCATGTTTCTCTCTGCTCTGACTGTTATATTGTATGGGTCAGTGGTCTTCACAATAAATATTGTGTTATCGTCATTGTCAGTGTCATCTCTCTCTCTCTCTCTCTCTCTCTCTCTCTCTCTCTCTCTCTCTCTCTCTCTCTCTCTCTCACCCTTGTGTATCGAGTCTTTCGATTTAATGATATATTTGTTTCAGTATTTTTGACAGTACAATACGAGTATCATTATCATCGTCATTGCCATTGTCTGTGTCCTTCCTTGCCTCCCTCTCTCTCTTTCATTGTGCATTATGTCTGATATTATTGATTGAATATTTATTTTTCAAGGTTTTCATTTCGAGGCATATAGGCGAGTTTGAAAACTAGCTTCTGATTTCTGCTGATGGAAAATAGAAGTATCATTGTGATTATAATTGTCTCTCTCCTCCTCCCTTCTTGTCTCTCTCCCCCCTCTCTCTGTCTGTCTCTGGCTGGCTGTCTCTGTCTGTCTGTCTTTCTCTGTGTCTGTCTTCCTGCTCGTTAGTGTGCCTTGTAACTTCCATCTTTTTCTCCGATATTTTGAGTGCGAGCGGACAAACAGTGTGTGTGTGTGTGTGTGTGTGTGTGTGTGTGTGTGTGTGTGTGTGTGTGTGTGTGTGTGTGTGTGTGGTGTGTGTGTGTGTGTGGTGTGTGGTGCCATCTTAAAATTAAGATAACCTTTGCTGACATCGCTTGCCATCGCTTTAAGTACAGTTTAAAAGGACACGAAATTTCGTGATCGCGACGTCGCTTATGTAAAATGGCTAAAGAAGGTGAACTGCATGTCTTACCTTGTTATCCTGTACTACTTAAGCTCAGAATAAAACCGATGTTACAAGAGTGTTATAGTATTCATCTGAGTTGAGATTTAATTTACTAATGCGCGTAATGAAATGTCTATGTATATGATTTATATATATATATATATATATATATATATATATATATATATATATATACATATATATAATGTATAATATGTATGTGTAATAAATATGTATATGTGTGTATGTATATATGTATGTATAAATGTATGTGTATATATATATACATATGTATAAATATGTGTATATCAATACAAATGTATATATATGTACATATATATGCGTGCATATCTGTACATGTGCGTGTGTGTATGTATATATGTGTGTGTATATCTATGTATATGTATATCTCCATATCTGTATGGGTGTATGTATATCTATATGTATATGTGTATCTATATCTATACATAGTGTATCTATATACATATCTGTATACATGTGTATATCTATCTCTATATATGTTTACATATATATCTATGTGTATATATGTACAACTAGACATATGTATTTATATGTGTATATGTATATCTATATGTATGTGTTATGTATGCATATCTATATATACATGTGTATATATGTATATATATATCTACATGTACGTGTGTGTGTGTGTGTGTGTGTGTGTGTGTGTGTGGTGTGTGTGTGTGTGTGTGTGTGCGCGCGCGCGTATCTATATGTTGCCATCTTAAGATTAAGATACAACGTCGACTGTGCTAACAACGCTTCACGTGGGTCGACGGCCCTTTCGAATGAAATTCCAGACCTCGGACTTGTCCTCCTTCTCCCGCCAGTCTGTCTCCTTCAGTCTCGCTGTTAACTCAAATAACCTGTCGTCACTTCTATTGGACTGTCGGTGATAAGACACATACAGAGCATGCGTGTGCGTGTGTGTGTAAGTGTGTGTGTGTGTGTAAGTGTGTGTGTGTGTGTTAATATTAAGATGCAGTGTCTCTTTGCTTACATTGCTTCGCTTGGGGCATCGTGCTACTTGAATGAAGTATGTCTGCCCGCCTCTCTCCCTCTCCCCCTCTCTCTCTCTGTGTGTCTCTTTCTGTGACTCTGACACGTAAAAGCGCTTCCGTCTGTCTTCCTGCCGCGGACTAAATGCGTGCAAACATTCAAACACCGTCTGTCTGTTTTTCTCCCTTCCACTTTCTTCGCGTATGTATGTATATGAAATAATTACACCATGAGTAAACTTAATGTTTCTACCGCCCTTATCTAACATGGCACATAACCAAACTGATTACACAGAACAAAACCGTGAAATCGCGCACTGAACATGAAAAAATGATATTGAAATTGTAGTACATTGTCACTTTTGATCTCTCTCAGTATCTATATGGCTTTATACATCATTCCAATCCCTCAGTCCAGATTGAAAAGGTTAACTTTCTGGGAGTTGCTTTTGAACAAACGTTAGATTTCCGTGGTCAAATGCAACACCTTAAATGTTCATGCTAGAATATACTGTGCTGTATGAACTTGAACTCTGTGTCTTCCTCGTTTTCCACTTATTACGTATTGTCCTTAAAAATAAGGTTTTCCATAATTTGAACGGAGTGTTCATTGGAGAGCAAAGTGTTAGAATACCCAACTGTACATCTTCAGTAGCATTATGATGAAGCCTGTCACACCACCACACCACCACCACTCTTACCTGTTTTTTCTCCAGCACTTACGTTTTACTCCTGTTACTGAAAATCTTTGATTCCAGGTATAAGTTAAAAACAATAATCGAACACCGCTCCACCATCGACTATTTATTCTGCCTCCCCCCGTGGGGATGCCAGGGGCTGTTTCAGTAGGAATACTATCCCTGCCTTCTGGAAATTTTGTGCTAGAAATTTCCTTTTTTCTGTCACTCTATTAGTTTCTGCCTTGTTCCTTTGCTTTCTGTCATTTCTTCCTATCATTTTCTGCCTTGCTGGTCCGTTCACCTGTATGTGTTACGTACTTTTTCTTGCGATTGATAATTGGGTACATATATTAAGTGCACATTTGGCTCTAGGGAAATGTGCTATGCGGAAGCAATTTTAGATAATTTATGCCTGTTTTTATGTTTTGGTGTTCTTAGGTACGCTTGAATTTGTATTCAGGTGTTTTTAAATCCCCTGTGCGATAAACTGGACGGCATTGGTATGTATGTGTACTTGATTTTTCCTTTTTCTTGAAACTGTGTGAAGTTTAGAAAGCTCCTTAAAAATTAACCTTGCAGGAAATATTTGAATCTTAATCGTTCTTCTTAAAACATTAGTACTTTTTTTCTACAGAAATGCGTATATGACGTATTGAATGTGCATTCAGAAATGTTTTCTTGTTCATTCTGTTTTTGTTGTTGTTGTTGTTGTTGCTTTCATTGCAAAGGCACGATGCGTATGAAACTTGGTTTATCATCTCTTCCGAGCACGTGTCTTCGTACAGAACGTCAGACAGCCTTGTGCGCATGCTGATCACGTTCCACTTTCTTCTGTGGAAAACTTTCTGCGGTTTTCCAGAGTTCAACGTTCTCTTGACGGTAATTGATTGGTTTTGACAATTTGACAGACTCATCGATAAACACTCGTTGTGAAACCGCAGATGCATTCATGTGGGGATAAATCTATGTCATGATTGTGGTCACGATTTGTGGTTTTGTGTGTGTGTGTGTGTGTGTGTGTGTGTTGTGTGTGTGTGTGTGTGTGTGTGTGTGTGTGTGTGTGTGTGTGTGTGTGTGAATTGATTTAATGTCTGTTCACTAAAGTGATTTTAGTCAGTGTATGTGTGTGTGTGTTTAGGGGTGAGTTGTGTGTGTGTGTGTGTGTGTGTATGTTTGTGTGTGTGTGTGAATATTGGACGGGAATTGTTAAGATGAATTTACTTTAAGAAATTTGGGCTAAAAATTCAGTGTTGAAGCTGAAATCTAATCGGTTTAATTAAGATATCGATTTTATATTTCGACGTGGCAGCATCCCTTTATTTCTTTCTGGTTGTCGTTTTTGACGTGGTGTTAGCCCTGATATGGCTCTAGTAGTCGGCTGGGCTATAAGAAATATGAACTTGAACTCTAACAAACGCAAATGCTCAGGGCAAGCAAATCTTTCTGAACAAAAAGGGGAAAAACCCTAAACCAAGACTTAACAATTTGATTTTCTTTTTGTAGCCTCAGACTATCCACCTCCTCCATTCGTTCGCTTTGACATGATCAGGCCACATCTGGCCATGAATCTGGCCGGTTTTTTTTTTCAGTTTTTGCGGGCTTCCGTGAAATTTGTGGTCAAATGAGTTGCAGTCGGCCATGTGTCCTGTCGCTTCACTTGATAGAGGCGACTGGCTGGAAAATGTGTTCAGCTGTTTGGCCTTCTTGATTGCAGGGGCAGCTTTATATTTATGAAGGCGTCAGATCAAAGTTTCAGTTGATATGGGCGTTACCTGTCGTGGCAAGTGCAGAGCCTCAACAGGACCCCTGTCTGCTCTCTGGACAGATTGTGGTTCCAAGTCTGACATAATATTGCTGCCTAGTCTGCAGAATGAAGACCAGGACCATTGGCTTCCTTGTTGGCTGCTCTTACTTGTAGACCACTACTCCAGTTCTGTAAACAACCAGTTTGCCGCTCCCCAAACTACACACACACACACACACACACACACACACACACACACACACACACACATACACACACACACACACACACACACACACACACACACAATCTAAACAACCAACCAAACAAAACAAAAAATTCCCCCTAAACACGTAAATTCATCAGATGACGGAAATCGATCATAAAACTACTGAGGCGTGATCGGGGTATGGGGGTGAAAATGTCCGTCCAGCTTCCTCCTCGTTTGTCCATTCAAATCTCCTGCCACTGTCCATAATATTGGCAGCCCAAGTCCCCTTTTATAGTGCTCCGGTGTAATAATGTCTTGTATAGTGGACCTGACGAATTGGGTCATCCCTTTTCGCTGATTGCTCTGCTTGGAACTTTGAGTACATCAGACCTGAGAGGTGAATAGAGGGGCCGACAAGAGTACAGTTCAGCGAGCGCGCGCACGCGGGCGCGTGCGTGTGTGTGTTTCGTCCATAGGTTGCAGCTTCCACGTGCACTCGAATATTCGAGTGGGTTTTTACGTGCGCAGCCATTGGTTTTGTTATGATTTTTTGATGTGTGTGTGTGTTTTGACCACGCCATCAAGGCAGTTGAACTCCCTTTTCGTGGGTGTGCATGCCGGATGTTTTTGCATTTACTTGGTCCACTGAACACACCCACGGCTCATTTTAGACCTGTAAGGTTTAACAGTGAGCATGGTTTCTAACTGTTGTCTGTTATCTTAACCTGATTGTCGTTTTTGGTGTGATGTTGCCCCTGATATGGTTCTAGTGGTCGGCTGGGTTATAAGCAATATGAACTTGAACACCCATGGCTTACAGGGTTTTTATAAGTATTCGATGTTCTGCATACATACAAAGGGGTTTCAGACACTAGCAGGACTGCATGTAAGTTGATGTGAGAGATTGGAAATATTTCCGTCCTTTATCCCTGCCCTGCTGGTCCATTCACCTGTATGTGTTCGATACAACCTTAAGTACTTTTTCTTAGGATTGATTATTGGGTACATGTGTTAAGTGCATTTCTGGCTCTAAGGAAATGAGATATGCGGAAGCAATTTTAGGTTATTCAATATATATATATATATATATATATATATATATATATATATATATATATACACATAATGAAACGTCTTTTTGTTCTTAGTATGTTTAAATTTGTACTTGTTTTTTTAAAATCCCCTGTATGATAAATTGCACGGAGATGTCAACGCGAACAGCACCTAGCATAACAGCCAGGCTTCTCCAGATGCTCCAGCAGCCAGTGAAGCAGGGTTGCGATGGCATCCTCTATACTCCTAGCTGCCCGATAGGCGAACTGAAGTTGGTCTAGGGAGGGGTCAGCAAAGGGCATCAGATTCTTGAGCATGTTTTTTTCAAGGCATTTCATGGGTAGGGGGGTCAGGGCAACGGGTCGGAAATTAAGTTATGTGGGTTTAGGCTTTTAGGGGACAGGAATGATGGTTAAGGATTTCCAGATGGTGGGAACTACTCCGAAATCCACAGAAGCCTGAAAGATGGGCTGGAACGCAGGGGCCAGTGAATCTGCAAAGCTGTGAAGGAGACGGGCAGATATTCCGTCAGGGCCGGCTGCTTTTGTGGACTTGACGCGCTTGAACTGTATCTTTACCTACTCTTCAGTGATGCTGACTGACCCCTCCAACTGGACCTGTGGACATGCGGAGTAGTCTATCCTGTCAAAACGGTTGTAGAACCTATTGAGGTCAGTAGCAAAGGTGAATGGATCTGACGCAGACAGCTGGGCTGGTTTCTTTGGGGCACTGTCGTCAGGCATCATCACTCGCAAGTGCTGGAAAGCCGCCCTGGTGTTCATGTTGCGGAACTCATCCTCCACCATCTGCCGGACATTCCGTTTGGCCAGACGCACGGCATTCCTCACCTCCCTGCACAGCTCCCTCACCATTGAGTTCACCTCTCTGAATGCCTGCCTCTTCTTTTTCAGCAGAACGAAAATGTCTGGTGATCCAGGGCTTTGTGTTGGGGAACAGTTTCTTCTTTTTTGGAGGGATCACAGTGTCCTGACAAAACTTGTAGTCATTGATGACGTCTAGGTTGCTGTTAATGTCAGCAGAGGGGTCATACAGGCACGATCACTCTGTGCAGTCGAAGCATCCTTGGAGGGCTTGCAGTGAGTCTGCAGTCCATGATCTGGACATGATGTAGCGGGGCTTCAGCACCTGCTTGTATTTCGGGATCAGGTGAGCACTTGAGTGGTCTGAGCGGCCCAGCTGTGGCAGTGCCTGACAGGAGTAGGCCTGGGGGATAGACCCGTAACACCGGTCTAGAGTTTTCTGGCCACGAGTGAAGCAAGTCACGTACTGTGCCAGAGTGGGGAGCTCTTCACTGAGATTGCAGGCATTAAAGCCGCCCATCACAAGAACTTGGGCATCTGGGTAGCGTGTTTGCAGGGCCGTGACTGATGCTGCAATGATTCGAGCAGTCTCCTTTGTTTTCTCTGATGGTACGTAAAGGGGAATGTAGGCCACACATACCACGAGCTTTGAGAACTCTCGTGGCAAGTAGAATGGGCGCATAGAGACACACAGCAGTTCAAGCAGAGGAGTGCTTAGTGTTTCATGCACTGTGTAGTATGAGCACCAGCGATCGTTGATGAAGAGACAGACCCCCACCACCTTCCAGCTTGCCTGATTGTTCGTTTGACCTGTCACCTCGCACGATCATGAACCCATCAATGTTGACCTTGCTGTCAGGGACAGTATCATTCATCCATGTCTCTGAGAATGCCACTAGACAGGTCTCACGAAAGGCATTGTCGTATCTGCATAAGACCCTTAATTCATCCATTTTGTTCGTCAGTGATTTCACATTAGAGAAAATGACTGATGGGAGGGGGGGTCTACTGTATCTTTTTCTGAGTCTCACCAAAACTCCACCTCCTTTGCCTCGTTTTCTGGGTATAGTTTTGTCACCATAAGCCAACAGTTCTGTCTTCATGCTACCTGCTACAGAAGGATTTCCTTTTGCCCCATCCCTCAGACTGATCATTGCCTGTCGAGTGTACTGCACAGTAGGTGTAAACAAATGTCAGCCATGTTTATTATCACGATCGCTCACCTTACTTTCAACGTCCATTTTTCCACTCTCACAGATTACAGCCTTAATTGAAGCACACTGCATTAATCCTGACCCTATCACGAAGCTAACTGTACCACTCATAAGCAAGAAAACAACTGTGAAGTGAAAATTTGCGCCTGTCTTGTCTTGTTGTATTAAGTATTGATTCTATTTCTGTGTTTTTCTGGTTCCTGTTTGCTTGAATGCGGGCAGTCGCGCTTGTTTTGGAGTTGATTTTATGTTTTTATCGAAAGTTTCAATCCAACGACATATGCCAATTCCAAAGCCTTAGCTCTCAAAACTTTTGGCATAAACCCCCAATCAAGTGAGTCAAAAGCTTTTTCGAAATCAACACAGAGTAACAAACCTGGATATCACTTACATTTAAATAATTTACCAACTCGTCTATCAATCTTCCATTGTCTCCTATGTATATATCATAAAGCCTTTCTGATCTTCATCGATAAGTACTCTGTTCGAAATGCATGTTGTGCCTATTTTATACACAACGTTCAGGAGAAAAATGGGGCACCAAATTTTTATGAATTCTTTGGGTTTGTCACCTTTTTGAGATGCAAGTGATCAGTCCTTTCTGTGTTTAGGAAGTTCTCAATCTCTGTAGGCCTCGTTCAATATCACTACAAATGGTCCGATTTGTTTCCAGAAAACTTTGAAGTTCTACGCTCAGTTCGTCTGTACCCGGGTTTTTCCCATTTTTCACGTTTTTCCAGTGCTATGCTTGCTTTGTTGTACAAGTGAGGAGCGAATCTAAATTCCTCACTACTCATGTGCACGAATGCAATTATATGTGTACTTTTTCCCCCTGTTAAAGTTTTGTATGTTTTGAAGCGGTTGTAGCCCTGATATGGCACTACGCAATCGGCTGGGCTATAAACAACAGTAAGTCTGGTGATAAACAGGGCGGAATGGCCAATACCAGCGGCACATCCATAGATAATGTACTCGAATGCATTGATATGTGTGCTTGATTTCTTTTCCGTTTTCTTTTTTACGGTCAGCAGCATGTGTGTGTTTTGAGCCCTGATAAGGTATCTGTGCAGTCGGCTGGGCTTCAAAATTTGATAAATATAATTGTATGTGATAAAATGATGCAAAACGACTGTTACTGATGTCATAAGACCCAGTGCCTAGATCTTGAGGACTGGTCAGAGCTAAAGGTTCTACCCAACATATAACTGTGCAGCGCTTTTGGCGCAAGACCTTGAAGCTTAACGGTATATAGACACAACTATAACTGAGCTTTACAATTATTACAGCTAGTGGACTTGATACAGCTTGGTTAATTACAAACTCTTGTATTTTGGTTAAATGGCCTTGTACATTAATCATTGACCTATTGAAGACAGCTGATCGTACTTTTAAAAGGCCTTCAGTATTAATGTTTAAAACGTTATGACTTCTGACCGTGAGTGTGTTGGCTGTTGTGCCCTGTGCAGCCTACATTGGGATTTCACTCCTCGCATGTTCGAATTGTTTGTTCATTATTCTGTTTTTATTTTATTTTTGGATTATTTTTTTTAGTTCATTTTATCCCAGACGACCACTAGGGCAGCCTCAGGGCAGTGCAAAGTTGTAACTAGACAAACGGGTCTCGTAGAGAAACCATTTACAGTTTCTTAGGAGTTGAAATGAGTTTTAAATCGACAGTGTTGTCTGTCTGTAAACATCACAAGTGTTTACAGCTCTAGTGCTGCTGGTATTACCACTAATAATAGCATTTAAATTCATTTTTATTGCAGTTTTTCTGTGGCCGGCTGGTAATAAACTGAGCTTGGTGTTGGTCCTGATGTGGTTCTAGTAGTCGGCTGGGCCATAAGCAATATGAACTTACTCGTAATAAACTCTACTTTCTAGACAATGTCTTATAAATACATTCCGTTACTATGTGAAGTGCAACGAGCATGCTTTGACATTATTTGCGCCATGCTCATGGAAATATTACTAAACACACCACCGCTACCACCACAACCGTCTCGGCTGGGCTGTTAACAATGTGAACGTGAACTACCACAATAACCCGAAACAAAACAAAAACGTCCTTCCTGTCTTTCCTCTGCTGTCACATTCTGAAGTAAATCGACACAATTGTCGCTCTAAAACTGAACAACAAACCATTCAAAATTCATGATCAGATAATCGATCTAAATGCGAAGTGCGTGTCTAGTAGCAGTTCGCAAATGCAATGGGCAAAGTGAAATCAATATCTTGACCAATTAATCTCTTTAGCTTTGGGGAAAAAAGTGCAAGCGTGCATGCGCGCGCGCGTGTGTGTGTGTGTGCCCGTGCGTTTTGTTTTTGGTTGGATTTGGTTGTGTGTGTGTGTGTGTGTGTGTGTGTGTGTGTGTGTTAATGAATAGGACACGCACTAAAATTCAATAAGCATTAAGTTTTTTATTCAGTTTGTTTCTAAGGCAGTTTAGAGATGAATTCAGTGCTCGGATACTTTCATTTTCAAATGTTTGATATTCCGCATGCAGCTTGATATGTTATTGAGGGCAATTGGATGCATATATTAAGTGTATTTTTGGCTCCAGGGAAATGATGTGTGCAAGCGATTTTAGGTATTTTATGCCCGTTTCTATGTGTGTTTTGTGTCCTTACGTATGTTTAAATTTGTAATCAGGTGGGTTTTTTTAAATCCCCTGTGCGATAAATTGGACGGAGTAGTCATCGTCGGGGGCTTCTCCTTAGATTACGTGCGCGAATTCATTGATATGTGTACTTGATTTTTCCTATTTTTTTTCCTGTTGAAGTTTTGTATGTGCTTTGAAACGGTTATAGCCCTGATATGGCTCAAAGCAGTCGGCTGGGCTTTAAACAAAAATGATAAACAATATAGGATCTTTTTTGAAGTACTTACTTGATATTCGACGTACGAACTTTGGATTAGAAGTCCGGCGTTCTGCTCACTTGACTACCACCCTGTCATGACAGTTCGATTCCAGTAAATACGATAAGTGTGAATCCTAACGATGAACAGGGTCAGGTACTCATTCGCAGCTGGTAAACTGGGGACCACACGTAGAAACACCTGCAAACCAGGTTCGAACCTATTCTGTCCAGGCTCGATTTCATGCTGTCGGCCTTGAAACCGGGTGTTCTGCCATCCAGGACTTGTAATAACAATAACAGTATTGATGTTTATAAGGTATTAACACACAGTCTCATCGTTCACTCAAAACATTCATTTGCAGTGATAGAAATAAGAGCCAGGTGTTGAGGCAAAATAGGCTTACATACTGAATACTGGAAAGTGGGGACAGGAGAGGACAGAGGTGACAAGAGGGAGGTCCCTCATGGGGATGCCGGGGGCTTTCAGTAAAACTAGTATTCCCACTTTCTGGAAATTCTGGGCTAGAAATTTCCTCTTTTCTGTCAGTCTTTGTTTCTGCCTTGCTCTTTTGCTTTCTGTCATTTCTTCTATCATTTTCTGCCTTGCTGGTCCATTCACCTGTACGTGTTCTGTCTTGCGTACTTTTTCTTAGGACTGATACTTGGGTACATGTATTATGTGCATTTTTGGCTCTAAGGAGAAGAGATATGCGGAAGCAATTTAAGATAATTTATGCCCGTACCGTTTTTACATGTTTTGTCTTAGGTATGCTTAAATTTGTATATTCAGGTGTGTTTTTTAAATCCGCTGTGCGATAAATTGGAGTGGTCAACGCCAGGGGCATGTTCTTAGATTATGTGCACGAATGCATTGACAGGTGTACTAAATATTTTTTCCCCGTTGAATTGTGCTTGTTTTGAAACGGTTATAGCCCTGATATGGGCATTAACGAAAAATAAACAGCAACAAAAGGGAGGGGGAGGGTGCTGTAAAAAATAAGGGGGGGGGGGGGGTAAAATCATCGCTGGACAAAATTCTTTTTAAAGTTAAACTTGAAGGAGGGGAAAAGGTATATGTCGAAGAGACAATGAAAGGTCGTTCCAGTCTTATGGCCCAGACACAGAAAATGACCGATTGTGTGACATTTGTATCGAGAGATTTGTAGACAAAATTTGGGGTAGCAGAATGGAGAGACTGGGCAGGGGCTTGTATTTGAAAGTGGTCATATATACGCAGGACGGATTTTCTGTTGACTGCAAATTTTGTTAGTCACGGAGCTAGAGTAAGTGTCCCATCCCCTCCAGGGTATTTCTGCATAAATGGACTGTCTAGACCCTAATGAATAATAACCATTTGTAGGACAGGCACCTCTGATAACAACAGATTTCGATATCGGATCCATTCTCAGAGTGTCTGCGTCCGGTATAATTCATTGACAAAGCAGGTAAAGGGTGTGAGGTGGTGGTGAGGAGAATGTTCTGTAAACGACACAAAACTTTGACAATTGATGTTTTGATACGGATCATTGGCTGATAAGAAACATCAGAACCCAACAGTTCATCTGCTCTTCCACAACCATCAATCTGGCCATACATAGGTTTTAGAAACATCTGTGATAGATCCCCTTGCTTGCACGCGTAGATTGCAAAATTGCTCGTTCATTGTCATTGGAAGTCGTCAGCACGGTCATCTATATCAAACTATGAAAACATCTCCACTTACTCCTTTCTATACACGCATACACAAGATTTCCAGTAGATTTGTCACACAAAGTACTCCCACTTTATCCGTAGTCTCAGAAACAAGACGTGTGGCCTCTGTGACTCTTGGACTATACTCCATAAAGTTTCCCATGGGAAATGGTTTGTCTGAGAGAAGAATTGTTCATAGCTGTTCTACCAATCTGAATAATTATTTCCGACTAAGGCTGCTAGATATATCTACTGTGCTTCAGAAGGGTTTGGCTGCTTGAAGAGGACTTAAGCCAGAAATCCATATTCCAACATAGAAACACAAATGGCGCCTGTGAAAACCTTATTTTCCTGATTCTTCAGCACGAAACTGGCCAAGCACATATCATCATCGACACGAAACGTGGTTTCGGTCCACATAGCGATTTATACCGGTGTCGACCGTGTTTATCCACGAAATAAGAAGCCTTGATCTTTTAAAGGCACATGTACACGCACTTATACACTTGGATTGTCGAGATGTCCTTTCAGAAAACAGCAGGAGACAGGCGGAATATTGCTTCATTTTTATGGATGCATGCATCGGGATATCGAGTCTTTGGATCGGTGTTGTGTCAGCGTTGGGTGTATTTCAACATTAGTGGAGTTAGTCTAGGGTATTTCCATATATTGGTTGTCCTGACTGGGTTTGGTCCCAAGGGACCCAGAGGACTTACATCACGATTTCGTCGTCTTCATTTATATTCTGTCTACAGTATAAGAGTGATGTATATCAGAGAGAGAGAGTGAGTGTGAGAGTGTGTGTGTGTGTGTGTCTTAGGCTACTTTTCTAGTCTATTTCATGTCGGTTTAAGTTATTACTGTGATTTGAATTGAGTATATGCACAACTGTTTAAATTTCAGCCTAAGTGACTCGGTTGACTGCCCATGCATACACACATGTACATGGACTTGCGTACGTATTCATATACACATGCTCGCAAGCACTGGCATGTATTTTCTGTCTGTATAAGTTCGACGATTTGGCACCATGGTGTATACCATTTGACGAGCCACTGAGCATCAGTCTTACTGAATGCTGCACTTGCACTTGCACTATTTGCGACATGAGCACTACACTGCGCACCCCTTGAAGAACCTCTTCAGAGACGTCCCTCCGGATGCAAATTTCTAGTTTTTACTAGAGGTCAATAAATTTCATCTATGATTTTACGTTCGAGTATGTTATTCTTTAAGCGCATTTTAGACTTGAAAAGGTAACAGTAAGCATGGGTTTTAACTGTTGTCTTTAATCTTTAACTTGGGTGTCGTTTTTAACATGGTGCTAGCCCTGGTATGGCTTTAGTAGTCGTTTGGGCTATAAGCGATATGAACCTGAACCTGAATCTTTAAAGAAAATTCTCCAGAGATGTTCCTCCGGATGCAATTTTCAAGATTAATTAATTTTATTTGATACGATTTTACGTATAAGAACGACTGTTTACATGCGTTTTAGACTTGATAATGGTGAGCTTGATGTTTAAGTGTTGTCGTTTAAACTTCAGTGTTTTAACGTGGTGTTAGTCCTGATGTGGCTCTAGTAGTGGCTGTGCTGTAAACAGTATGAACTGGAACTTGAACCTCTTCCCGAAATGTAGATTGGAAGCTTGTGTACTTGAAAGACGGGAAAATGCCCAAAGGAAATCGATTGCACGTACTTAATCAAATTTTCCCCGGTTTCTCTTTACCATTTTTCAAAGGGTACTAATCTTGAAAGAATGGCTGACATACGGCTTAGACCTCAGTCAGTTCAGAATTGAACTGGAATTAAAGATTTTGGTAAGTTCGCTAAGTTGACTTTGTACAAGTTTTGTTTCAACCAAAATGGAAAGATAGGGAAAGCATGGAGGAGGACGTGGGATAGAAGGAAATAGAGGTCAAAGGTTCATAATACGAAGCCACAGTGGAAAACTTCATTACATCGAAAACTGTTATGGTCTGCATAGACGAAGCTGGGGCACAATTGAGAGTGTGCGGAAGGGGGAGGGCTGTGAAGCAGAAAAAAAAAAGAAAAAATACGATTGGAAAAGGAGGAAGGCAGAAGGGCTGGGCTATAAGCAATATGAACTGAACTGGAAGGCAGAAGGGAGGAAGGACATGACGAAAGGGAGGCAGATGAATGGAAAAGACTGAACAATGGCAGTATTGAAGAGAAGGAAGACAGACGGAAAATTATGTTTCGCCAATAAACAGGATGATTGGAGCTATAAAAAACTGAAATAAAACGATGAATATCTGCCCACAATTCAAACGGGACACTACCACTTCACGAGGTGTCAGCGTGTTAGACATTCATAGGCCAAGAGTCCTTGCCATGAATGGTAATCTGATGAAACGTCCAATATTATGGTCAGACGAATGTTACTGTTGAGACGCGTGAGAGGGGATTTTTCTTTCCTCTCCTCCAATCCTCTGGCCATCTCCTTTTTAACCGTCAGATCTTCGCCAATTCAGATCAGGTGATGAAAAAGTTTACTTATAGTTCTCCCCTCTCTGTTAAAATTTTTTGTTTGTTTTTTATTACAGTATGTTTATCGGATATGAAGAACACCAAATAAGTCGATTTCCACCACCACCCCCCCCACCCCCATCCCCTCCCAAAGTATCGGCCCTTTTTCGCCTACATCAGGGCCTTCCGTGTGTCGTCTGAAGTGAATATCACTATCTGGACTGCCCTTCCTTGCACACCAGATGGTAGACGCAAATGAGGAATACCCAGGAACACGTGGCAACGATCAAAAGGAGACATCAAGGCCATGAAGCACATCTAGATCACTGTTCAGAGACTGGCACAGAACACACCAGAGCGAACAATCTATGTTGCTGCCTTACATAGCGATAGCATAATGGACAGTGAATGAAAAAAGAAAACGTCGGGAGCTTCCAATGTTTTGAATGTTATTGCCATGTGACTGCA
Source organism: Monoplex corrugatus (assembly GCA_030674185.1). Classification (NCBI taxonomy): domain Eukaryota; kingdom Metazoa; phylum Mollusca; class Gastropoda; order Littorinimorpha; family Ranellidae; genus Monoplex; species Monoplex corrugatus. The sequence continues at coordinate 39,405,997 of JAPXFY010000012.1, read as the reverse complement.
GCCACATAGTTTGTTTGAATGTCTCATGAATAGACCATGGTCTTAAAAGAGAAAAAAAATGTCAAAACCCTTTTGCAGATGAACATCCTGTTTTTCAGAACCGATGCAACTTTCATTCCTGACGGTAGCCCACAACGGCGGAATTACCATGTGATTTTGGGCCAACGGTTTGGTAAGATTCACAGTAAAATGTAAACGTGTTTTAAATTCTTTCGCAGATAGCCAGTCCATTGGGGGCAGATTTTCCCTCTGGAACCAAACGCAACTTTCATTTGTTATAGTCACAGTCCGTCAGGGAACTGATCGTTGAACTTTTAAAATGGTAACATCGGAAGGAAGCCATTGGTTCTATGCTTTGCTTCGAGATGGGTTCCCATGCTTTGGCATATCTCCTTCATGTGCCAATCTCTCTCTCTCTGTCTCTCCCCTTTTAGTTGTGTGTGTGTGTGTGTGTGTGTGTGTGTGTGTGTGTGTGTGTGTGTGTGTGTGTGGGGTGTGTGTGGTGTGTGACCTATTAAAGTGTATTGTGATGTTTGTCGCACATGTTGAATGTTAATTTGAACTACAAACACTAATGCGAATATATCAGCGCAGTTCTTGCTAATGATAGTAAGAGACCTTCTTTAAAGAGAGGGAGAACTGAAAAGAACAAGACAGAATTTGCATTGAAAAACTATTTTAGCATCTGAAAGACAAAAATGGCATCTAAAAGGCAAAATGTCAGTTTTTACATGTTTAATATCCTTAGTTATGGTTACACATTTGTTTTCAGGTGGTTGTTTTTTTGGTTTTTTTTGTATCCCCTGGTGATAAATTAGGCGGAATGGTCAACACCAGCTGCATATCCTTAGATTGTGTGAATGAATTCATCAACGTGTAATTCATTTTCTTTTCCAGATGTCTTTTTTCAAGGTCATTGAGGTGTTGTGCGTGTATTCAGATGGTTAGAGCTCTTGGCACGGCTCTACGCAGTCGACTGGGCTTTATCAATACTACTACTACTACTGCTGTTGCTGCTGCAGAAATAAAAAAAAATCGATGATAATCACGAAAGCATTAATAATAGTAATACAATAGGGGGAGGGAGTCGACCATTACGAATGAAAGACGTTGAATTTGAACTTTCTGCAATCTAAAGACAAGTTCGCACATCATGTTACCTCCTCGTGATCAGCGAAGACGGTACCCCGCACACAGAGCCAACACTCGTCCTGAGGAAGGCCTTGTGAGAAATACGAACACCAACTCGCCGAAAAAAAAAGTATACGTATGGAAAAATTTTATTGTCAAATATGGTGGAGATGGGTATCAACTCAAATACCCAGATGAAACGACAAAAGCAACTTTCAAACATAGACTGGCGCCTTTATCTGCCATAATTGATGACTCAACATATGCATGGGTGCAACTTTTTCCGTTTAACGGCGGAATCCGTTTTTTCAAAAGAGTAAGAAACGGAAAATCCGTTTTTTGAAAAAGCTTCAGCGTCTGGGGGGCATACCCCATACGGGGCGCTGCCGGCCCCTGGACCCCTTTCAGTTTTTTTTTTTAAAAAACTTTTTCTAAGTTGTACTCTTGCATATGTAGTGACGATAAATGTTCAAGAACGGCGGTAGCAGCAGCAGCAGTGATGATAATAGTAATCTTGATAATGATAATAATGGCAATAACAAAAAAGTAGAAGAATGGCAAGGGACATTACGCAGGGTCAACAACCTACCGAATTCATGAGCGGTTCTATTTGCGGGATGTCAAGGATCGATAATGTCTGATTACATCTAAGAGGCTTCTGCCCCATTAACCCAACGCAACAACTACAGCTTCGTTCGCTGAAATATTACTACAGAAAGTGTCGCTATTAATTTCCCCATGGTTCTTGTTGGCAGAAAGACGATAGTTGCAGTAACCTTGCTTTGATCCTAATGAATAATAAGACTAATTATTTATACCTGGACTAACTTGGCTTTAAATAGCCAATCTTTCCATTAACTCGACTGCAGCCAAATTAAAAGCAACCCTAGTTCCTATTTACTTTATAATGAAAACCCAATGACTAATGATAACCATCGTCTTTCTATTAACAAAGGCAAGTTACGTCCAGATATAAATAATTATTCATTAGGATAATAGCAAAGTTACTTGCAACTATCGTCTTTCTACAAATCAGGGCATGTGCTTTTTTTATGGACTTTCCTTTTTCGTGGAACGAATTTTTTTCCCCAGGGGAATTGTATAATTTTCGTTGACTTTAAGGTTTTAATGAAACAAATGCAAGTTTTAGGGAAGAACTACGATTAAAATTTTGATTGTAGAAATCCTTGTATGGGTCAGATCCAATGGGACGTGCTTAGTTTTCTTTGGACTCTCACCATTTCTTGCACAATTTCTGTCTGTTTGATAAAAGATTTGGGAACAGTCGGAATTATGACGTTCATTGGCCCGTAGAGATTTGTCAAATGCGTATCGTTACGACTAATCTGTTAGCGTGTTCATGCCGAAAAAATAGTTCATTAACAGTTTATAATGGTAAAGATGTAGCTGTATTACTGAAATAATTACAGTATATCTCTCCTGATGCAAATGAGCCCGTCTCTCCCGTGGTGATGCCGGGAGCTCTTTCAGTATGTAGAGTGCCCTATGTGCTGGAAATTTTCCCCCTTCTCTCTCTCTCTCTCTTCTCTCTCTCTCTCTCTCTCTCTCTGTCTATCTCTCTCTTTCTCTCTCTCTCTCTCTGTTTCTGCGAGAAAAGGACAGATAACACACACTAGATACAAAAATTAGGAGAAAGACTGAAACTTCCCTGCTGCTCCGTCCAGTGAGAAGGTGGAAGGATCAGCATGGAACTTTTAGTCTTTTTCTCCTAATTTTTGTGTCTAGTCTCTCACACTGGACGGAGCGGCAAGGAAGTTTGTCTTTTTCTCCTAATTTTTGTATCTAGTGTTTGTTTGATCTTACGCTTGACAAAGGCCAGTTGGCCGAAAATTTGCGCCTGTCTTATCTTTGTATTAAATACGCGTTCTTATTCTTCTCAAGTGTTTTTTGTGTTTCCTGTTTGCTTGAACGCGCGGGCAGTCACACTTGTTTTGGATTTCGTTTGAAGAGTGACATAGTTTTGCAGTATTCTCACCAAGCAGACATGATCGTGTTGTTTTCCTCATTGAGAGCAGATGGTATTATTTTGCCCCGGAAATTTGTTTTTGACGCTTTCATATACCAAAAATTTCCAGTTAATCGGCAACAGAGCTGTGGTCTTCTTTGACGACTGATTTGAAACGGGTGTTATTATTGGTATTTAGACATCTCGGCAATAGCGTTGCATTGATTTCATATTATTAATGGATTTAAGTTGTACAGACGTTAAGAACGTATGCTGAGTCGTAGTCTGTGGGTGGGTGGTGTGTGTGTGTGGGTGGCATGTGTGTGTGGGGGCGGGGGGCCTGTGCGTATGTGGGTCGTATGCACACATCCTGTAATATCCGCTGGTAAACTATGTGCTTGTTTTTTTGCTTTAGAATGAATGACAGATTTGATTGGCTAAACGCGCAGCATGGTTACTGTTTGACTTGGCCCTGTGGTGGTGTTTTTTTTTTTTAACTGATTTTTTTTATTATCAATGTTACTGTTGTTTTGAAATAGGCCCTGTGTCTTGTGTGGGCTGGAATTCATTAAATGATAATAAATCGCATCAAACTATCAATTCCTTCTCTCTCTCTCTCTTCTCTCTCTCTCTCTCGCGCGCGCGCTCGCTCGCTCTCTTTTCCTCTCCCTTTCTCTTTCCGTCTTTCTTTCCCTCTTTCTTTCTCTCTCCCCCTTCCGTCGCTTACCCATCCCTCCTGCCTTCTCTCCCTTCACCTCTCGTTGTCAGTTCTACTATCAATATTCCAGGTTTGTATTACGCTGCTGTGTTTTTAAACTGTTGTAGTTCATTTACATTAATATAGATTCTCTATAAATATTTGTATTAGTGTAGATCTTCCATGGGCGTGGCCTTGATATAAAAAGGTATTAATGCACTTCTGCAACATCCCTCAAGTGAGAATGTGTTCTAGTTTCTCTCTCTCTCTCTCCTCTCTCTCTCTCTCTCTCTCTCTCTCTCTCTCTCTCTCTCTCTCTCCTCTCTCTCTCTCTCTCTCTCTTAACGGGTTGTCGGTTTTGACGGTGTTATCCCTGATATGGCTCTGGTAGCTGCCTGGGCTATAAGCAATATGGAAGAATCTGTCTCTGTCTCTCTCTGTGTCTGTCTCTTTCTCTGTCTGTCTCCCTACCCCCTTTCTCTCTCTACCTTTCTCTCTCTACCTTTCTCTCTCTACCTTTCTCTCTCTACCTTTCTCTCTCTCTTTCTCGCTCTCTCTCTCCACGTTTAAATTGTTTTTGTATTTAACTCGTTTTGATTATGCTAGGAATTTCAATTTCGTTCCTGCTTCAAGCATAAAAACAAAAGGGAAATTGCTTGGTCGTAACAGTTTCAGTTGCTGTTAATTGTTAATCTACCCTGTGGAAATGCTGGGAGTTCTTTCAGTAGAAATGTCATTCCCACCTTCTGGGAATTATGTGCTAGAAATTTCTTCTTTTCCATCACTCTTTTTCTTCCTTGTTCCTTTGCTCTGACATCTCTTGCTGTCATTTCTTGCCTTGCTGGTCCATTCACTTGTTTGTTTTTCAGAAAGTCTTATATACTGAGAATCGCAGATTGGGTACATGTATTAAGTACATTTTTGGCTCCAGGAAAATGAGATGTACAAAAGCAATTTTAGGCAAATCGGGCCAGTTTTTAATATTTGTTTTCGTGCCCCTATTTATGTTTGAAATTGCATTAGCTTTTTTAATCGCGTGGTGATAAATTGGACACCGTGATCAACGCTAGGGGCATATACTTAGATTGTGTGCACGAATGCATTGATATTTGTACTTAATTTTCTTTTCACCAGTGAGGTACAATGTGCTTTTTGAAATGGTTGTAACCCTGATATGGCTCTGCACAGTCGGTTGGGCTTCAAACAACGATAACAACTGTTAATCTATTTATACTGTTATGATTTTGTCTGTTTATAAGGACCACCTCAGTAAGGTCTTGCGGCCTTTTTGAATAAAATTCTGTTCAGAAATACACACACACACACACACACACACACACACACACACACACACACACACACACACACACACACACACACACACACACACACACACACACACACACACACACCCTCTCTCTCTCTCTCTCTCTCTCTCTCTCGCTGTCTGTCTTTCTCTTCATTCCTTCTCTCCATTTTTCTCTTTTACATTCCCTTTTTCTCTCTCTCTGTTCCTTTTTCCCTGTCCAGTTCTTTCTCTCTGGAATGAAACATTTTCATTTCTGAAAAAACAATCTCATCTTCCATTTGTATATAAAAAGGTTAAGCATAGACAAAAACTAAAGTGAATATAGGAGCTATCGTTCAACATTTTGTCAGTTTCAGCGCCGTTCAGTGTATGCTGTTACAACTTAATCATTTTCGTATAGGAAGCCACAGATTTACAGCTGGTTTATGATGGAAAAGCTGAAGAGATGGAATGAGATACACTATCAATTAATTACTCTGTGGAATCTATTTCGGAGTTGTGCTCTCTCTCTCTCTCTCTCTCTCTCTCGCTCGCTCGCTCGCTCGCTCGCTCTCTCTCTCTCTCTCTCTCTCTCTCTGTCTGTCTGTCTGTCTGTCTCCACTCCCTGTCCAGGATTTACATATTTCTTTGGGCGTAAATACGTCCCAAACTAAATCACAGGTTAGTACGAAAAAATCTATGTGAACATGCGAAATATGTATATGAATGTCTATAAAATAAAAACAAGCAAGCGTGCCTACACACTCCAAAACCTGCAGTGGATCGATATCCATTCTTTAGGTCTGTGGTCGATGATAATCGCCCCCTCCCAGCTAAAACAGGTGGCCCAAAATTAGCTGCTGTCTGCAATCCGCAGTGTGTCGATCGTATGAACATTATTCGCGTTGTGTGTGGTTGACATTATCCTATGCAGTAGGTGGCCCATAAGCGGTCATTGACAAGGTAAGCCCGAGACCCGTTGCATGAATGCAGGGGTACATGTGCAGCGCATTTCGTATACACGGATCCACATGTACAAGACCACGTGAGTAGTTCACTAAAGTGTAATGTTTTAGATTATTAAAAGATTTTTCACATCAAGTGAGAAGCCTGAAATGTGGTGTAATGGTTAACGCAACGGACTACCGACTTGAACTTCAAAAATCATTGTGGGATTTTTCGGCTCTAACCGACTTTTGCCCAGAGTTGAGCGTGCTATGGGTCTCATTGAGAAGACTGGGACCACACAGTCGAGTCTCATCCACTTCACGGATGCGTCATTGAGTGTTGCTCAAATCTTCTGACCAGCTCCGCAGGTGTCTGTATCTCTCTGGCTGGTTGACCCCAGGATATGATAGCGTAGAGTATAGTCCTGTCACGTATTTTCAATCTTAGATGGAACTCGATGGCATCATGATTATCATCCTCATCGACATCGCCGTCATCGCATTGTAAAAAAAACTGTCGCAGATTCTGTGGTCATTAAGGTGGCGTGGAAAATGGAGCAAAAAAATGTCCCTTGTTTCCGGATGGATCTTTATCAAATTTGAAAAAGTACCTGCTGAATAGTCACGAATTTACAAAGTTGGAAGTCAAGGCACCAAGGTCACACAAACCACAAAGTTGGCACCAAGGTCACACAAACCACAAAGTGCTTAAAACCAGCACTTTTTCAGGAAAGTGTATGTTTAAAGTGCAGACAACTTTTTTAAAAGAAATTTCTTACAAAACATTGTTTCACTGTTGTGACATTTTGCCATTGTCCTTATTTCACCTGAAATAAATTCTCCCATCTGCTTCAGCATTGTTTTTAACTGTTGTCTTTTATCTTAACCGGGTTGTCGTTTTTTGACGTGGTGTTAGCCCTGATATGGCTCTAATAGTCGGCTGGGCTATAAGCAATGTGAACTGAAACTCCCATCTGCTGAAGGGAACTGTAAAAAAGACAGTGTTATGTAGTTCACACACGGGTCACACATATTACACTCATTCGAACCTTTTAAAAAACAAGCAACATGGCGTATACCGTGTGACAACCATTGAGCTTGTTTGCTGGGACTTCACGTTTTATGTTCGTTTGGGCGGAATGGTCAACGCCAGGTGCATAGCCTCAGATCATCATGTCCGTGAATGCATTTGTATGTGTACTTTAGGTTTTGTGTACTCTAAAGATAGTTATAGCCTTAATATAGGTCTGCGCAAGCGGATGGGCTTTAAACATTGATAATCTTAAAGAATGGCAGTAGATTGGTACTGTTGTTACAAATGCATGGGTCCCTCCTGATGCTATTGTCCATTTTTTACAAGAGATCAACAGATGTCACCTGGTACGATTTTACATACGTGTATGTTATTCTTTAAACGTATTTTAGGATTGCAAAGGTAAAGGTGAGCATGGTTTTTAACTGTTATCTTTTATCTTAACCGTGTTGTCGTTTTTTACGTGGTGTTAGCCCTGATATGGCTCTAGTAGTCGGCTGGGCTATAAGCACTATGATCTTGAACATGAAATGCATGGGCACATGTGGTTATGTTGGAAGCCGAGATTCTGGCTTTTTGATATGTTCCCACAGGAGAGTGCCTGAAGAAAATGTAAGTCTGAAGCAAGAGTCCAGGAACAGTAGAAATCGCCTATAGATACACAAAGGGATATTGTACACGCAAGCGAGATAAAGGGTCCGTTAGCAGCACCGCTTCCCTTGCGAGTTCTGTGCATGTGCTTAGTTCTTTTTGCCTGTCAGAAGAAAGCCTCACAACTGACTCGATCTGATTTTTCACGTTGTGGAGACCGGACTAAGAATGGAGTTATTCGAGGAAGTTACGTGCAGGCGAAAAAGAGATTTCCATCAGAGAAGACACATCCCAGTCAATCGTTTTGCAGGGCCAGACCCAACAGGGGAGGCTATATGGGTTGTAGACCTCCCCCCCCCCACCCCAAAGAGAGAGAGAATAAAACAAAATATCAAAAGGAGGAAAGAAGGACAATAACGAAATGTGGTCTTTGTAAAGCCCAAAACCTGTTTGTCTTACATTTATAGTATTATAATTGTATTGGAGTCTATTTGTCATGATCACATCTTATGCTGTTTGTAGTGTGCTCACACTTTCAGTTTCAATTTCTCAAGATGACGTCTCTGCACTCGAAACGAATTCCCATATGCACTAACGTCACAGGTGCCATTGTATGGTGATCATGGCACAAGCCTTAAAGCCTGCGCATAAACCCATGAGCTGGCCAGGTCCTGAGGCCCTACCTAGACTATGTTTTACTTAGTCCATATTTCATCAGCCTTCGGCTGGAATAATCTTAGTTGCATGTAAATATATGTATGAGTGTATCTTACCTTAAAAGACTGAAAGGTTTGCCAGCCCAGCCAGCAACTTGGGACAGTCTGGTTTCCAAGGCAAAGTCCTTGCCATACAGGTTGGGGCAAGGGAGTTTGTAGGTACATTTGCCTATTACCTAATGAAACAGCTCTCTATTTCTGGGGAGGAGAATACTAGAGCCCTAAAAGGCATTGGCAGAGAAACAACTGAAACGAGCTCCAAGTGGACCTGGTCGAGGAGGAACACAAGTGACCTGCATAAGACATCTGTCCCTAGGGTAATTAGGCCTTGAGACACCTGATCGCTTTGATAAAGCAGGTTTGAACTTGGGCGGACAACTGATTTCTGAGAAAAAAATGCGATGCAGAGGGATATCTAGGAGTCATGACCTGAATGTAGCCAGGTCCCGACAGAATGTAAGGAGTTAACTCTGACTACCGCACCCTATTTACCAGCATCCTGCATTGCCAACCGTGCTAGCAGAGCAAAAACTGAACCTTTTGATTCCCTCACCCTGGTTAAGTTTTGGCAGTTGGTAGATAGGGTGCAGGAGTCAAAGGGTTAAGGTCCGAAAAATATGCTTGAGGAGAGAGAAGGCGGAGGGGGTAATGGCTCACTCTCTGGGGACCTTTTGCTGTCCTGTTCATCTCTCCCCAGAGTTTCTTGCCATCAGAGGCTGAACCAGAACAGACAGAAGTGGATGACTTACGTTGCTGCCCCACATGCCAATGGCACAATGGGCAGGAAATTAGTGAAAAAATCGGTACATAAAAGTCTTGTTGTGGAACATTAACTACTCGCCACACTTCGGGTCAGCCTCACCAACGTAGGATGTTGCCCACAAGGCCGAAAGCATCACCAGAGCCTTCAACGTGATCCCCACGACTCCGTCGTCATAGTCAGCAACGTCGGTGACGTCATCGAATGGTGTGACGTCATCGAATGGTGTGACGTCATTGGCGGTCACGTTGGTCGCCATTGTTGTTGGTGACCACTGAACGGTCGAAGACTTTCAGCAGAGACTTGGTCAAGTAAACTTAAGAGTTACCGAGTGCAATTCAGTTTTACCTGAGACAGTTTGAGCATTTTGCTGTTAAAACTTTTACTTTACTTAAATTTGTGTGCCAAAAGGGTCAGTTTATTATTTGCTTTCAGATGGCAAAAACGCTTCAACTGCAAGTGGTATTGCCCCCTGACCCCCACCAGGGGCTTTGACCTTGGATCTCATGTGTATGCCCCTCCTCCTTTTGCCAAATCCTGTCCCCGTTTCGAGTGTGGCTGAAGGAGGTTGACAACCTGAAATTCCAGTGGAGTACATGGTTAAAGAAGCCGAAAAAAATTGATTTACAAATTTTATTTATGTTTGTTTTGGCATTATTCTCTCCAAAAATTTAATTAGAACTTTTGTTCACCAATGCACCCATGCAAATTCGTGGAAATAACTACATCACTCTGCCTTTGGTTGTCGTTTAACGGCCCTGCCGCTAAGTTGTTTATGAAATCATTTGCTGGTCCTGCTGCCACGTGGTGCATGAAATGTTGCGATTCATGAAATTGTGTGTAGCGAGAGTGTTCGGTTGGGGGGGGGGGGGGGGGGGGGGGGTGTTTTCAGTGGAAAGTAGGTTTTGTCTTCAGCTTTGTTTCCGACCCGTTAGATTCAAAGATGCATATCTGCGCGCGTGCGTGCGTGTGGGAGGGTGGGCAAACTCAAAAGTGAAAATAAAAATTAATGATTAATGTCAGTCATCACAGTCGGTGGTGCCCTTAGAGGTCATCAGGATGCTTTTGTCTAAGCTCTGACCACAGTTTGCATCTCTCTCCTCTTCCCAAGTCTCGTTTTCCACTCGCCTATCACCTCTCTCTCTCTCTCTCTCTCTCTCTCTCTCTCTCCCTCTCTCTCTCGCTCTCTCTCTCCCTCTCTCTCTCTCTCTCTCCCCCTCTCTCCCCCCTCTCTCCTCTCCCCCCTCTCTCTCTCTCTCTCACTCACTCCCTTTTTCTCTTCACGAATTCACGGGGGAAATACTACGAATATCAGTGTTAATCGTTATCATCCAATGCCCCCCCCCCCCCCCTAAGGGGCGTTCTGATTCCATCTCTGTGCCTTTCTTCTGCCAGCACGTAGGGTTTATGCGCAGGCTTAAGGCTCGTGCCATGATCATTGTAGACTTTTTCCATCACAAGGCATCGGCGGCATTGACGTAGATGAAATTATTGGGGTGTGCCGTTTTGAGAAAACTGAAACAAAATGAAATTGTCACTGTTTGTCTTTGTCTCTCCCTCTCTTGGGTTTCTCTCTTCTTTCTCTTTCCCCATTCATCTTTATGATGGCTAATGAAAACAAAAGGGAAAAAAACCCACTCCGAAGATCCATGTTCATCAATCCCAATTATCCCATGCCTCCTCAGGGAGATCGTGCTTTTGTGATGGATGTCCGCGCTGTCAGAGATCGCCTACGTTCTCTGTCCTCAACCGCACGTTGAGGATCAGCATTTTTAACCCTTCCACTTCTTCACCTGATCCACCAGATTCGTAGAGGATTGGGTGAGGGAGTGCATGGGTTAAGTGTTGCCCATTCCTCAATTTCATTTCAGTGCGAAAATTCCCTGGACTCTTTCTGTTTATATCTGGCCATCCATTGGTTCCTGGAGAGTGGTTTTGGATAGGGAGTAGTGATGGGTCATACTGCTGTACCCAGTGTGATGGATTGAATTGCAGTATTTACGAGTGTGCATGTGTGTGTGTGCGCGTGTGTGTGTGTTCACAAAAGGACGGGGGTGGAACCGGGGTTGCTGTTTCTGTAAGCGCGTCGCCACAGTGTGGCGAAACTGTTTTTGTTTCCCTTTTTTTTCTGTATATATGTACTTTTTGTTTACTTCGATTTTTTATGGAAATTTTGTTAGGGACAATCTTTGTTGATATGGGTTTTGTAATATGCTTCAGGTGCATGCGGCACATGGAAGTTCAGGTTATCATATCCGGAAGACTAGCATCCAATGCAGATGGTAGAGAATACCATTGTGATCTACTATTGAACCTTGAAGTATTCGTGACCTCTAATTTCCTGGGTTTTAGTTGTTTCAACCTGTAGGCCACCATCAGTTCCTTGAGCTCTAGTCTTCCGTGGTTTGCCTCTTGTCACTTGCCATCAGTATTTCTCAATAACGTCCACAAATACGCTAACGCATTGCGCAGATACACACACACACACACAATGCACGCACGCACACGCACGCACACACGCACACACACACGCTACTCCTGTTTAATGATGAACACATCCTTTAACTCGATTGAGGCATGGGGGATAACGGCAAATAAATTAAATTGAATGGGATTATCATGCAACATGAAGAATTTATGACAGTTTACTCCCCGTGGGGATGCCGGGGGCTTTTTCAATATAAATGGTATACCACCTCTGGAAATTGGTGGTAGAAATTTCCTCTTTTCTGTTGCCCTCTTTCTGTCATTTTCTGCCTTTCTGGTTCATTCACCTGTATGTGTTCAATAAGGTCTTATGTACTTTTTCTTAGGATTAATAATTGGATACATGTATTAATGACATTTTTGGCTCAAGGGGGGGGGGGGGGGGGTGAGATAAGCGGAAGCAGTTATAGGTAATTTATGCCCGTTTTTAGATATATTTTGGTGTCCGCAGGTGTACTTAAATTTGTATTCAGGTGTGTTTTTAAAAACCCTGTGTGATAAATTGGACGGAGTGGTCAACGCCTAGGGCATGTCCTTAGATTATGTGTGCGAATGCATTGATATGTATGGTTAATTTTTTTTTTCAGGTGAAGTTTTGTATGTTTCGAAGCAGTTACAGCCCTGACATGGCTCTACGCAGTCGGCTGGGCTTTAAAAAAAAAACAACAATAAGTGCATTTTTGGCTCTAGGGAAATGAGATATGCGGAAGCAATTTTTAGGTAATTGAGGCCCGTTTATATGTTTTAGTGTCCTTAGTTATGTTAAAATTTGTATTCAGGTATGTGCAATAAATTGGACGGAGTGGTCAGCGCCAAACCTTTTCGAAGACGTCCATCCTGATGCAATTTTCCAGTTTTACAAGAGTTCAATAATATGATTTTACGGCTGTTTTTTTTTTTTAAATTGCTCTTTAGATTGCAAGGTTAACGGTAGCATGGTTTTTAACCGGTCTTTTATCTTAACGGGTTGATTTTTGACATGGTATTAGCCCTGATATGGCTCTAGTAGTCGGCTGGGCTATAAGCAATATGAACTGAACTCGTCAACGCTAGAGGCATCTCTGTTGATTATGTGCACAATTGCATTGATATGTGAACTTAATTTTCTTTTTCCTTTTTTGTATGTTTTGAAATGTTTATAGCCATGATGTGGCTGTGCGCAGTCGGCTGGGCTTTGGACAGAAATAACAGTAACAGTGTTGTATTGTGTATGTTTCAAAAATTATAGCCCTGATATGGCTCTACGTAGTTGGCTGGGCTTTAAGCTACAACAACAGAAACATAACAGTTTAACAGAAAAAAGCACATTGGAAATTGTCTCACGATAGGATACTCGGATGTCCAGAAGAGGACTACACAATTTAGAGAAAAGGAAAAACAAAAAAAACCCCCCCCCCCCCCCCCCCAAATTTCGCTAATTAGAATTAAATTCTTTTTTTCTTTACAAAAATGAAATGCACATATGTGAACATTTGATTTTACTGACGGATAATTTGTGAGATATAATTCATTTGGTCGTTCGTGGAATTTGGAACATTCAAACTCATCGCGTAAGGCATTGTCATCACAAAACTTAATGATTCTCCTTTGTCTGTGTACTTGTTTGCGTCTACCCAATTCAGTGTCAGGCTCGTGACCGCTGCTTCGAAATTTTATCAAAGAAAAAAAATGTTTTTGGAACTGTGCAATACATTTCTCTATTCGACATTTGTTTCTGAAAATTCGGTAAACATGCATTTACTACTATTTTCCAAAGCTGTCTTCCAGACTTGCTGGTAATTATCCAGGAGAAAGGCTACACCAAAACTACATACATACACCACATACGGACATACCGCATTACATCGTACAACATTATGGGAACTTGAAAGGACAGCACCGTTTGTACTTAAGGAGAGCACAGTGATGTTACCTGCACAATGAGTGTACTGTGAAAGAGGGCAATGTTGGTGTTACCTAAGAATTTTTTTTTAATCTTCCCTGGTGAATGGGTGTGGACATGAAATTGTGACGCGGCATAGACAAGTACCCAATAAAGTTGCCTTTTCGTTGTCGCTAAGTGTATTTCCCAGTACCCAGAATATTTGGTTCCTACCCCACCCCACCTCACCCAATTTTTTTTAATCCAGGAAAACGTATTTTGTGTCCCTCTGGTATGAGGTTGCCTAAAAAAAACACATTCGTCTTTTGCTGATTTTTGGCTCTACTAGTCGGCTGGGCTATAAGCAATATGAACTTGCTGAGTTTATGACGGCACGCGTTCAAGTTAATTTTTCGTTGCTCCTCTCCTCCCCCCCCCCCCCCCCCCCTTCTCGGGTATTAATGTCTGGAATTCTGTCCCTTTGGTTTGACGTATGCTGAACCTTTGATACTTCTGTCGTTATCATAACAACTCTGCCATTCTGGTCATACGTGGAACGTTTACATTCCAGGAGTTTATGTGGTTGTTTGGTGTATGTGAGTGAGTGTGTGTGTGTGTGTGTGTGTGTGTGTGTGTGTGTGTGTGTGTGTGTGTGTGTGTGTGTGTGTGTGTGTGTGGTTGTTGTTGGGTTGTTGTTTTTTTTGGGAGGGGCGCTTCTAAATCGCTGGCGGTCAAATGAGAAGAGGGCAGCCATGAATTCTGCTGATCTTCCCAACTGCAAATTGTTGAAAATGGACGAGCCTGAACATTGCTTGTCTTTACAACAACAACAACAACATAGTCAGGAAAGGGCAAGAGTGAACTCTCCTGGGTCTTTTGCACGTGTCTGAAGACAGAACGCTGAAGGTGTTAGAAGCCAGAGGCTTTGAGTTTAAATCCCTGTTGGACAAGGATTTTCCTCCCCCTCCATTAGAAAACCAATGAAGGATGGGCAGTCCTGACCCCTGCTGATGTTGTGCATCTGTCTGAGGACAGTGGACCCTGGTGATCTCTGACAACACAAACATCCATCACCACACCCTCACATCCCTTAGCACATGGGATAAGGGGGGTAGTTAATACTGATTTCTGTACAGCTTTCCCCATCAGTTTCGTTTCAGTAAGGGAGCGAGAGAGAGGCCGTAGGGAAGGGAGACAGACAGACGAGAGAGAGATAGAGAGCGTGTTTTTGACCTAGACACTGGCCATCAACTGCTCCACGAAGAGCGGTTTTGGACAGGATATTTTACTGGGTCATTGTAACATACTTGGCACGCTTTTCTGCACCATGATATTGACTGTGGGAAGGTGTGGCTTTTTTTTTGTCTTGTTACCTTTGTAAAAACGTACAGCAGCTTTCTGTTATTATGTTCAAGTGGCTTTGTTGTGAATAGACTTGATTCCTCCAACCCAATACACCCCTTCTTCATAGCTCGTAAGTTCAAATTGCTTGGTTTTGAATAGACTGAAATCTTCCACCCCCTCTTCCACAGCACTTGTGTTCAGATTACTTTTAAAAAGACTGAAATCGTCTACCCCAACTCCTCTACCCCACATTCCTTGAGATCAGAATGTCACCACATCTTGGTGCTACTAATTTTTGTGTATTTCCTAGCTATCCAAGTGGATTCTTTTTGAAATCTTGCCATGGACTGCCTGCCTGGTGCCATTGGCTCTTTGACGTGTTATTAATCATCTCATTAGACTGACAGATGCGGTAATAAAGTGGGCACAATATAAGGTTTGCGTTCGGAAGGTCTGGGGTTCGGTTCTGCTCAGGTACCTTCTGCATAGTCATGGGTGGAGATTCTTTCAGTCAATCAGGTCAGTATATGTGAAGACCTTTTTTGTCCTCTTTGTGTACATGTACACTCAGGAATCAAATAGGCAAGTTTATAAAGATCGGTAAGCCATGTCAGTGTCTGGTGGCTTATAGAATAATAAAAACACCCAAAATGGATGCTCCCTTCTTCACCCGCAAGACAGAGTATGCACACTCTGCAGCAGTATGAGCAAAGTAGCGTCCAGAAAAATACTGAAACACATGAAATATTATCATTGGAAAAAATGCTACCCAGATTACCACGGAAGGTCTACTGCATGAAAGGAGGGAGGAAGTGAAGAAAATTCCGTGTTTGACTGGGGTAGAACCCTGGACTTTCAGAACTTCCTGCTTCCTAGGTAGTCGTTTATCTGCAAGGCCACTGAGCCTGAGCACCGTCAGGAATTCCTTGGTCTACTTTTTCCTCACCCATCATCAACTGTTCCCCGGAGAGTGGCTTTTGATAGACAATCGTGACGGTCAGATGGCTGTAGCAAGTGAGTTTGCCATGTTAATTGTAGCATGCATTGTTTGTGTCGGTGTCGATTGAGAGATAACGAACATTTGTTTTTATTTTCAGATTAGCGACTCCATCTTGTTCTCAGCCTGCTCCAACCACCTGTCTGTCTTTCTCTCTCTCTCTCTCTCTCTCTCTCTCTCTCTCTCTCTCTCTCTCTCTCTCTCTCTCTCCTCTCTCACACGCGCGCGCGCGCTCGCTCTGCTTGTTCATCTTGTTGAACTTGGAGTAATATTTAATGTGCTTTTAGTCCTGATATGGCTATCTAGAAGTCAGCTGGGCTATATGCAAAATGAACTCTTGTTTTCCTTCTTCATCCTCATAGACTTGAGTATTCTTTTGTTGATATTTTCAATTCCTGTGTTAATGAATTTACTGATGTATTTCAGCATCATCCTTCTTGTATTCCTTTGTTGATTTGTATGTATCTTATATAATAGATTGACATATGTTGTTGCTGTTGTATTTGTAGTTATAACCAAATATCTGTAAATTAGCAACAGCGCGTTTTAAAAGCGGCTTGTAGTCAATACCTGCTACCATTAGAAAAGAATACACCATTGTCATTTTGATGTTCTCTCTCTCTCTCTCTCTCTCTCCTCTCTCTCTGTCTCTCTCTCTCTCGGCATGTATATGTGCACGTGTGTGCATATTTTAGGTGATTTATGCCCGTTTTTATACATTTGTTTTGTGTCCTTATGTATACTCATATTTGAATTCAGGTGTGTTTTTAAATCTCCCCTGTGCGATAAATTGGATGGAGTGGTCAACGCCGGGGACATGTCCTTAGATTATGTGCGCGAATGTATTGATATGTGTACTTAATTTTTTTTCCTGTGGAAGTTTTGTATGTTTTGAAGCGGTTATAGCCCTGATATGACTACGCAGTCGACTGGGCTTTAAACAATAACAAACAAATGTGTGTGTGTGCACGCACGCATGTAAACTCAAGGGGAAAGTAAAGTATGAAGGATAATGGAAATCATCACAATCAACATGCCTGCAGAGGACAGCATGTTTTTGTACCTATTTTGGTCTGTTTGACCCCCAACCACCCACCCCACACACACACACTCTGTCTCAGACAGAGACTGAGAGTCCCCTAGAGGGCATGAGATGATGATGATGATGATGATGATGATAACACTGATCTTTGTAATATTTCCCCATTTTCAGTTTGTTAGAAGGAAGAAAGTGAGCGAGCGAACGAGCTAGCTCGAGAAAGAGAGACAGACAGAAAAACAGAGTGTGTGGGGGTGGGTGGTTGGGGGTCAAACGGACCAAAATAGGTACAAAAACATGCTGTAATTTCTCTATTAGCACGCAGGCTGATAGTTTATGCCGTGAATTTTTTTTTTTTTTTTTTCTCTATTTATGTGGCATCTGCGTCGTGATGAATATGGAATTATTCCGAGCGCGAAGACGCTGTCTTGAGAAAACTAACGAAATGAAACTGTCACTCATTCTTTGTTTCTATCTCTCTCTCTCTCCTTTTTTCTTGTCCCCATTCCCCTTTTCAAGGCTAACGGAAACAAAGTGGAAAAAACACTACGAAGAGCCACATTTATCATCCCAATTATCCCATGCCTCTTCAGGGAGATTGTGCTGTCGTGATGCTTCTCTGCATTGTCTAAATTTGCCACTGTTCCGTGTCGTCAACTCTAGGCTGAAGATCAACATTGTTAACCCTTTCACTTCATCGATCCATCAGATTCCTAAGGGATTGAAAGTGTTCAGTCCTGCCCGTTCCTCATTTTCTTTGTTTTTTTCTTTTTTTTTTTCTTTTTTTCTTTCCTTTTTTCCAGTTTAGGAATTCCTTGCACTGCTTCTTTCTCACTGCCCCTCAAATGTATCCTGTTGAGTTATTCTGGTCAAGAGGCCGTGACAGGTCGTATGGCTGTACCCAATGCGATTAGATGGGATTGAATTGGCTTTTTGGGGATTTTTGTTACAAAGAAATTTTGGTGCGTAAAGTGTGGGTTGTATTTTCTGGGGATACACATCCCCACAGTGCGGCGCGACTGCTTTGTTTTTTTTTCCTGTTTCTATATACTTGTTGCTTACTTTTATTTATTTATTTATTTATTCATTTATTTATTTGTTTTAATTTTGCCTTTGACAATCTTGTCTGCTGTCAGTTCTGTAACGCACTCAGGGTGTATGCTGCGCGTTGAACTTTGGTTTATCATATTCCAAATGTCAGTATATAGTGGCAGTAGAAGGGAATTCATATGAGATCAGGTATTGAACCCTAAAGTTGTCGTCACCTCTCGATTCGCAGGAAATGTTTCAGTCATGAGGCCACCATAAGCCCCTTCATTCCTGACATTCCTTGGTCTGCCTCTTCCTCACTGACCATCAACTGTTCAGCAGAACGTACATAAATACGTGCATATGCACAGATGCATACACCCATACACACACACACACACACACACACAACACGCACACACAACACGCACACGCACACACACAACACGCACACACACACACACACACACACACACACACACACACACACACACACACACACACACATTCTTGGGAGTGAATTCCGCAGAGAATTGGTGCTGAAAGGACAGTATCTGTTGTCTTTAGGGAGTATACAAGATGTTATCTTCATAACGTACGTACTGTGAATGATACGTGTTATTTAAACATAAATTACCTAAGAATTAAAAAAAAACCCACTGTCCTAGAGAGTGGGTCCGATCAAAGGGGTCGTGATCGGACAAAGGCCTGTACCCAGTGCATTTGTTGTATCTGTTTGGTTTGGATGATTGGTTGATTGACTGATTAGTTGGCTGGTTAGCTGATGGTTGGTTTCTTCTTTTTTATTTTCTTATTTTTCCACTACAGAAAAGTATTTTGTCTGGGGATACGCTATTTGAGGGGGAAAAAGTATGTCTTGTGCTCATTTTACGGCTGAACGAATACGAGCCGATTTGTTGTTCCTCCACTCCCACCCCCACCCCTTCTGTAGTAAGGTATGGAATTTTGTCCAAGTACACCGAACCTCTGACACTTTTGTTCTTGCCGTAACATCTCTGCCATTCTGATCATTTGTTGAACTGTCCCCCCCGTGGGGATGCCGGGCGATCTTTCGGCATAAATAGTATCACCACCTTCTGGAAATTGTGCTGGAAATGTCCTCTTTTCTGTCACTCTTTGTTTCTTTCTTCCTCATTTGCTTTCTGTCATTTCTTCCTATCATTTTCTGCCTTGCTGCTCCCATTCATCTGTATGTGTTCGGTAAAAGTCTTATGTACTTTGTCTTAAGATTGATAATTGGGTACATGTGTTCAGTGCATTTTTGGCTCTAGGGAAATGAGATATGCAAAAGCAATTTTAGGTAATTTAGGCCTGTTTTTATGTTTTTGTGTCCTTAGTTATGTTTGTATTTGTTTTCAGGTGTTTTTTAAATCACTGTGCGATAAATTGGACGAGTGGTCAACGCCAGGTGTATCTCATTAGATTATGTGCGCGAGTGCATTGATAATTTACTTTTTTCTTTTCTTTTTTTTCCTGTTGAAGTATTGCGAATGCCTTGAAACGGTTATAGCCATGATATGGTTCTATGCAGTCAGCTGGGCTTTAAACAGTAATAATTCGTTGAACGTTTATAATTCGGTTTCTTGGTCTGCTCTCCATCACTGGCAATAACCTGAGGAAAAGTAGTCCTGAACATGCTGATCTTCTGGACTGTAAGTCGGTGAGAAATGGGCAAGCCTGAACAGTCTTTTTGGACAACAGCAAAAGCAACAAAGTGAAGAATGGGCAGTTTTGAAGACTGCTGATCTTCTAGAATATGAAAAAAGCTGCGGAAAGAGCAGGCTTGATTTCTCCTCAGTCTTCTGCACGTGTCTGAGACCTCGATTGCTGGGACTTGTACGATGTGAGACAAAAGCACTACACGGCAGATTCCTTAAAGGAGCTCTTCCGAGACGTCCCTCCTGATGCAATATTCCAGTTTTTACAAGAGATCAATAGATTTTACTTGATGTAATTTTACGTGTTTTTCTTTAATGGCATTTTAGATTTGCAAGGTTGACGGTGAGCATGGTTTTTGTTTATCTTAACGGGTTCTTTTCTTTTTGACGTGGTGTTAGCCCTGATATGGCTCTAGTGGTCGGCTGGGCTATAAGCAATATGAATTGAATTGAATTGAAACGTGTCTGAGAACAGATACTCTGAGGGTGTGAGAAGCCCGAGGTCTGGAGTCAAATCCCTGTTGGACAAGATTACACCCCTTGTCCATTAGAAAACATGTGAGGAATGGGCAGGTCTGAACCCTTCTGATACTGTGCTTGTGTCTGAGGACGGAGGACCCTGGTGATCTCTGATAACATAAACATCCATCACTACACCCCCACATCCCTTAGGGCATGAGATGATGGGGATGATTAACACTGATATTTGTAGATTTCTACCGTGCAGTTCGTTATTGAGGGAGGAGAGTGGAGAGAGGGACAGAGAGAGAGGGGGGGGGGTGTTTACCCCCTTTACAGGCCATGAACTGCTCCCTGAAGAGTGGTTTTGGACAGGGAGTCGTGGCCAGACATAGACGTGTTCCAAGGATCTTGCCACATTTTTCTACAGCAAATAATATATTATGATTTAGGAAAGTGTGGTTTGTGGCGACGTATTGCCTGTTCAGTCATTTATCCTGTGACCTTTGTACGAAATGTTCAGTAGCTTTCAACACCTGTTGTTCAGATGGATTGGTTTTGAATAGTTGGGGATCTGCCATTCCCCTACTTTATAGTTCTTGTGTTAAATATGATTCCTTTGAATTGATTGGAATCATCCAGTCCTTTCACTCTAGTTCTTGTAAATAGGCATTGAATAGGCTGGAGTCTTCACCGTCTCCTCCATAACTCATGTGTTAAAATGGATTTTTAAACAAACTGGCGTTTTAAACAATTTTGAATAAACTGGATGGAAAATTCCAGTTGTCCAGGATTTATACTAAATAGATTGGAATCTTCCACACCTTGCCATTGTATGAAACGCGGGTTGCTGTCCATGGGGTTAGAACGTCATTCAGAATGGAGCCAGTCATATTTCTTTCTTTGTGTATTTTTCTTGAGCCTGGGTTAGTGGGTTTTCTTTTACAGCCTCTCTGATGCGACGTACTCTTTTAATGTATATGTTAGTTGAATGCTGCTCACATTAGAGCAATGAGTGTTGTAATCAAATGAATGAAAACGTCAGTCTTCCAGTTAGGTCTTGGGTTCGATCCTGCCGGGGTACCTCCTGCCTGGTAGGTAAAGAGTGATTTTTGTTTCATCTACCAAGTCAACGTGAGTTTGATCTGTTAATGTCTAAATCTCCCCCCCCCCTCCCCGTTGGGTTGCTGGGGGCTCTTTCAGTATAAATAGTATCCCCACCTTCTGGAAATTCTGTGCTAGAAATGTCCTTTTCTGTCACTCTCTTTGTTTCTGCTTGTTGCCTTGCTTTCTGTCATTTCTACTTATTTTCTGCCTTAATGGTCCATTCACCTGTATTTTTTCGATAAAGTCTTACGTGCTTTTTCTTCGGATGGATAATTGGGTGCATGTACTGAGTGCATTTTTGGCTCTAAGGAGGTGAGAGATGCGGAAGCAATTTTAGGTAATTTATGCCTGTTTGTATACATGTTTTGGTGTCCTTATGTATGCTTATATTTATATTCAGGTGTTTTTTAAATCTCCCTGTGCGATAAATCGGACGGAATGGTCCTACGCCGGGGGCATGTCCTTAGATTATGTGCGCGAATGCATTGATATGTGTACTTTTCTTTTCTTTTTTTTTTCCCTGTTGAAGTTTTTGTTTTGAAGCGGTTATAGCCCTGATATGGCTCTGCGCAGTCGGCTGGGCTTTAAACAACAATAAAAGAATGTCTAAATCCTCTTTGTTGTATATTGACGCAGGACATCTAGTATGCACATCCTGTGATGACCATGTCAGTATTGGGTGACTTGAGAACATAAAAACATCCAGCAAGCACACCCCACCAAAGACAGAGTATGCAGATTGTGCAGAAACTTACCGCGTAGGTTTTCGGGCATTAAAGGGGGTCATAAGTCATGAAAGGTTGTCTTAAAGCATTAAAGATTGTGGTAAAGCTTTAACCTGGTCTTCAGGCATTAAAGGTGGTCTTAAGGTAGTACAGGTGGTCTTGAGGCATTAAAGCTGTTCTTAAAGCGTTAAAAGTGGTTCAAAGGCATTAGAAGTGGCCCTAAGGCATTAAATGTGTTTTAAAGGCATTAAAGCTTATCGTAACGCAGTAAAGATGGGTCTTAAAGCATTAAAGTGTGGGCAAGACAACAAACGCATACAAGCTTCTGAAAAATATCGGAAAGTTTTAAAAAAATCATTGGAGAATTGGTACCTAGACTACCACTGAAGATCTCCTTTGGATGGAAAGCGAGGGCAGAAGTCTTTGTTCGATCGGGCGTTGAACCCTGGACTTAATATAACTTTTTGCTCTCTAGGTACTTTTTATCTTCCAGGCCACCGATCAACATCAGGAATTCCTTGGTCTGCTTTGTCCTCACCGGCCATCAAACTGTTCCCTGGAGAGTGGCTTTTGACAGGCAGTCGTGACGGTCAGATGGCTGTAGTGAGTTTGCTCTGTTTATCTGCAGCAAAGTATGGTTTGTGTCCGTGTAGATCGAGAGAGAGTGGACATTTACCGAGTCTCTCTTTGCCTGTCTATCTCTCTCCCTCTCTCCTCCCCTCTCCTGGCCCCAAATCAAGGGTGGAAATATCAAGTTTTCCTGGATAGATACTAATGCTTTTGAGTCGTGACGGGTCATAGGGCTCTACCGAGGATCGTACCACCTTTGTTTGGTTGGTTCATTTGTGTTTGTTCTAAAGCAAAGCGTGTAGTTTGGGCATAGGAAGGCGTGGTATGTGTATGTGAGATGGACTTACATTGCTTGACAGAAATCATTTCTTGTGACTTTTGTGCGAATGCACTTCAGTTTATTCGATAGCACTTGTCTTGGAATGGATTGGAATTAGACCAAATTAGTTTTTTTTTCACAACTGATATTTTCTTGTATGAAGTGCGGTTTGTTCTCCTCAAGGAAAGCACGTTGCCATGGTACCGCGCCATCCCTTATTCTCTGTGCATTCTTGCTTACCTATCAGAGTTGATTTTCTCAGGAATTTTGCCAGTGACAATCTCTCTGCTGCAGTGGGTTATTTTCATATACGTTAATTTTGTTTTCCATATAGGACCATGGTTTACTGTCTCACCAAAAAATATTTGCTCCCTGACCACCATCCAAGGTATTATGGAGAAGGAAGAAAATTCCTTGTCCATCCAGGATTCGAACTTCACTCCTGTGGCTTTTCTCACTTTCTAGGTGGACTGCGTATCCATTGGACAGTGCCGGATGCAAACTTGTTGGCACAACCCTATGGCCCGTCACGACTCCCTGTCCAAAGCCACTCTACATGGACAGTTGATGAACAGTGATGAAGAGACAGGTGTCGGAATTCCTGGACTGTGATAAAATGATTCTTTTTTGAGTGTGTTCTAGCTGTTGTCCCCGTACAGAAGAATGGAGACCATCAGCCGCTTTTTAAAGCAGGTCAAGGAAGTTATTGGCTGAAACTCTGATGAAGTGTTTCTGTCCTTTAAGGGTTTAAGCTATTTTACCCATACAGAAAAACGGTGGCAGACACTGATCTTGGAAGGTTATGAAGCTGTCTCTCCAAACGTTTTAAGACTTGCCAGTGGAGACCAAACTGAATCTTATTTTGATCTTACGTGCTGAATTGCGATTCAAACATAATGTGAACAGAGAGCACTTTTCTAGATAAATTTCTGACAAATTTTGAAAACAACTCTTTCATCAGCGTATTTGCACTGTTTCACCATTGTCTGTGTCCTATGGAACACCGGAATCTATCAGTCTTGTCGAAAGGACAAAACGTAAGACTTGGACAATGGTTTTTGTTTAAGGCTGTTAGTCTTGATGACAGACTAGTTTAAATAAGGTCTTTTAGACACTGCTATAATTCTATGAATTTGGAAGTAGCTTATATGGGGTTCATTGTACTCGGACAGTTCAATACATTCTCCACCCAAATCTATCATGGTAGAAAGAAACTCTAGGGAGAGCTAGACAACAGAAGGTCTTCAGAGAAGTAACCCCCTTTAGACAAGTGTTTCGGCCCTGAATTCCTTACACTCTCGGGGGGCCGGGCCACATCCAGGTCATGACTCCTGGATGCCCTTCTGCTGTTGTCTTTTTTTTTTTTTTTTTTTTTTTCCCACGTCGGGGAGCGAACCTGGGCGATTCTGCGCTTCAGAACTGCGGTACGCGGTTTTACCAATGTGCTAACGGGGCACACATCATCTGTAGGGAATTTAATCCTTATGAAGTTCACTTTTGGTTCCTCCTTGCCCAGATCCAGCTTGAGCTCCTTTCTGCTGCCTCTGCCATCGCTTTAAGGGCTCTAGTCCCTCTCTTCCCAGAAATGGCGAGTTGTTTCATGAGATCATAAGCGGAGGTGCCCACAAACCCTCTTGCCCCGACCTCTATGGCGAAGATTTTGACCCGCAGACCTGCTTTCTTCAGGGTGCTGGCAAGACCGGCGTATTTTTCGGTCTTGTAGATATGTGCTTCTTCCATTATGCTTTCGTATGGTACAGTGAGTTCTATCAGAATCACTTGTTTCGAGGAGTCAGAGTGGAGAGCGATGTCTGGTCTCATGCCTGTCTTGCTGATGACATCTGGGTAATTTCTCCACTCTGGGAGGTCTGCTGTACACTCCCAGTCGACTGCTCCATCCAGAAGACCCTTTGGCAATGTGCTGGTTGTCATAGCACTTTCGGGCCAGACCCGTTTCCCTCCTGCTTTGTAGAACGTTGTCATAGCAATTGGTGCGTTTGGGGTCATGGTTTTTTCGCTAACCACGTCTGTGATCACTTTCAGAACTTGGTTGTGCCTCCATGTATACATTCCTTGGGCTAGCGCTACTTTGCAAGAGCTTAGGACATGTTCCACTGTTTGTTTCTTCTGACAGAGCGGACATGCTGGGTCGTCTGATTTCCCCCATTTCACTAAGTTTGCATTCGAGGGGAGCAGGTCATATACAGATCTGAGGAGGAAGCTTATCCTTAGAGGAGCCATGTGCCACATATCGTTCCAGCTGAGACTTCTTTGGAGTGCACTGTCCCATGTTGTCCATTGCCCCTGTTGACCTTGCTGGACTGCCTTCTGCACTCTTTTGACATCTTCTTCCTTCAACTCCTGTATTATCATGTCTCTTTTTTCCTTCCCTTTGGCTTTGGACCACCACTGCATTTTTGTTGGTCCCTGTCTGTTGGTTTGCGTGTGTCCAATTATTTCTTTGATGCTGAGGTTTCTCTTGGCATTATTTACAGCCTCTTGGACTTTCCACTTTCTGCCAGTTCTCAGCTTTGGATGAACTGATCTCACGATATTGTCTTCCGATTCCTCCAGCATGCTCAACAGTCTTGCTTTTCCAACTTTGTATTCCTCCACTATGGATTTGAGAGGTAGCTTCAGCATTGCTTGACGACAGTAAAATGCAACATCATGTGATTTAGGAGTTTACTTGCTTGTTCATTTCTACGCATCCTGGCTGGCTCTATTGATAAGAGCTGTGGAGCCCCCCCCCCCCACCCCGTGAGGATGATGGGGGCTCTTTTCAGTATATCCCCACCTTCTGGAAATTGTGTGCTTGAAATTTCCTCTTTTCTGTCACTCTTTGTTTCTGCCTTTTTTTTTTTGCGTTGTCATTTCTTCCTATCATTTTATGCCTTGTTGTTCACCTGTTTGTGTTCAATAAAGTCTTAGGTACTACTTCATCATCATCATCATCACTTGTATACCGTGTGACGAGCCGTTGAGCATCAGACACCTCCTCCTCGATTGCTGGGACGTGTACGATTTGAGACAAAGCATTACACGGATAACTCCTTAAAGAACCTCTTCCGAGACGTCCCTCCTGATGCAATTTTCCAGTTTTTACGAGATTAAATCAGATCAGGTGAATACTATTGATGTCTGTTTTTTTCTTTAATCGCATTTCAGATTTGCAAGGTTTACCGTGAGCATGGTTTTTAACTGTTGTCCGTTATCCGAACGGTTTTTTTTTACATAGTGTTAGCCCTGATATGGCTCTCGTAGTCGGCTGGGCTACAAGCAATATGAACTGAACTGAACCGAAAAACAAAAGTTGACAGGTAATCAACTTAAAGAATACTCTTAATGTAGAAGTTAACCAGCAAAATCGCCTAAGGTTGAAACAATACCTGTATAGTAGGGCCACAGAAATCCCTTTTCTGATCGGTAAACGAGAAAACTAAATTAAATAGGAGCAAGTTGTTGCCATTTACGAATGATAAAGTAAATCAACCAAACAACGATCTTTAATTTGTGTCAACGTTATTGTGGGTATGATGGCGTTAGTCTGGCAAAAATATCAGGGATCGATGCTGATGCCAGAACCTTATGTTGTCAGTCTTTGTTACTATGAATATCTATGAACCTGCATTTTATGACGACCCCTAAATGATCGACACATTAAAATGATCAAGCTAGTGACCCATCTTTATATTGTATGGTGGGACTGAACTGAAGACATCAGATATTTCACCTTATGTGATTTTACGTCTGTTTTTCTTTAATCGCATTTTAGATTTGCAAGGTTAACGATGAGCATGGGTTTTAACTGTTGTCTTTTATCTTAACGGTTTTTGTTTTGTTTTTTTGTTGGGTTTTTGTTGTTTGTTTTTTGACGTGGTATTTGCCCTGATATGGCTCTAGTAGTCGGCTGGGCTATAAGCAATAGGAACTGAACTGAAGACATCAGATCAGTTATATCAACTGAATCGACCAACCACCTCTGGTACAAGGAAGAAACGAGTAATAACGGCCATAACTGTCAGCTACTTTTAGCTATGTTTCCATACTTAGCTCACCTAAAACTATGGACGTTTTGTCTTTATGTGTATAGTTAATGGCGTGGACCCGTTTGGGAAACTGCCTTCTTCGAATGACTTGAAAGAGCTCTGCGAAGTGCGGATGCTTGGAGACTCTTGGCTGGTGAAAAGAGGAAGAGGAAACTCGTTTTGGCTGGACGTGGACGTTGTGGGTAGAGCAGGCTGATGCAAACTGGAGGCGTCTGCTCACCGAATTCTCGGTGGTTTACGTGCGTTCCGGCCAAAAAATAGAGCCGTCATGTGCCATATTGCGTTAAGTTGTATATCGTAGTGTACATGTATGACGCTAAACATACGTCTTCCAAGAACGGACGACGGTAGAACAGTAGGAAAACACTGCAGCGTTTATCTAATGGCACATACGTGGTCAGACAACAAGATAAATAACGAACACTGCAGTGGAACACTGCAGCATCGATCTAAAAGTACACTCGTGATTAGACAATATGAGAACGAATCCTGCACCAACAAATTCGCGAGGCGATGCGTGATAAAGCAACATGGAACCAGTTAATTTTTAGCGTGTTTTAAACCTTGATATATTGGCCCACAACTCTTTGTGCACATATGAATACTTTGAATTTTGTGTGAATGTATTTTTCATGCGGGCAGTTTGAGGTACACTAAACCGTCAGTATGTCATCTGATCGTAACGACTCTTTTTCCATTCTCTGCCCACCTTTCATTCTCTGCTCACCTTTCTTTTTCTATGTCATTTTGTCTCCGTTTGTCTCTGTCTGCCATCCTCCCTGCTACTACTGCACACACATGCACATACACATTTACGATTATTTTGTTACCTGCGTCTCTCCTTCCAGATTTCTCAGACGACAGTAAATGTTAATCTTCGAGTTCTATATGTATTATGTCTTATATTACTGATTTATCAGAGTATTTCTTAGCCAGTTACTTTTATCTTTGGAAAATAAGATGTCATTCTTTGTCTGTCTCTCTCTCTCTCTCACACACACACACACACACACACACCACACACACACACACACACACACATACACACACACACACACACACACACACACACACACACACACACACACACACACACACACGCTCTCGCTCTCTCTGTCTCTTTCCCTTTTTCTTCCTGTCTCGCGCGCGCGCGCGCCGACCAGTTATTTTGAACTGGTATATGACTGGTTAAATAGCACTTACACTCATTGTACACTCATTGTTGGTGATAGTGTACCATTTGTTTTGACATTCTGGCACCAGTAACGGAAAGAAGCAACGAGTATATGACAACAGTGATGGAAGACGTAGCACCCATCTGTTTGTTTGGGAAAGAATAACGATGTTTTACTGCTTTGCTTTCTGTGAAGTGAAACGAGACAGGCGCATTTTTGGACCAAAACGGCCCCATGTGGCAAGTAGAAAAAAACAGACGAAGAAACAGAAATAGTAATAGATGACAGTGATCATATAGAAACGAAAATCACAACAGAGACAGTGCTTATAAAGAAACAAACATCACAACAGAGTTTTTATGAAGAAACATATCGCCACAGATGATAACGCGTATCTTCAACACCTCGATTGGCTTTTTAAGGTAAGCAGTCATTTGTTCTGTCCATGTCTTGAATTTGCTGGTCTTGTTTAGGACGGGTATCAATTTTTTCCGTCAGATCAGAGGGAGAGGTATTCTTCACGTCTTGTATTTGCTGGTCTTGTTTCTTTCGTACTTGTTTCTTTCCGTACTTGTTTTGCTTCGTTGATTGCTTGTTTGTTTGGATTTTTATTCTTTTTTGTCTCGGTTATATTTTTTCAGTGTCAGTTGATATTTTGGACTAGCCTGATCCAATTATTGAACCACTCTGCTCCATGCTTCTGCATTTGCGATTTCTACCTGAAAGGCACAATCTGTAAATAATAATAATAATATAATAATAATGTTTATTTGTATAGCGCATATTCCATATAAAAAACATGCTCACCAGCGCTTTACATTTCACAAGAAAGGCAAAAGGTGATAAAAAATGTTCACAATTACATACACAGTAAGATAAACATTAAAGCTATACAAGTAAGAAGACACGTAAGAAACCACAGAATATTAAAATTTAAACACTGACTTATTTAATGAAGAAAGATTAACAGATTTTTCATATGAATGAAGAGGCATACTGTGTTTATATATTGCTGCGTGTGTGTGTGCTTGCGTACGTGTGTGTGTGCTTGCGTTCGTGTGTGTGTGCTTGCGTACGTGTGTGTGCGTTGCTGTGCGCGTGTGTGTTTGTAAAAAATGTGTGTGGCGTGTGCTATGTTTGCATGCGTGTGTGTGTGTTTATGCATGCAATAGTTGTACATAAAATTATAATCAATATTTTGAATGAAGATAAAAACAGAAAAATTCTAATCCATATACAGGAAAAACATAACTTCAGTATTACAGCATTAACACCTTGACAATCAAAATTACCTTACAAATTAGAAAATATTCGCATATCATACATCACAATTTACATACAAAGATTTAAAAAAGTTTCTTAAAGTATTTCAGTCTCTTTCCCACTCAATTTCTCTCCTATCCCCTCCTCAGCTGTACACATACAGTGAGACACACACATGCTCACTCAAGCACACACACACACCACACATGCACGCCGCACACACACACTTGCTCTATAGGCCCTTATACAAAATACTGTTATACACGCAGGAGAGATTAGTCTGATGACAGACTTGCAAACTAAGGCTCTTCAGGTTAGATGAGTTTGAAAGAGGTGGATTTTCAGGTGCCGTTTGAAGGTTGAGAAACACTTAGTTTTTCTGAGAGACAGTGGTAGAGAGTTCCATACATTTGGGCCAAAGACAGAAAGATTTTTTACCAAAGGTGTCTAGAGAGAAGCGAGGAACAGTCAACAGTGAGGTGTTTAGAAGAGCGGAGCGTTCGAGAAGGTTTGTAACCCTGCAGGAGGTTGGCAAGATAGGATGGCATGTTCTCGTGAGAGATACACTGAAAGCAGAGACAGGCGACTTTATATTGAATCCTAGCCTTTACCGGGAGCCAATGAAGTGTTCTAAGCAGAGATTTTGCACTCCACGCCTGGGCTTGCGGAGAACAAGGCGAGCCGCGTGGTTCTGTATGCGCTGAAGTTTAAATAGTTGTCATGGAGACCTGCGAATAGAGAGTTAAATAGTCCAGTCTAGATAGTATGAAAGAGACAGCAAGCTTGTTGGTAGCATCAGTGGAAAGGAAGTAGCGAATCTTACCTATTCTGCGTAGCTGATAGTACAGAGTACGGCACAACTGTTTGACATGGGCTTCCATAGACAGTGTTTCATCCAGGTAGAAGCCAAGGTTTCTAACAGTTTGTGAGAAAGATGCATCACAACCAGAGATAGACATGGGGGCATGAGTAACCTGATTGACCTTTGACTTAGTACCAGTAACAATAAGCTGTTTTATCATCATTCATCTTCAGCTTGTTTTCACTCATCCACTTGGAGACATCCTCTATACAATCTCTCAGACTGCACGCAAGAGCATCAAAATCTGATGGGGCAGAGGAGCTATGCAGCTGTGAGTCATCCGCAAAGAAGTGGTATGAGTGACCTGACTGATGAATGATAGCACTGAGAGATTGTGTATACATAGTGAACAGGACAGGTCCCAAGACAGAACCTTGTGGGACACCACATTTCAGCACAGATGGATTTGATTTGTGGCCAATGACAACAGACTGTGTACGGCCAGTCAAATAGGAGGTAAACCAGTCCAGAACCGTTCCAGAACAGCCAAAAGTGGTATGCAACCGCGTTATGAGGATGCTATTATGGTCTATGGTGTCAAATGCTGCTGACAAGTCGAGCAGTAACATATCATATTTGATGAAAGTCACGAGCTACAAATCAAATTTGTGGTCCATCTGATAAGTGGTTTGTGAATGCTATCAAACAGCTGAAAAATCCTTGCTTCATCAATTTGTCCAGACATTCCTATGGTTGGTTTGTTTATAGATTCTTCGAGAAGGGATTCTTTGCATTAAGACAATTTCATATACATTCACCGAAATCTGCTATTACTTCTGTGGAGAAGATTTTCTATTCAAATTTTCAGGGACATCTCTGTTACTGTGCGTACAATTATGTGCCTTAAATGCCAGCATGTAAAAGATGCCGAGACAACCAGTGACAGACCAATTAGTTTGCTGCAGACAGGGATCAAATTCAGAACATGATTATCTCTAGTCCAATAAACACTGTCATTTGAGCCAACAACACGTGGAAATACAGTCAGTTATGGTGAGGAAGCGGTCCTGCAGCTGTCCTGGTCACACAGAGTGACCGTCTGTTAAGGCACCTTAACTAGTCATTGTTAATAACTGGATTAATGTGTTGGAAATAATGGGCGCTCTCGCTAGCAACGAACATCTGAGAGTACTGACTATTCATGTGCAGTTGATACACATTCTTAGATTTGGCGAGCCATAAGTTTCTGGCAGAGCGGATCAGGCTCTTGGAAGAGCCGTGGACTCAAAATCACCAGAAATGCCGCTCTCTCCACGCTGATAAGCAGTAATTTCTGTGGGATAGCTGGAAGCATCCATTTGATGGAGTTGTTGGTTGAGAGATGAATTTGAATTTCAGTGTTTAGTATGGACTGTTTTAATGGTAGCTGGTGGACGATGGATACTAGTAGTTCATGAGAAAACACGAAGCATGTAAAGTATTATCATTTTATTTTTAGTCATGTCCCAATTTTGTTTTTACTTTTATTTCCCAATATCATAGCCCTTAAACTGTGCGCTAATAATTTTAAAGCTCATTGCAGATCCATTGGTGTAATCTGAATGTGTTCGGATATTTGACTTAACAGATCCGAATTGACATTAACATTTTTTTCGTAGACATTTTGCTGCTTCATGTGAAAACCAAAACTGCTTGCTGATAGGTTTTTTGTTGTTGTTGTTTTTAGGAATTTGCATAAAAATTTGATGCGATGTAACTATTTTGACACACTACACGGTTGATGCATATGCCGTATGAAAATTGGCATTATTGAATTTTGCCGAAGTGATCTGACAATAATGCATGTTTCCTCTTGTGAGTGGTCCTATGGCAACTTGACATCGTTGATTCCTTTGACCTTCTTGGCACTAGGGCAATGAGTGAAAGAATTTAGCTTTGGTGGCGTGTTGAGAGAGCAAAACGGGTTCAGTGTTGCTGAACCTGCTCAGATGATTTGGGGAAGGGGGGGGGGGGGGTTAGAGAGAGAGAGAGCAGGAAAAAAATTTCCACTTAGTGCTGCCATGACCAGTCAGTGAATTAACGGACGTCCAAACAGCACAGATGGTGAGAGACAATAGTATAATGACGTTTAACAAGTCCACTGACACTCAGTACTGATGACAGGGGCAGTGGTCTAGGGGATGAAAGCTGTAAAGCATCCTAACTCGGTCATAGAGAGATGAGATAAAGACCTCAGTTTTAAACGATCCAGCATTATGAGGGTGGTGCCCATCACTTCTCCCTTGCTTTACTCAAGTTACGTTGTAGTTATGTTGTCAATCCCAGCCTGCACGCAAAGTCTGTCCGTTTGCTATCCATCTGAATGCTTCAGTCATTCCGGTGGTCCTAGTGTTTCATAGATTCCAAGACTTTGATAATGTTTATGGTTTTGCGCAGGCTCAAGGAGTCCGCCATATGATTTGAGTGAAATGTACATGGAATTGTCTTGAGTGTGATATCTATGAATAAACTCTAAACTCCCTCTCGCTGGTTCATTTTCCTTGACACTGACCAGTCAGATACTCTTCAAGCTGGGAGAACAAGAGACTGTGCTAAACAAAGCTTTTCTCAAGGCAAGACTTGAACCCGTGCTGTCAGATCGGAAGACGGGAACTTAACCTCTGCGCCATCCAGGCCATATGGCGGTCGACAACATTGTAATGACAGAGTTCATTAAGACCATGGAGAACCAGCAGTGTATGAGGTTGGCAGTGGTCAGTACGGTTGTATGAACAATGACCTGTGGTCGATACGGGGTTGTGAACAATGTGAGGATATGTACAATGTCCTGCACAATGTGGTGCGGGGATATGCGCAATGTCTTGTGGTCGGTGCGGGGATATGCGCAATGTCCTGTGGTCGGTACGGGGATATGCCCAATGTCCTGTGGTCAGTATGGGGATATGCCCATTGTCCTGTGGTCAGTACGGGGATATGCACAGTGTCCTGTGGTCAGTACGGGGATATGCACAATGTCCTGTGGTCGGTACGGAGATAATGCACAAAGTCCTGTGGTCAGTACGGGGATATGCACAATGTCCTGTGGTCGGTACGGTGATAATAATGATAATAATGTTTATTTGTATAGCGCACATTCCATATAAAAACATGCTCACCAGCGCTTTACATTTCGCAAGAAAGGCAAAAGGTGATAAAAAATGTTCACAATTGCATACACAATAAGATAACAACAAACATTAAAGCTATACAAGTAAGAAGACACATAAGAAACCACAGAATATTAAAATTTAAACACTGACTTGTTTAATGAAGAAAGATTAACAGATTTTTCATATGAATAAAGAGGCATACTGTGTTTATAAGCTACGCACAAAAAGTTAAGGATCACTATGAGAAAACAGGTGCGTAATAAACTCAGTTCGCTACTGTTATTTATTTCTCAGTCCAGCCAAATTGTTATGAATTCTTGTTCAGCTGTAAGTGGGCGATGTTGTGTTAGTGCGAAAATTGCACGGGATTCTCTACTACTGAGCTTGGCCGCAAACGGAAAAGCGGAAACTTGCGAAAAAGGACCTTGTTTTGGACCGTTCTGCCTGAACACATTGCACAAGCCAGATGGAAAAACCATTATGCACGTGCAAGCACTGCTGTTTATGTGTGAGATGCTGTCTCTTGCTTGGCTTTATAAGAAGACATTCCACCAGTAGTAGGCCTGATCTGACAATGCCTCCACGACGAAAATTGAGCGAGTTTGAGAGGGGACGAGCTGTTGCATGGTTCCAAGATGGTGTTCCCAAGCAAGAAGTGGCCAGGCGACTTCAGGTGTCCATCTCGGTCATTGTCAGACTGATTCAACGCTTCACAGCCACTGGGAGGGTCCATGAAAGACGCAGATCTGGTCGACCAAAGAAGACAAACCCACGTGAAGATCGTCTCATTGAACGACAAGCCCTGCAGACAAGAACAGCCTCTTCCAGCATCATTCGAAGGCAGCTGAGGGTGGCTACTAACATCAACATCAGCCAGCAGACCATACGGAACCACCTTCATGGGTTTAACCTCCGTTCTCGTCGCCCAGCTGTACGTCCACGCTTAACTCCAGCCCATAGGGCAGCACGCCGCGCCTTCTGCAGACGTCACGTGAGGTGGACACGTCAGCAATGGTCCCAGATCCTGTTCAGTGATGAATCACGCTTCACCATGAACCACAACGACGGCCGACTGAGGGTCTGGAGGCGCCCAGGGCAACGCTTTATTGACACCACTGTCCAAGAAAAGGTTGCCTTTGGTGGAGGTTCTGTAATGGTCTGGGGGGCCTTCAGCCTTCACCACAGAACACCCTTGTATCATGTACAGGGTAACCTGACTGGCCTCCGATACCGGGATGAGATCCCTCGACCGCTGCCTGTGCCTACACTGCAGCAGATGGGACCGATGGCTGTCTACCAGGATGACAACGCTCGCCCCCACAGGGCAAGGGTGGTCAACGACTTCCTGCAGCAGTCTGGAGTCAACAGAATGGAGTGGCCAGCATGCAGTCCCGATCTCAACCCGATTGAGAACCTCTGGGATGAGCTGGATCGCAAAGTGAGGAGCAACCACCCCCCTCCCAGGGATGCCCAACACCTCTACCAGATGCTGCAGGCTGAGTGGCAGGCGCTTCCACAGAGGATCTTCACCAACCTGGTCAACTCGATGAGGACTCGCTGCGTCGAGTGCCAGAACAGCCATGGCGGTTACACGCATTACTGAACTTTTGGGAGCATCAGAATGCCCTGTCTTGTGATTTCAATGACTTTGGGAAATCAAATTTCGATACGTACCCACTTTGATCAAATGTACACACCAAACGATTGCTCGAAATTGAAGGCAATTGTGTATCGTTATCACTAAAGCATGGAATTAAATGTTTGCCAAACTTCAACGCATTGGCTTTCTTATTTTGAAAGTTATGAATTTTTGTGCAAGTGATCCTTAACTTTTTGTGCGTAGCTTAGTTGAATGTCATGGAGACCTGCGAATAGAGAGTTACAATAGTCCAGTCTAGATAGTATGAAAGAGACAGCAAGCTTGTTGGCAGCATCAGTGGAAAGGAAGGAGCGAATCTTACCTATTCTGCGTAGCTGATAGTACATATGCACAATGTCCTGTGGTTGGTACGGGGATATGCACAATGTCCTGTGGTCGGTACGGGGATATGCACAATGTCCTGTGGTCAGTACGGGGATATGCACAATGTCCTGTGATCGGTACGGGGATATGCACAATGTCCTGTGGTCAGTACGGGGATATGCACAATGTCCTGTGGACAGTACGGGGATATGCACAATGTCCTGTGTCAGTACGGGGATATGCACAATATCCTGTGGTCGGTACGGGGATATGCACAATGTCCTGTGTTCGGTACGGGGATATGCACAATGTCCTGTGGTCGGTACGGGGATATGCACAATGTCCTGTGTTCGGTACGGGGATATGCACAATGTCCTGTGTTCGGTACGGGGATATGCACAATGTCCTGTGGTCGGTACTGGGATATGCACAATGTCCTGTGGTCGGTACGGGGATATGCACAATGTCGACTCCAGTCACGGTCATCAAGGCTGTGTGTGTGAGTGCTTGGTAGGAAGGTCGGAAGAGAGAGAGGGGTGCGTTTGCTCCTGGAAGAATGCGAGAGTCACAGTAGCTGAGCGAAGTTATGAAATGCGTGTAGGCTACCAGTTATATAGTACCTGCAGAAGAGACCTTGAGTTGCAGTCTGCGATTGCCAATAGCTTGAGCGTTCCTCATTGCGGCGTCGTACTGGAGATGTAAATCAAGAATCGGACTTGTCTGTTGGCATTGGTGTTGATGGACATATGCTTACTGATTCGTTTGGTATTTTATCTGATTATCATTCTTGAGAAAATGTACATTTGTTAAATGCAGATTTGAAAAAGACAACCAAACATAACCTCTTTAAACGATTGTTGCCACAAAATGGTACGTGGAAGAATACAATTCGAAACTGACGTGGAACTTGCACGCCTTTGAAACAAAATGGCTTCCTCGTTTGTTATTACTTAGAAACGAAAATTTATCATATAGTCACTTTATAGTACACATATCATCAATGTAGTAACAAAATATAGCAAAATACAGAAGCAATTCTGACCTCCTAAGGATTTATCCGTGTATGCTGACACTCGCCTCCCTCTTATTAATGACAGCTTCATGAAAATGAGTGTATTACTTCTGTATATTGTATGTTTATGTGCACATGTGCTTGTTTTGCGTCATATGGAAGCTTATCTTACAGTGTCATTTGTTTTTTATTTGTGTTTATCAAGATTTGTTTTAAATTGAAAAAAAAAATGTATTGAGGGACGTTTCAAAAGCGATGGCTGACAAAAACTTAGCTGTATGCAACGTGGTCGTTATGGTATTTCTATGCGGCGAACAGAACAAATGTCGGTCATCGCTGCTTTGGTCACCCAGGCTCTTTTTGCACTCGCTGTGTGACATTAAATTTTGAACAAACGCTGCAGTAAAGGACAACGCATCGTGCGGCAGATGGCAGAAAAATTTCATAACGCCAGAGACAACAAAAGCGTGCATATTTCGAGTCCCATGGCTCGGTTGAAATCAAATCAGATTGCTAGACCTAACCGGTCGGCGAAAATATAATGTACTTTACAGTTGTTGTTTTTTTTTCCACCTTTTTTAAAATTCATTTTTAGCAGTGAATAGACATCAACAAACAATGCAATGTACTTCACAGTTAATTGTAGCGGCCCCCTGGAACTGTCATGATCAAACACAATGACCTTCAGCAACCACAGATGGTCAGAAGCAAAACGTGTCATGATCGATGGTTGGTTCGTTTTTGTCTCTTGTTTTGTACCGTGTGTGTGTGTGTGTTTTCGTGTTCGAATTTTCTGGCATGTTTAGGCTCATATTGCTTATAGTTCAGCCGACCACTGGAACAATATCATGGCTAGTCTAGCATAAAAATGTGTGTAGGGTGTATAGTGTGTGTGTGTGTGTGTGTGTGTGTGTGTGTGTGTGTGTGTGTGTGTGTGTGTGTGTGTGTTGTGTGTGTGCTGAAACGTAAAAGGGAAACGGAACAACTTGAGTCATGGGTCAGCTTCATAAAACTGAGACAGTGAAGCACGGAATCAGTTACCGATCTTTCTTTTGATGTGTCTGAGCTTGATGTGGTCAGTGGTCCACATCGTGGTCAACAGGTGGTCTGAATCAACGTTAATTAAAGTGAGCTATAATGAAGTCGACTCGTTCGGGCTGGCTGGCTCTTTTGATAGACCAGCGGACTCTAAAAATCTCATTTCTCTACCTCAGTCCCGCAACGCAACGTGTACTTTGGCTTGGTCACTACTCACGTTAACCCTTTTATTCGCTCACCCAATCTGCCAGTGTCCTGATTTTCATCCAGAGCAAACACTTAACCTTTTCAGTCCCTCATCCTATCACCAGCTTCTTGCAGGGAGGGTGAGGGAGTGAAATGGTTGTTTCTGCAGCTAATGGACAGGCTGTGGAGTGAAGGGTTAATGTTCCTGTCTTTCTGGTTGTGTGTTTTTCATAGGCCCTGTTCTTCCGGTTTCAATACCTTGGCCAGCTTAAGGATTTTGCGAAGGCTTAAGGAGTCTTACTTATTTCTTACTCACTTACATATTATGATTGAGGAAATATTTCTTCACCTGGTTGATTGACAACTGAGCATTTGTGCATTGACTGGAGGTGGGGTGGGGTGGGGGTTTTGTCATGTGAGACGAGTTTATACAGAATAGCTTGTTGTGCTGTGATTCAGATCTTTGATTATTTATTTACTTATACATATATGTTCCTTGTTTTGAAAGTAAGATACACAGACACATATATCATTACATGTAACTAAGATATTCCAGTGGTAGTCTGATAAAATACCAGCATAAACTATAGACTAAGTAAAAAAACTCGAGGTAGGGCCTGAGGACCTGGCCAGCTCATGGGTTTAAGTGCAGGCTTAAGGCTTGTGACGTGATCACTATAACATGGCACCTGTAACGTTAGTGTATATGGAATTCGTTCCGAACACGGAGACGTCATCTTAGAAACTGAACGAACTGCCAGATAAGTGCTGGTACATTTGGTGATGTTCTTATGGAGTTGTCCGAAAGAAATGAATCCCTTCTGGCCAAACTCCAATTCAAGTTCCAACAGGATGGACACGCATTAATTAAAGGGTAACAGGTGTGTGTGTGTGTGTGTGTGTGTGTGTGAGAGAGAGAGAGAGAGAGAGAGTGGCTTAGTGACTGTTGTTGACGCAGGAAACTTTGTGCTGTTGGTAGATCTGTTTCCGTATCGAGAACCAAGACACCACTGGTAATGGTGAAGTCACACACAAACTGTAAAACACTGTGAAAACAACACATCGACACACATGAAGTACGTATACAGTGTAACGATCCAATCCGCGACCTTTTTTCGTGTAGTGTGGGGGCGGGGTGGGATGGGGTATGTGAACGGTTTTTAGGTCAAACTCTTTATTTTATCAATATTAATTGAAACGGATATTGAAAAACAAGGAGGCATTTTCTTTTCATCTAAAACCCTGTTGCAAAAAAAGATCCCACAAACACCGTTATCAGGATAGTAACAAAAGTCAAAAACAAACCCTGTTTTGCGTTTGACGTGTGACGCTGCCTTTAGTATGAGATTGTATGATAACAGTCCTGTTGAATTCACCAGCAACAAGCGACAAAACCCAGTCAGTTGATATCTGCGGCAGACGTGAGAAAAATACGAAGCAGACAACATTATGACGCCAACGTATGTATTTAGAAAAGAGGTATGACCGGTGAATGATTCCAGCGGTAATCTGTGGAAAAGTGATGATTGATTTGGTCCAGTTTTTACGTCGGCACCCACCTCAGGTGATAAGGCCGACGGGGATAACCATTCCAGGGAAGGGGGGAGGGACTTATCTAATCCTATACTGACACCACCAGAACTACATTTTGACGGAGGGGAGAAATTGCGACAGGTAAGTGGCTACAGTGCTTGTGCATGTTTCCCAAGTATCGTAGCGTTTGGATGTTTTATGAAGCTATTCAAACATGCACTGTTGCTGGTGATTTTAAATGTACAGCATACGTTGAAGAAAAACAATGGTCAGTCGGTGACCCTGGCAGATGTCACCAGTCACCTCGCATTATCATCGAGTTCGATGGTAGCCACTGCAGTACACGTCACAGTAATTTTCATCCGTTTACCCCAGTATTGATTCCTCTGTTCTAATTTGCACACCCTCAAACCAATGATGATGATGGTGGTGTGTTCATTAGGAGATGAGTGGTCTGCCCGGATGTTTTCCCTCTTATTTTCCTTAACTTTTCCTTGCAGAACTCCAGTCATTCAGATTGTATTGGTGTGGTATGCTACATGGCCGATATATTTCATATTCCTTTTGTCCATTTCTGTCAGCAGTTGACGTTTGACTGTGTGTTCAATCACTATGCTTTCATTTGTTCTTTTATCGGCCCATTTGACTCTATGAAGTCGCCTGTAGAACCACATCTCTGCTGCTTCGGTCTTATTTTCATTTGTTTTTCTGCATGTCAGGGCTTTACAGCCAAATAACATTACTGACCATATCAAACATAGAACTTTTATTTTAAAGGCTGTTGATGTGCTCCAGTCTTTCCAAATGTTACTGAGTTGGATCATTTTCTGTTTTGCCATTCCTACTCTTATTTTGATGTCTTTAATACGTGTGCCAGCATGAGATTTAACTAAATTTGAATTTAAAATTGTTCGTATTTTCTTATGCAGTCTTGTTGATTTGAATAAGTCGAAACGCTTTATTTTCTTCCCATTGTAGGTGCATAAACTTTTGTCTCGTTGTCATTAAGATTTAGACCGCCTTCTTGCCTACCGCGTCTGCTATATACAGAATTGTTCCCATGCTAGTGATATTGTCCGACATTAGTACAGTATCATTAGCATATCGTAGTAAATTTGTGATGTTTCCCATGTCTGTTTTTTTCCTCATAACCTGCTCCGTGTAGATGTTGAAGACATGAGGTGAGAGAATGCAACCCCGACAGACTCCTTTCTTAATGCTAGAATATCTGCAGTTTTGGCTGTTCTAACTGTTGCTTTTTGGTCG
The DNA here is from genome assembly GCA_030674185.1 of Monoplex corrugatus. Taxonomy (NCBI): domain Eukaryota; kingdom Metazoa; phylum Mollusca; class Gastropoda; order Littorinimorpha; family Ranellidae; genus Monoplex; species Monoplex corrugatus. The sequence goes on along the minus strand of JAPXFY010000012.1, from coordinate 39,365,816 downwards.
TTGTATAGGGCCACCATAAGACAATTAAATGTTCGGGGAAACCCGTCTTACTGTTATGGTGAAGAAAAAGTGATAGTGTATGACACTGTCAAGGTTTGGTTGTGGTCCATGAAATTAACGATGGCCTTTTCCTCGCTGTTTGTTTTTCTTGATCACGCTTTGCAAAACGAATAGCATATCCGTAGTTCTTCTGTAGGCCTAGTAATTTGCTTGCCAGTCTGACAGCTCCTTCTCCATTTTTGATTTTAATCTGTTTAGTATGATGATGATGATGATGGTGGTGGGGAGGATGATAATAAGAATTTCACTTATATAGCTCAACAGTCCACGACAAAAGCATGCTCGTTGCACTTTACAGAAACAGAACAACCAGTGCACGCGCACACATAGGATGTTGAGCTAGGATGCACTCAACCTGTTAGGCATGCGACTCTTGACCCAAGTTGTCATTCCGTATCTCTTTCTCACGCACACACACACACTCGCGCGCGCGCGCGCACACGCACACACCACACACACAAACACACACACACACACACAACACACACACACAGATACACACACACACACAGAATATATATACATATATATATCTGTGTGTGTATGTGTGTGTGTGTGTGGAATACACATACACTGGATGTTGACTATGGATACTCATTTTATGTTTGATTTGAGTATGGTAAGTACAAATGTTTGCCTTTTCCATTATTCATGCTATGTAAAATTGGGCTGCTCTTTAACCAAGACTTTAGAAAGGCAAGACGACTTAATTGGCCTTCTAGGGGAGGGATCTGGGAAATGCTGTCTGTACAATAATTCATTTCATACTAGGACAGCCGGGTGAATGACAGGGATTTTGTTGGCGTGCCTGATGAAAGCAATGGTTTTGTAGTTGTTTCAATCTTTGATGTCCCTGATCTTGTCAAACATGACAAGCACTGTAGCTTCCCGTTTGTCGGCCATTGACATGTTTGCCAGTAGATTTATTCGAGGGACAGTGTCGGAAAGAACATCAGAAGACGGCCAGAAAAGGAAAAAAAATTACCTGTCGTTTGACTCCAATTAATTTGTAAGACATCGAGTTATACAGATATTATTTTCATTATAATAATGGCAATCATAATAATAATAAAGTATTCTTGTAATTCTTATTATTGTTGTTTTATTATCATTATTGTATACGATTACTCTTCATACTCCTTTGGACTCGCTGCGTATAGCTCATGATCAGACTTTTTAATGGAGTACGAAGAACTCGAGCTGTTAAGCCATAGATGTCAAATCGAAAGTACACAGTTACGTAAGAAATCTGTGGCAAGAGGATTGGAATGAACAGACAGATAACAAGTTTTCCAAATCACCCCAACCAGAAAGAAATTCTCCCGTATGCTGCAGGAAACCGGAAGAAAGAGACAGTGTTGCGCACGGGTCACACATGTCACACACCCTACACTCACTCGTACCTTTTAAAAAATGAAGAAGCACCATGGTGTATACCGTGTGATGAGCCGTTGAGCATCAGACACCTCCTCCTTGATTGCTGGGACTTGTGCGATGTGAGACAAAAGCACTATACGGCGGATTCCTTAGAGCAGCTCTTCCGAAACGTCCCTCCTGATGCAATTTTCCATTTTTTACAAGAGATCAATAGATTTCACTTGATGTAATTTTGCGTGTTTTTCTTTAAAGGCATTTTAGATTTACAAGATTGACGGAGAGCACGGTTTTAAGTGTTGTCTTTTATCTTAACGGGTTGTTATTTTCTTTTTGACGTGGTGTTAGCCCTGATATGGCTGTCGTAGTTGGCTGGGCTATAAGCGACATATGAATTGAATTGAAGCTGTTAAGCGAGCTGACCACACTCCACCATGTTGCACAGTCTGCATCCAGGGTGGGCGCGTATGCTGGGTGATTCCACGTTTTCATAAGGCACCAGGCACTGACCTGACGTGCAGGATTTGATCATTTGCATGAGTATACAGACCAGGGGGTTAAGCCTTGGCAGGTATGAGCTCACGTTGACCAGGAAGATTGGAAAAACCTCCACCGTTTACCCACCAGGCAAGGGTATCCTGTCAGGGTGAACTCCGACTATTGCCCACTTGCCTACAACACCCGTCTGTGAAGAGCAGTTGATTCCAAACTCTGTACATTGTACATGTATAGAGGTGGAAAACAATGATAAGAAAGGTGACTGTCAAAGGGATGACAGTAACTATGTCAGAAATCCTGTACACCTCAGTGGAATGAACGAGGAGGAGCAGTGTTTGGACATCAAGACACATGTAAAGAATTAACCAATTGGTTACGGAATTCGGATCACGCGACCTACCGGAGACGTACGGGCTCTGTACTGATGAACGCTGCATCAGTTGCCTCCACCTTTCGAGATTGTGGGTGAATGCTTGGGTTGTGGCAACGTTCTCTCTGGTCCACCCAGCTGTGATGTTTTCTGTCCATTTCTTTACCTGTCCCTTCTCTTTTTCACATATACTGTATTGCTCCCTGGAGAATGTTCTTTTAGAGTCTGTCGGATCTTTTAAAATGACCAACCATTTGGGCTGTCTCTTCTTTATTGTGGATAGCAGATATTCATCGTGACTCGAGCAGTTGGCGAATTTTCGTCCTGCTTTATTGTTTGTGATGTCAGTGTGACAGGTTTCAGAGCGTTGTTTTTGTTTTTTACGCGACGGGTATTTTTTTTTTCGTGGTGTGTATGTGTTTGTGTGTGTGTGTGTGTGTGTGTGTGTGTGTGTGTGTGTGTTTTCACCCTACCCTGGAGCTGAAATTATTTAGTGTCAACAACGCGCTATTGATTGTTAACGGAGCCATCAGTCGTCAAGGTGCCGTGGTTAGCACAGTTGATTACATACTGGAAAGTTGTAGTGTCAGATCTCACAAGTCTTTTCAAATTCACTGTGGAATTTTTCGACCCTAACTAGTTCTCAGCCAGGGTTGAGTGTTCTATTGGCTCATTGGGAAGACTGGTGCTACACAGTCAGTCTCTTCCTACTTGACGGATGAGTCATTGTGGATGTTGCTCAAATCTCTTGATAAACACAGCAGGTGTTTGTATCTCTCGGGCCTGGTTGACGCCAGCGGACATTATGATAGTCTAGAGTAAAGACCCGTCAGCAGTCTCAATTTTAAATGGAACTCCACACATCATGATTAGGGCACAATTGGTGCGATGGTCCTTTTAAAAGTCATTACTCATTGACCTCGCTATCGTAGATGTATGTTTGTATGCAAACATTAGCACGCAGGGAAGAATCAATATTTGCTGCGATAGTTATAATCGATATTTGCTGCAATATTTATAATCGATAATTGCTGCAGTGTTTATTGTCGATATTCGCTACAATATTGCAGTATTATATCATTGTTATCCAGCGCCAAACATCTGAGGTATCATTGTCAGCCAGAGGCATACATGAGGTATCTAATTAAACAGAATGCATGTTTATTTCTACACTCATACCCCGCAACACGGCCTACGATGGCACAAGTGGACAGATGACAGAGAACGACGATCAAAGCTCATGTTCCTGTACGTGAAAGGGCACTTAAATCGTCAAAGATATGCTAAAAGCTTGTTTTGATAACGCGGATTTTTTAAAAACCATTTTGTTTGTTGAAATACACAGATGACGGAGATATAATATTGCATTACCCTTTAATTCCAAAGAGTGTTCTTGTGTGTCCCCGTGTATGGTTTGGTGGTATAACAAAGGGTGTTTTGAGGTTAAACAATTTTTTTTATGGGTACAACAGAAGCGGTTTTGATGATATAATAAAAGATATTCAGATGGTATAATAAAAACGAAAGATGTTTAGATGGTATAATGAAAGGTGTTTTGATAGTACAAAAATGTATAGGTTATTATCGCGATCGATTGTATTGTTTGTGGCTAAAATATAGGTGTTATCGCGATTGTATTGTTTATGATTTTAACCGTGTGCTACTGCAACTGTTGCAGTTTTGAGCAGGTGAGTGTATACATATGTTTTGATCGGGTTCAGTTACTTTAAATTAAAATAACATCTTTGCAACGCAAAAAGTGTTAAGGGAAGATACGAGACATTGTTGTTATGGCTTAGCTGTGTTATTTATAAAAGACCATAATTAAAAACAATAGTTTTTTTCGCTTCGACACACTGACCGCTACGATGCAACATACAGGATTCAAAAGTCAGTTTGCTGGATTCCTACATTTTTCTTTTTATGTAGCTACTTAACGATCGTTGAGGTAGACAGTGAGAGATGTGTTAATATTGCCTATGATTTTAAACACTTGATTAAACGGAAAGTTGATATGGATAATGAAGCATTCCTAAACTGTGCCTTTAATCTAGACACTTAAATGTTAGTTATTACGTGAACGAAAGTTGATGTAGATAATGAGTCATTCCTTAATTGTGCGTTTAATCTAGATACTTAAATGTTACATACTTGAAGGAACATTGATGGATGTAGATAATGAAGAATTTCAAAAGTTTGCCTTATGTGTAGATACGGAAAACGGGAGTTGACGTAGTGATGGATTGTTAAATAATGCCATCATGTAGGTACATAAAGGAACGTTGATAACGTAGGTAATTATCTCTGTTGTCTCTGATGCATTACAAGCCATTTTGCTTCAAGTGTTCGGTTTGGTGAAATTTCAGTGACTGTCACATCCCACAACAAATAACAAAAGAAGATTGATATCGTAGTAATTAGCGTCAAGCCAAAACAGCATTCAAGAAGATGGAAAGCGTTCTTACCAACAAATGCCTGTGAATAAACATCAGGAAGAGAGTTCTTGAATATTATATAGAACCGATAATGTTGTACGGATGCGAGGCGTGGTCAGTCAACAAGCAAAGTCAGAACAAGATTGAGGCAACTGAAATGATGGTTTCTAAGAAGAATATTGAGAGTTCTATGGACAGCAATGAAAACAAACGAGACAGTCTTGATGGAGGCAGACGCAAGAAGATCATTAATAAGAAGATTAGGGGAAAAAAACAAGCAACATTTATGGGACATATTATGAGGAAATGGGAATAAGAACGCCTAGTCACAACAGGAAAACTGAAAGGAAAGAGAACACCAGGTAGACCCAGGGAGAAAATATTGGACGGACTTGCAGGGTGGCTGAAGACAGAGATGGTGGAAGGTGTACTTGCAGCGACAGGGGATAGATTCTGTGGGGGGACCATGATCGCCAACGCCATGTGGCGGTGCACATGATGATGAATGACGGTAGTTATATTGATGGAATAGTGTAATGATAGTAGAAGTGGTGACAACGTATATCACACACACGCGTGTACATCAAGAGAGATGAAAAGACCGATACTAGATTTTTGTTTTAGATGTTGCCTCTTTCTTTCTCTTTCTCCCTCTTTCTCCCTTCTTTCTTCTTTCTTCTTCCTTCTTCCTTCTTCTTTCTTCTTCACATCCTTTAGTTCGCTGTCTACATGGTCAGGCGTAAGGCTCGAACACAGTGTTGTTGTCCTGAAGTGATGCTGGGCTGCGTTCGAAAAGGGAGAAGACAGTAAGGAAACGTTCTGTTCTTAAGCTGGTATTCTTGCTGCCAGAAGAGATTGGATGCAGAGCTGTTTGTAGTACCTGCATGGTGGTATTCTTAATTGGCATGAGTAATCGCTCTGCGATGTGTGAAACAAGATGCAACGAGCCACACACAGTGCATTCGTGGCTTTCTGTTGGAGAAGCAGTTTGCGCTAGGAAACGAAATTTCGTGTCTGTTAGAGGACGTTTCAAAGACAGACAGGGAATGACAAATTGTTCATTACAGGGCGTTTCAAAGATTGCTGCCTAAAGAAAAAAATAACAAAACAAAAAAGAAAAAGATGGTCGAGCGATTTTAACAGGTTCCTCTTTTGTACGAAAATTGTCACCTTGAACAAGCATAAGATAAAATAAAATTTGGCGTTTAGCGAGAGCGGTGGTAGACTGTCACAACAAGGAAAACACAATGTAAATATTCTCAAGTTTCTGAGAAAGTGTTGTTCACAGGCTTTCCACAGGCACCTTTGGATCCCAATGACCTTGACCTTGACACCATGACTTCCACACTAAGCAATTGGAACTCCATGGCAGTCTGTACCTTTGACCCGAATTTGGTAAAGATTGTTCAGAAACAGCTGCGAAAATCACAGACACGGACAGAAACACACCTCTCTCTGGTCGAGAGAAACAATCTTCTTCTCGCTTAAATATGTGAAGAATCATTCAAACGCTGCGCTGAAGAATTTGTGTCCACCAGATTCTTCCATCTATGTTGGTTGTGCGCCATAGCCTGGGTCTCGTAAATGGTTTCTGTGTCCATTCTTAAATGTTGTCAGTCCATCGGTTTTGTCTATTCCCTTCCATCTCCCTCCCTCAACAGTTCCCTGAAGGACTGATTTAATAAGACCACTGGATCTTGTTGCAGGGCCATACCAATGTGGTTTTCTTTTCTTAAGTGATTTCAGCCATCTTCCTGTATTCTGGTGTGCTGCTTTATGATTTGGTGCACCTATATGGTGATGTGATCCATGTATCCGATGTTTAGTATCTTGTGTTTACATCTCATTTCCATGGCTTGGCTTCATCTTTCCAAATCCCCGCAGTGAGCGTCCATATCTCGCATGAATGCGTACAGGAAGATAGAATATATCAGTGCACGTAAAAGCCTGATGTATTTCATGGAGATGTTCTTGTCCCTCCATACAGGTTTCACCAGTACTACCTGTCGCATGCTGGGAGTGAACTCAACAACAACAACATCATCCGATCTCGAGTGGGATGGATTCGCCAGGTTTGATTTGCCCAAGTCACGCCGCATGAAACAATTTACCTTATTCTATCAAAGAAGCTTTAAACAACAACAATAACATTGCACAAGGAATTGTTCTCCTGTCAATACGTTGAGAGAGAGAGAGAGAAGCAGGGGGGGGGAGGTGTTGGAGGAGAGCACGATTACAGCCGCTGCTATCTTGGTCACGGGTGTAGCTTCCGTAGTGCCTGCTCTGCAGTATTTCGAACGCTGCAGTGGAACGTCCGGTTTTGCATAGCATTTGCCGCGAATGTGGCAAAACTCAAATGCTTAGAAACGCACAACGGCTCTAAAACCAACAACAAGGTAGTTCGTTATCTCTGACTCCCCTCCCTTTTTATTTTTAACATGTCCCTAAACAAGATTTCTTGGGATTGTGTGTGTATCTGTCTGTCTGTGTGTGTAACCAAAATGTTAGCAAGATTTTCTCAGCTGTTTCTGGATGGATCTTTACCGAAATGTTGTGAAGGGTGTGAATTGTTGAGAAGTTGCAAATGCGTATATTTAGGGAGCAGGATTAACGAAGCAAACGAATGCCTTAAATCATTACTTGTTGAGGGAAATGTATTACCATCGCCATTTCGTGAGCTTCTGACAAAAATCGAATTCTGGAATTACTGTTGATAGAATCTGCCATTGTCTTCGATGGACGTCAAGTTTAATTTCAGCCAAAGTTTCTTCGAGATCATAATGACCCTAAAGAGAACAAAATCTAAATTTTCCGGGGAAGGGGGGGGGGGGGGGTCGGGTCGTAGTAAAAGAGAGATTGTTACAATGGCTCGACCGTCTCGTCTTTACCTTCAGACGTCCCAGACACCGTACCCTCGATTGATTTGACAGGTGATGAGGGTGAGTTAAAACTGTTTTAGCCCAGACACTCTGACACTTCTCATCGATTTATCCGCCTGTATGAGTTGCAGCCTTGATGTATCCTGGTTAGTGTCCGTTGTCTGTGCAGGATGAAGGAGGGGGGGGGAGAGATGCAAGGACCTCCCTCCGTGGGGCTGTCGGGGCTCGCTCAGTAAAAAAAAAAAAGTAATATCCCAGACCTTCTGAAAAGTTCTGAGCTGGAAATTTCCTTCTTTTCCTTCCTTACCTCCTTTTTTATTTTCTGCCTTGCTGGTTCTTTCCATGAGGCCTTGATATGTTTTCTTTCCATTAGGATTGACAATTGGATACATGTGTTAATTGCATTTTTTAGCTCGAAGAAATTGTGAACTGCTTATGGTGATTTTAAGTACTACATACCAGTTTTTTACGTATGTTTTTCTGTGTTCAGTTATTTTCATGTTTTTTGTAAATACCCCTAATGATCAATTCGGCGTAATGGCCAACGCCTGGGGCATATCCTTAAATTATTCCCGTGAATTCAATCACATATGTCCTTCATTTTCTTATACAATATTTTCTTTTCCAGGATCATCAAGTGTTTTGATGTTTGTCTCTGAGATGGTTACAGTCCTGTTATGACTGAGTAATCGCCTGGGATTTAAATGATGATGATGTTGATGATGAGATGTGATGACAGTAATAACAACAATGATAATGATAACAAATGTTGAGTTTCATCATATTGTCATGTGGATTAATAATGAGGTAATCATAATTTAAGCACTACGCATAGATAGCAGCGAAACCAGACACTAATTAACAGGAGACAGAGAAAGATTATAATTTTTCAGACGATTTATTTGTATTGATGATGTGACCCCTATATTGGGTATATAAACAACAATCAGCATAATACATGTAAATAATTATAGCAAAATCCTGGAATTTACGACTTAACTAACGATATTGTCCGATTTTTTTGTTCGGCATTTCAGTGCTGCGTTTGATATATAACAACGAAAACGTGCATGCATCAGCGGTTAATCTTTCAATCGCTGTTGAAAAAAAGGAGTTGTTTCATTATCAACTGGACAGAGACGCGTGCGTATGTGTGTGTGGTGTCTGTGTGTGTGTGTGTGTGGTTTTGTGACGACAGTGTGTTAGCAAGATTTTCTTAGCTGTTTCTCGATAGATCTTTGCCAAATTTAGATGAAAAGTTTTACCGTTAAGAAGTCGCAAACATGTTTAAAAGTCAAGGTCAAGGTCATGCCGACTAAAAGTAAAAAAGTACCTAAAGTGATTTTAAAGAAAATGGGCTTTTCTGAAATACAAAACAAAACAAAAACGAGAATGTTTAAATTTGTTTTTCCTGTTGTGACAGTTTGTCATTGTCCTCAACTGATTTTTTCCAACCACAGCTGCTTCTGGTAACGATGACCATCATCATCATCAGTGCCCTGCCGCATGGCGTTGGCGATCATGGACTTCCATCTGCCTCTATCTCTCGTTGCCCCTAGCATCTCCCCCACCCTCCCCGTCCCCAGCCATTCTGCAGTCCGTCCAGCATTTTCTCCCTGGGTCTACCCGGTGCTCTCTTTCCCTCCAGATTTCCCGCCGTGACCAGGTGCTCCAAATCCTCCTTCCTCATAAAATGGCCTATAAATGTTGCCTGTCTTTTCCTAATCTTCCTTATGAGTGATCTACTTGTGTCTGCCTCCATCAAGACTGTCTCGTTTGTTTTCTTTGCTGTCCATGGAACCCTCAACATTCTTCTTAGAAACCACATCTCGGCTGCCTCAATCTTGTTCTGGCTTTGCTTGTTGACTGTCCACGCCTCGCATCCGTACAACAGTATTGGTTCTATATAACATTCCAGAACTCTCTTCCTGATGTTAAGTGATAGGCATTTGTTGGTAAGAATGCTTGTCATCTTCTTGAATGCTGTTTTGGCTTGGCCGATTCTGCCGGCTATTTCTGATGTGCATCTGCCGTCTGATGACCTTGCGAATACAAAGTTTGGATTTTCTGTTTCCTCTTTTGTATGAAAGAATGGAATGGCTTGACCATCGTGCGGGTGTGGGCGTGTGCATTTAAAAAAACTCAATAATCTCAGTTTAAGTAAACAAGTTTATCGGTAATAGTTTTGCAATGTTTCTCGTTCTTTACTGCTTAGAAGAAAATGTGCTTTTGCATTTTTTGCATATTGGGACAGGGAAAGGTGGAGAGAACGGGAATGGGGAGGAGAAAGAGAGGGGGGGTGTGTGTGTGTGTGTGTGTGTGGTTGCTGTTTGTATGAATATTTCATATAAAAGCTTTTAGCGAAACACGATCAGAAATGACCCAAATTACGCCACGCGTTTTGCTCAGCGAAAGTGTGTGTTTGTGTGCGCGCGCGTTCGTTTGCGTGCATTTTAATGTGTATGTGTGTGTGTGTGCACGAGCGCAAATGATTTTGTTGCAAACTGTAGTTTAGACCCTCCTTGAGCAAGGATTGAATGCCATTTAAACAAGCGAGTAAACACCATAGATGTATACAAGCCACGTATCTGTTACCCATGTAAGGTGGTCTTGTGTTGGTCTTCTCTCTCTCTCTCTCTCTGTCTCTCTCTCTTTCTCTCTCTCTCTCTCTCTCCTCGCTGTCCTCTTCTCTTCTCTTCTCTTCTCTCTCTCTCTCTTTCTCTCTCTCTCTCTCTTCTCGCTGTCCTCTTCTCGTCTCGTCTCTTCTCTTCTCTTCTCTCTCTCTCTTTGTCTCTCTTTCTTTCTGTCTCCTCGCTGTCCTCTTCTCTTCTCTTCTTCTCTTCTCTCTCTCTCTCTCTCCTCTTCTCATCTCTTTCTTCTCTCTCTCTCTCATTCCCTCTCTGTCTCTGTCTCTCTCTCTCTCTCTCTCTCTCTCTCTCTCTCTCTCTCTCTCTCTCTCTCTCTCTCTCTCTCTAGCTCGCTTGTTCGCTCGAACATCCATCGCTTTTGTGGCATGAATGCGTACAATGATTTCATCTTATATGATTGTATGTTTGGGAAAGATTTTAAAATGTATGTTAGATCTGAAAGGATAACGATGAGTTTGGTTTTCAATTGCTGTCCTTCAATTGAATTTGACTTTTTTGTTGCTCTAATAGTCAGCTGGGCTAAAAGCAGTATAAAACTTGAACGTTCAGAACTGCAGTGCTTTCGGATACCTTGTTTATATCATTTTGACAAATTATAGCAGTCCGCCACGTAGGTTTTACTAAACCCATTAGTCATTATTACCTTATACCACCTACACGTATGTATGCACCATTGTTTTTGTTGTTCACACTTACTTTGTCGTAGCGCTGTCGCCGTGACCCGGCCTCATCAGCGACTGACTGTGTAAAGCGCTGTCGCCGTGACCCGGCCTCATCAGCGACTGACTGTGTAAAAACACAGTCAGTCGCTGATGAGGCCGGGTCACGACAGCGCTACGACAAAGTAAGTGTGAACAACAAAAACAATGGTGCATACATACGTGTAGGTGGTATAAGGTAATAATGACCTTGTTTATATCAGTTTAACGTATAGCATAAAATATGCAATTACTTTCTTGCTTTCTTTCTTACTTGCTGCCCTTTGTGCCAAGGACACGTAGGTCAGCAGTGAAGATTCCACTAATGTTTCTTCTGGTCCAACCTCTGTATTATACCCTAAGTGTGTTCCAGGCCCTTAAGGCCTTCTATTGCTCGCGGTCAGGTGCTCTTGGATCTTCTCTCTGGCTTCGTTCTTCTGGTGTTCCGCTTTAGCGTCTTCCTTCTGGTATTCAGTAAAGGGTATTCCGGGTGATGTTATCCTGCTGTCTTCGTATGTTGTGCTCAATCCGTCTTTTTACCATAATAGTGCCCTACACTTTTGATTGCACTGGGCAAATAGTTCTTCCTTAAAATTTGTGCTGGGACAGAAGATTCGTCAGAGGTTCTTTGTGTGGAAGGGTGATAAGCTTGGAAAGGTTGCTTTCTGTTATCATAATAATAATGGGTACTTTTTGAGCACACTATCCAGACAAACTGCTCAAGGTGCTTCACAAATCGATGCTAGATCTATACACAATTGTAGCACATTACGTGGACATAGACATGGCATTGTAGACAAAAAGAAACATGACATGAGCAATAACATACAAAATAGTATTGCATTACAAAATCGACACAAACACTCTAGTCATTAGACAACAGAGGGTAGCAAACCGATACAAAATACCGTGTTTAACATGCGCACATACGTCAGCATCCTATACACACAAGCACATAAAATACATTCCCACTTACTTACACACATTCTAAGTACGGTCACTAACAGACTAAGCAATGTCCAAGTTTTCCACTCACACAATATACACGCACGTGCACACAGCTACATTTATCCCCCCTCCTCCCCCCCACATACACACTGACATGCATGCACACACTCGCTTATGCACATGTGATAGTGACTCACAGACATGTCTTCTGTTAAGTCGTATCCGAGCTCTTCGAGAAGAGATGTGACTTTAGACCAGATTTGAAAGAGACGAGGGAGTCAGAGTGACGAAGGCTGCCAGGGAGTTTGTTCCATATTTTGGGACCTTGGAAAGAGAAGGACCTTTCACCATAAGTCTTAGTTCTTGCAGATGGTATCGTGAGAAGTCGAGTGTCAGAAGAGGAACGCAGTTGGCGGGATGGAGTATACACTGGGAGTAGTTCAGAAAGATATTCTGGGCCAGAACCACAAACAGCAGAAAAGGTCAAAGTAGATACTTTGTACGATATACGATCAGGTACAGGAAGCCAATGGAGAGAGCGAAGAAGAGGAGTGATATGTTCAGATCTAGAAGCTTTACAGACGAGCCTAGCAGCATTGTTTTGGATTCGCTGGAGTCGGTCTAACAAATATTTTGGAATCCCTGCCAGGAGTGAATTACAGTAGTCTATCCTAGACAGAACAAAAGCACATACAAGTGTCTTCGTTGCCTCACTGGAGAGGTACTGACGAATTGAACTAATCCTGCGCAGTTCCAAATAGGCAGCCTTACAGACATTAGAGATATGTTGTTGGAAGCAAAGAGACTGGTCAAGGGTCACACCGAGACTTCGAACTGCTGAAGAGAAAGGAACAGGGATGTCATTGATCAGCATAGAATCAGGAAGATCAGAGTGTTGAAGTTTTTTCGGATAGACTAACATGAGCTCGGTCTTGTCGTCATTTAGTTGAAGCTTATTAAGAGTCATCCAGGTCTTTAGGTCTGCAATGCACTCCTGCGTCCGTACCATCAACGAGTCAATTTCAGCAATGGAGGCTGACTGATGAAGTTGAGTGTCATCGGCAAAGCTTTCGTGCAACATGGCGTGACCATTGATGACATCGGACACAGGAGAGGCATACAGCACAAAGAGGACTGGGCCTAGCACAGAACCCTGCGGTACACCGTACTTCAGGGGTGACAAGTCAGAATAAACACCATTCACACAAACTCTCAATGTACGGTCAGTCAGATAAGAAGCGATCCATGCAAGTGCAGTGCCACGAATACCAAAAGAAATTTCAAGTCTGCTCAAGAGGATAGAGTGGTCGATAGTATCAAAAGCAGCTGATGTCTAAGAGAGCAAGAACAGATATTTTATCATCATCCAGTCCAGAAAGGAGATCATTTACAATCCGGACAAGGGCCGTTTCACAACTATGACCATGCCTATAAGCTGACTGATGGGCATTAAGTAAACTATTTCTTTCTAGATGGGCCAAGAGTTGCGACAGCACGATCCTTTCAAGCAGTTTTGACAAAAATGACAAATTTGAGACAGGGCGATAATTTTTCAAGCTATTTTGATCTAAGGAAGGCTTTTTGATGAGTGGACGCACAACTGCAGATTTGAAAATTTCAGGGAAAATGCCTGAGGACAAGGATGAGTTCATGACATAAGTAATATGTGGCAGCAGAACATCAAGACATTCAAAAAGCAGAGAGGAAGGAATAGGATCAAGTTCACATGATTTAGGGCTAGAACTCATACACACTTTCCTCACAAACTCCTCCGTCACCGGCTGAAAACAATGCAAGTCGGGACCATTGTACACATGTTCCGGAATGGGTGAAGATGGTATGACACATGAGTCTAGGTTTTCGCGGATAAGGGCTATCTTGCCAGTGAAGTAGTCCAAAAATTTTTGAGGCAGTTCTTGCACCGTAAACACTGTGGGGAGAGGAGTGCTGTTTGTTTTTCCAAGCAGATTATTACTCAAATTAAATAGCTGTTTGGCTGTGGTGCATGCAAGGAATTTCGCGGAATAAAAGGTGGACTTAGCAGTGTCAACGATGAAAGTGACATGGTTCCTAGCAGATTTAAAAATTTGCTTATCAACAGTTGAGCCTGTAGCATGGCTGCGTCTTTCAGCTCTTCTCCTCTCCCGCTTTGCTACTAAAAGTTCTGGGCCTACATCATTAAACCACGGTGACGGAGGACGACTGGTGACAAGGCGCTGAGTCGATGGGGCATTTCGGTATTCCGAGTAGTAAAGGAACATGGAAAAGACACATCTCTGGTATAGTTTCAGCTTGGTGTTATTGCCGTACTTTGGGGACCTCCATATATTATTCAGCATTCTGAAGGTGTTTCTGGCTTCTCTGAGACGTCTTTTAATGTCGATGGCTGCTCCTCCATCGAGTTTGACAGTGAGGCCAGGAGGGTGAAATCTTTACTTGTGGGTAGGTCTGTTTTTGTTGTTGTTTTTGTTTGTTTGTTATCTAATTGGATTGGTGAGAGGGGTTTGGGATGTTCAGGGTCATCACTTCTTTTTTACGTCTGGCTCATTAACATGATATGACGGATTTTTTTTCTGCTTCATGTTTTGGTGTGTGTGGGAGACAAAATACAACTGTAAAAAAGAACTACCTAATCACCAAGTACCAACTAGTTCTCCATCCCTCACCACTTCTAACTGTATCTGAGTCAGTGGCCAAAATGCAACGAATAATTTTGTTATTCTCTCTCTCTCTCTGTCTGTCTGTCTTCTCTCTCTCTCTCTCTCTCTCTCTCTCTCTCTCTCTCTCTCTCTCTCTCTCACACACACACACACACACATATACATGTACACACACACTCACTGTCTCTTTCTCTCTCTCTTTCACTCTCTCCCTCCCTCCCTCCCTCCCTCCCTCCCTGCCTCCTTTTCCTCTCTCTTAATGGTATATGATCATGAAACGGGCAGTAATGGAATCAAATCTAATCTTAAGTAATTGGAAATTGTTCCAGACAATGCTCCCGAAACTTGCCAACAACAGCCAGGTTTTGAGCCTTCATGATATAACATGTAGTTGATATTCTTGTTTTAAACATTCAGCAAGATCCGTTATGGCAATTCTTTAAGAACGAAAGATTGAATCTAACGAAAAACGGAACGGAGTGGTGGTTGTGATGGTGGGCAAAAGTCATGTCAAGTAAATGGTTATGTTAAATCGAAATTTTACAACATGTACGACAAAACATATTCAGAATGCAAAACTATGCCCTAATGGCAGTTCTTACAACAAAATGAGCTTGACAGAATAACTTGTGTATTTTCCTGCCTGGAAAGAGTATCTGAAGGGATACCAAACAAAAAGGATGGAACTCCACACAGATCTGAACGATTACTTTGTCATTGCTTTTGATAAAACTATATTAAAATGCTGGTGCCTACTAATGAATGTTAACTTATACGAAAGTTGAGCGAATTTATCCATCCATCCGTCCATCTGTTTATCTATCTACTCATTTTGTTACGATAGATTATCATGATCCTATCTATTTATTTGTCTATCTGCTTTTTGAGCTATTTATTTTGTTTATGGTAGATTATTATGTGACATTCGAGCCGTTCTCCGTGGGTAGAACTCATTTCTTACTTTTTATTTTTCTTTTCTTTGTTGTTTTGTTGTATCTCTATAATTCTGCTTCTATGAAAGCTGATCTAGGCACAGAATTCTACTAGGTACAACTCCTTTGTGCCGTAGGATCTTTAAATGAGCGTAGTGCGTGTCACGCGGTTTATCGTCTTATCCAAGGACTAGCACCCAGTCCACCACTTTAGATCTAAGTGGCTGGGGGTTGATGGTAAGAAAAATCCCTGTCCGATCCTTGGTTCGAACTCTACTTTCTCGTGTCGTTTTTAACCAGTAGGCCACACGCTCCGTTGTTTCAACAAATGTTCAGTAGTGTGGTAAATTTGGAAAATGATGATAAACACGCTGTAACGTGACTATGACATCTATTAAAAGTTATAATAACTTGTAGAACGAAAGAACAAAACAAACAAAAAAAACGAGGAAAGCCCAGTTCTGTTTCATTATTATTGAGACCAGGCCACTCTATTATAAAATGAAACTCATCGCTGTCCAGACGTATACGATCATATTTCGTGTGTTGGGTCTGTAAATTCATGTAGTACGTTATGTTGACGTCCTATTTTATGATGATTTATGTCTACTATAACATGACAGTTGCATGGTACTTCAGATTCTTTATCATTAACCCTTTGACTCTACACCCAGTCTACTACTTTCTTGCAGGAGTCAAAGGGTTGAGCCAACACCAGCAGACTGAATAGCACATTAAGAAGATGGTTATGAACTCTGAACCATCATTATGAGTGGAGTGTTTATAGCTCTCATCACATGAAGCGGTCGGTCCGCTCGCTAACTGGAATGTGGTTCCTATTTTTTGTTTCATATCGACTGGATAGAGGTTTATCTGTATACTTGTGAATGTGTTTTAACAGTGTGTTAGCCAAATCTTAGTGGTTCAAACAGTTGAGGAGTTTGGAAGTCATATCACCAAGGTCAAGGCCATACGGACCAAAAAATAGAAGTGCCTAAACTCAGCACTTCTCGAGGAATGGTATGTGAACAACACTTTCTTAGGAACTTTGACAACCTTTTACATGTTGTTTTGGCCGTTGTAATGGGTTTCTGAAATACCCCCTGCCAAAATATATAACCCATCATATAACCCGTCACTTCCCAACGACTGTTTGAGTTATGGAAATACTAGCATCTTTGATTTAGTATGTATAGCTTGACGTTTGTTTGTGTACATTTTTATTTGTTTCTCCATGTATGTTTATGTGTTTTATAGTTTGAGCATTGCAGTCAGAAAGTTACTGCTCGTTGTGTTATTTGTATACAGAGCAGCAACGAGAATTGTCCACACCACTCTGTTCTAGGTGAGCCTCTGTATAGTGGTACCCCTGCTGAATTTCAGGGTCTGGAAATCTGAGGTTGTTGAGTGTAGTCTGGTTCAGCATCCTGTGTGTGTGTGTGTGTGTGTGGCGCGCGCGTGCATGTGTGTGTGTGGCGCGCGCGCGAGTGTACGTGTGGCGCGAATGTGTGTTTATGTGCGTGTGTGTGTGCGTGCGTGTGTTCTCTCGCGCATTGATTGTTCTATTTCTGCAAAGTACAACGAGCGTACTTTCGACATGGACCGTTCGCGCTAAATCGATGAAGTTATCATTTAATGACCAAGTATTACTATTGCTCATGGCCAGTTGTTCTCGGGTCTTTCTCCCATGCGTCTTCCTTCTGGTACATGTGTGCAGTGACGGTCATCGGGTGATGTTACCGTGCTTTATTCGAATGATGTGCCCAATCCATCTGCATCGTCTTTTCATGATGATAGTGCCCATAGTCGCTTGATTGCATTGGGCAAGTAGTTACTGATTGGAGATGATACTGGGCCAGAAGATTTCGTATGATTCTTTTGAGGTCATTTGTGTGGAAGTTTGATAGCATGGTAAGGTCGCTTTCTACCATCTTCCGGCATTGTGAGCTGTAAAGTATGATGGAAAGGACACAGCTTCTGGTACTGTTTCGTTATCGTTGATGCTGTATTAAACGGATCTCCACACGTTGTTTACCATTCCGAGTGCCTGGCTTTGCTAACTTGCTCTTGATGATTTTTCTGCCTGCTCATCCGTTGTGTCTGACAATTTTGGGTAAAGACTGTTCACTGTTGTTTTTTCCAGTTTCTTTTTAATGGACAAAGTTCAAAACAGTATGTCAGTAAACATTTAGGTACAGTTGTCACGCTCATAGTATGGTCAAATTAGAAAATGTCTGTAAAATGTACCCATAATAACGGAGAAACATTTCAGAAACGGTTAAACGTCATTTGAACATAAATATTTATGGCATATAGATAATGGAGAATTAAAATGAATTAAGTATGAAATACTTTCATATGTGTAGGCATCACTGATAAATAACGCGATTTAAAAAAGAAAAGAAAATTGAAGAAAACAGTGGAACCTAAAGATTTTTCAAGAAACGTGGGTTTATTATAGCGCCACTTCGCAGAAAACTGTAAGATCGATTACTGCATTATAGTCTTCCACTAGGAATCTTGAATGTAACAGGAGGAAAAAAGGGCGAGGAGGGGCCACGCAGAGGGTGAAACCAACATCGGAAAAAAAGGCACAGCCCCTAACCGGACCATTAGGAAGATGGAGTATGTGACTGCCAAAAAGACGGGGGAATGTTGTGCAGGTGATACAATGAGACGCCAAGAAGGAGAGGGGATTGTTAGTGCAACATTCTTGCAGAGGAACCACAGATAACCAGCACCAGAAGCAGAACAGAGAGATGGGGAATAGGTGTACACCTGGGGGTGATCACGAACGTGCCAGGCACCAACGACCCACCGATGGTACAATGCCTCAGCCACCATTGGAACTCCTCGAAAACAGTCAGGGGAGAAAACGAGGCAAGGGGGCGACTTGACCATGTTTAACAAGAAGCGGAACAAGATGGGTTGTAGAACTCTGAACACATCACGGGAATGGAACGGTTGAAGGCGGTGATCAAGAGCGTGGAGTCGGAAAAAAAATTGTCATTGTACTGTTTCGAGCCCAGGTAGCTGCGCAGAGCCATATCAGGGCTGTAATTGTATTCGAACACCCACGTATATGAAAAAAAAAAGTTGGGGGTGGGGGTGTTTGTGTGTTGCCGCGGAAGTTGAAAAAAATGTCATTGTACTGTTTAGAGTCCAGGTAGCTGCGCAGAGCCATGTCAGGGCTGTAATTGTATTCGAACGTCCACATATGATGCTGAAGTTAAAAAAAATTGTCATTGTACCTTTTAGAGCCCAGGTAGCTGCGCAGAGCCATGTCAGGGCTGTAGTTGTATTTGTATTCGAACACCCACATATCCCACAAGTGGAAAAAAATGGAAAAGAAAATCAAGTACATCTATTAATGCTTTCGTGCATACCATTTGAGGGCATATAGGAAAAGGCCCAGATACTTAAAATGGTCACTGTACATCACACACCCCAGAGGCAAAATGCACTCCACACGTATATCTGAAGGAGTAATGATAGAAGGAAGAGGGTATGATTTGGTAGTATTCAAACGATTATGAGTGGTGGAGAACAGGCGTCTTGTAGTTGAAGGTAAAAGGACCTGGGTAGAACAGTATTAAGTTTTAGCTTTCAAAGTTATTTCTGAATACGGCTGACAGTCTATTCTAATGTATTGAGGCCATGTGGTTTAAGTGTTTTGAGTTTGTTTATCCAGAAAGATTCCCTATGCAGTCTTTTGGAGTAGTCTTGTATGTGTATCTTTTCAATTGCGATGCATTTTAGATTGTCAAGTGTGTGGTTTTTTTGATTGAAATGTGTTGTGACAAGTGTGCCTGTATTTTTCTTGATGTTCGACCTGTGTTGATAAAATCGTATATGTTCGTATGTGTGTGTGTCACAGAAATTTCTGTGTCTCATAAAGACTAGATTTCCCCTTAGGCATACACACGATGCCAAAAATCTGCCAGGCCACTGAGTTGTCTGTCTGTGGCAACGACAGTCAATGAAAGGCGACAATTGACACTAACAGAAAGTAGCATAAACTAACATCGTAAAAAGAAATGGAACAGACAAATAGGGGCATGGCCTGATCCATACCGCCACAAATCTTGAATCTCCCAAACTGTAGCCGATACCAAATACTTGAATTTATATTATATATGCTGTTGAAGGCCTATCGTGTTTATATGACATAGAATTACATTATCTTGTACTGTTTGACTTTCGTCTTCTGGTTGAGACTTGTGCCTCTGTATTTTCTTCTAAACCACGTTTGTTTCCAGTTATGGTGTGTTTGTCTCTTCCGCTTGTGAGTTTATCAGCTGTTGTCACTGCACGCGTGTTTACTGGCCTCTTGGTGAAAAAGGAACTGGTTCAACGTTTTGAAGGGATACACTTAGAGTATGATCATATAATTTCGCTTCCACTTTCTGAAGAGTTCCTGGGTGCTGATAGCCTTATTGAAGTGCACTTACCACCTAGATATCTAATGATTACAAAAAACACAAATGTTTATGTCTGTCAGGTCAACAACATTATGCTGACATACTGAAAATATCCAAACAAACACATTATAAACGAAACTCGAAAAACTAAAGCAAGCAGGCAAGTGTATGTGTGTGTGTGTTTTTAGAACAGTATGTGTGTGCAGTTGTATTCTTCTCTCTCTCTTTTTAAAAATTTTTTTTCTTTTACTCGCACTGATGATGAAATTGGCGAAATGGCCAACGCCAGGGGCACACCCTTAGATATATACATGTATATTATAATATATATATATATATATATATATATATATATATATATATATATATATATATACATATATATATATATACATATATATACATATATATATATATACATATATATATATATATATACATATATATATATATATACTACACGTCATTATTTAAGGGCCAGGAACGTTTTTGAGTCAATTTTTGAAAGGAGAAATAACCAATTTTCTCTTACTCTTTTCTCCAATTCGTTGCCGAAACTGAATGGATAAGAGCTCAGACAACATTGCAGTTTCCTTTTGGCACGTGTTTGGGGATTTGCCGATTTGCAATGGGCGGCCCAAGGAAGACAATTTCCACACGAAATTGTCGAATCTTCAGCAGGGTCTCTCTGACGACGCAGGCAAGGTAGCGACAAAATTCGCTTTGCACATGCAAGGCAAGCCCTTTTTGAACACTACTCCAGCCAAAGTTGCCCGCAGACGAGGATAAAAAGGACCCGTTCTTGGTTCGTTTTAACCATGCTTGCAAGACGACGGATGACGGATGAGCAGCGGGGGAGAGCCCTCGCTCTGCTTGATGAAGGCCTAGCGCAGCGGGAAGTTGCTAGACGACTTGAAGTGTCGCATTCCACAATCCAGAGACTGCTGGAGCGCTTCAATGAGACTGGAGCAGTCCAGGAAAGGCGTCACACGGGTCGACCCAGAGTAACGACAAGACAGCAAGACCGCTACCTTGCCCTCTCCGTCCTGAGGGAAAGGGCATCCACTGCGGTGACCTTGAGGGGTCAGCTGAGGGACGCAACAGGTGCTAACATCAGCTGCAGCACGGTGAGAAGACGGCTACATGAGGCAAACTTGAGGTCACGGAGACCGGCCGTCCGACCCGTGCTGTCACCGGTCAACAGAGTGCGCCGCATGACCTGGGCCAGGGAGCACGTGACCGGGACAAGGCAACAGTGGGCCCGGGTCTTGTTTTCGGATGAGTCCAGGTTCACCATGACCTTTAACGATGGCCGGGCTCGGGTGTGGCGACGTCAAGGGGAGAGGTTCGCTGACGCCACTGTCCAAGAGCATAACCGGTACGGCGGCGGGTCGGTGATGGTGTGGGGTGGCATGAGCCGTGGTACCCGGACCCCCCTGCTCCCCATTGACGGCATCCTGAACGGGGTCCGGTACCGGGACGAGGTTCTGGCGGTCGTGGCACTGCCTGCGCTTGTGGACCTTGGTCAAGGCGCCATCTTCCAGGACGACAATGCACCTGCGCATCGAGCACGCCTTGTGACCGACTTCCTGGAGCAGCATGAAGTCGTCCGTATGGCCTGGCCAGCGTGCTCACCTGACCTGAACCCAATTGAACACCTCTGGGATGTGCTCGGGAGGCGCATCAGGGACAACCACCCCCCACCGGGCACCATGGCCAGGCTGGTCGACATCCTGCAGATCGAGTGGGCGGCCATCCCTCAGGACACACTCCGTACCCTTGTGGGGTCGATGCATCGGCGCTGTGAAGCATGCATCCAGGCTCGGGGCGGACACACGCGATATTGAAAACAGATTGGCCAAATCTGACACTTTCTGTTTTTTGAAAAGGGGGGGATGTTCCTTTAAATGCATGTGCTGTTCACTAATGGGTCATTGTGCTAATTTCTTTTTCAAAAACAGGTGTGGAAATGATGAAATAAAACATAGAATCAATTCTAAACATTGTCAATTATTTCAACTTAAAATTAGAGAGGAAGGAAGAAGTGGCCCTTAAATTATGATTAGGAGTATATGTATATATATATATATATATGTATATATATATATGTGTATATATATATATATATATATATATATATATATATATATATATATATATATATATATATATATATATAGTGTGTGTGTGTGTGTGTGTTACATAGTTACAACTCTGATATGGCTCTGAGGAGTTGGCTTGGTTTTAAACAACAGCATTAATAACAACAACCACAATAATAATAATTCGATCATTCATTCTGGTGATGTCAATATTTCGTAGCTCCGCCTCCTGAACCCCCACCGCACCCCACCCCTCCGTCCCATTACAAGACCTTGCGAGCACATAGGGCTTTTGCGCAAGATAATTGCAGGCAGATTTGGACGGAGCACATACAGTCTTGTCCTAAGTGCAATGAATCCTCCTTGAGCAGACCCTATACTCAGAAAATGACTGTCTGACCTTCGGTTCCTTCCTCCCACCCAACCCCCTGTCCTGACATAGTTATTGGGGCTGTTGACCTATGTCATAAAAGTTCTTGAGTCTTGAGAGTTTTGGGGTGCGCATTGCTCGCTAGCGCTGCGCGTGCGCGCGCGTGTGTGTGATTGTGTGTGTGTGTGTGTGTGTGTGTGTGAGTGTGTGTGAAAGCGAGAAAGGCAATAAGAGGAAGATTCTAAATACGGACTGTATGGCATAGTCATTCATGTATGTATACGTTTATGACCCGTGGGTATAATATGTGTATCACGGTTAAACATTGCTAGCATATACATATACATATATATATATATATATATATATATATATATATACACATATATGTATATATATCTATACACATATATATCTATACATATGTGCGTATATATATATGTGTGTATATATATATTCACTTGTGGGCGTGTATGATATGGCGTGCGTGCGCACGCGCGCGTACGTGTGTGTGTGTGTGTATGTTCGTTCTTTGATTTAACGTCTTTTCACTATGAGTGATATTAGACGAGCGTGTGTGTGTGTGTGTGTGTGTGTGTGTGTGAGTAAAAGCGAGAAAGGTAATAATAAGAGGATGACTCTAAGTACAGATTGTATGGCATAAAGGTAATAATGATAAGTGGATGACTCTAACTATAGATTGTATGGTATAAAGGTAATAATAAGATGAAGACTAACTATAGATTGTATGGCATAAAGGTAACAATAAAAGGAGGACTCTAACTATAGATTGTATGGCATAAAGGTAATAATAATATGATGACTAGCTATAGATTGTATGGCATAAAGGTAATAATAAGAGGAGAACTCTAACTATAGATTGTATGGCATAAAGGTAACAATAAAAGGATAACTCTAACTATAGATTGTATGGCATAAAGGTAATGATAATATGATGACTAACTATAGATTGTATGGCATAAAGGTAATGATAATATGATGACTAACTATAGATTGTATGGCATAAAGGTAATGATAATATGATGACTAACTATAGATTGTATGGCATAAAGGTAATGATAATATGATGACTAACTATAGATTGTATGGCATAAAGGTAACAATAAGTGGATGACTCTAACTATAGATTGTATGGCATAAAGGTAATGATAATATGATGACTAACTATAGATTGTATGGCATAAAGGTAGCAATAAAAGGATGACTCTAACTATAGATTGTATGGCATAAAGGTAATGATAAGATGATGACTAACTATAGATTGTATGGCATAAAGGTAACAATAAGAGGACGACTCTAACTATAGATTGTATGGCATAAAGGTAACAATAAGAGGACGACTCTAACTATAGATTGTATGGCATAAAGGTAATAATAAGAGGACGACTCTAACTATAGATTGTATGGCATAAAGGTAATAATAAGAGGATGACTCTAACTATAGATTGTATGGCATAAAGGTAATAATAAGAGGATGACTCTATAGATTGTATGGCATAAAGGTAATAATAAGAGGATGACTCTAACTATAGATTGTATGGCATAAAGGTAATAATAAGAGGATGACTCTATAGATTGTATGGCATAAAGGTAACAATAAGAGGATGACTCTAACTATAGACTGTATGGCATAAAGGTAATGATAAGAGGATGACTCTATAGATTGTATGGCATAAAGGTAATAATAAGAGGATGACTCTATAGATTGTATGGCATAAAGGTAATAATAAGAGGATGACTCTATAGATTGTATGGCATAAAGGTAACAATAAGAGGATGACTCTAACTATAGACTATGGCATAAAGGTAATAATAATATGATGACTAACTATAGATTGTATGGCATAAAGGTAATGATAAGATGATGACTAACTATAGATTGTATGGCATAAAGGTAATAATAAGAGGATGACTCTATAGATTGTATGGCATAAAGGTAACAATAAGAGGATGACTCTAACTATAGACTGTATGGCATAAAGGTAACAATAAGAGGATGACTCTAACTATAGACTGTATGGCATAAAGGTAATAATAATATGATGACTAACTATAGATTGTATGGCATAAAGGTAATGATAAGATGATGACTAACTATAGATTGTATGGCATAAAGGTAATAATAAGAGGATGACTCTAATTATAGATTGTATGGCATAAAGGTAACAATAAGAGGATGACTCTAACTATAGATTGTATGGCATAAAGGTAACAATAAGAGGAGAACTCTAACTATAGATTGTATGGCATAAAGGTAACAATAAGAGGATGACTCTAACTATAGATTGTATGGCATAAAGGTAATAATAAGAGGAGGACTCTAACTATAGATTGTATGGTATAAAGGTAATAATAAGAGAAGGACTCTAATTATAGATTGTATGGCATAAAGGTAATAATAAGAGGACTCTAATTATAGATTGTATGGCATAAAAGTGATAATAAGAGGAGGACTCTAATTATAGATTGTATGGCATAGTCATTCATGTATGTATACGTTTATGACCGTGGGTATGATATGTGTATCACGGTTAAACATTGCTAGTATATATATTCACTTGTGAGCGTGTATTAACATGTATTAGTATGGATGTGTGTATGTGTGTGTGAGAGAGAGAGAGAGAGATTCTGTATATATTACACTGTATACCTTGTAAAATGTGCAATGTGTATTGAGTTGAAATGAGTTTTGAGACTGGCGCTATGCAAGAATCGTTTATTGGTATTATTACTTACATAAAACCCGCGGATTTGTCCTTTCTGTCAGCTTTTTTCTTTCTTTCTCCATTTCCGTAAAAGGCAGAAAACGAAGGTCTCATATCCGTGAAATCTGTTTAAAACGTAAACTGTGCATATCTATCTATGTATCTATCTATCTATGTATGTATGTATCTATCTGTCTCTCTGTCTCTACCTGTCTGTCTCTGTCTCTTTTTCTCTCTGTCTCTACCTTTGTCTGTCTGTCTGTCTGTCTCTCTCAATTTATCTACACACACACACACACACACACACACACACACACACACACACACACACACACACACACACACACACACACACACACACTATCTAGCTAGCTATCAGTCTGGCTGGCTGGCTAAAGTCTATCTGTGTGTTTGTCTGTCTCTGCCTCTCTCTACCTCTCTCTCTCTCTGTATGTCTCTCTCTCTCTCTCTCTCTCTCTCTCTCTCTCTCTCTCTACACACACTATTTCTCTCCACACACACACACACACACACACACACGTGTGTGTGTGTGTGTGTGTGTGTATTCATACCAAGTTATGTGTCGAACCGGAAGGTCTTATTTTTCTTTCGTTCTATTTGCTTTTATTCTTTGTCTTATTTCTTACGCCACTCAGTGGCCACAGACTCGGGGACAAGGTTTCCTTTTACAGTGGTACGATGAAACATGACAATGGGGATGATGATGATCGTGACGCTATGGAATTCCTTTCTAAAATGAGACTGCGTGACAGGTCTAATTCTTCGGTTACTGTCATGCTATATCCTGGTGTCAACCAGGCCCGAGAGATATGGGCACTGTGCTGTTAGGAAATTTGAGCGATACCACAGTGTTGCGTTTGTGAAGTGGATGAAATTCGACATTGTGGTCCGAGATGTTTGCAACGAGCCCATCTTTGGGTAGGGGCCGGCTGGGGCCAAAAAATCTCAATGATTTTGACAGGACTAATGGAATAGGAACCTTCAACCTCTCAGTCCTTTGCGCTAATCATTGCTACGCAGGGAATAAGAAAGTACGAACAAACGGATGAGAGAGAAAGAGAGGGACAAGGAGAGAGGGACAAAGAGAGAAAGCACGACAATGGACAAAGACATAGAGAGAAGACAGATGGACGGACAAAGGGAGAGAGAGAGAAGACAGACTGAAGGAGAGAAGACAGATGGACGGACAAAGGGAGAGAGAGAGAAGACAGACTGAAGGACAAAAAGACAAAAGACTGTCAAGGACAGACAGATGAACAGAGACTGAGAAGACAGATGGACAAAGAGAAAACAGACTGATGAACACAAAAAAAGCTGAGAAGACTAACGGGACAAAGAGAAGACAAATGGACGGACGAAGAGAAAAACAGCCAGAGAGACAAAGAGAGAGAAGACAGAAGGGTGGACAAAGAGACGACAAACTGACAGAGTGAAGACTGACGGACAAAGAGAAAGAAGACGGAGAAAGAAGACAGCTGACGGACAAAGAGAGAAAGAAGACAGATTGACAAAGAGAAGACAGACTGACGAATAAAAAGAGAGAGAAGTCAGACACACGGACAAAGAAGATGGATGGACAAAGAGAAAGAAGACAGACGGATGGCCCAAGAGATAGATGGGGGGGGGGGGGGGAGAGGAAACGGACGGACAGGCAAGCAGACAGTCAATCGACATCTGTACCAGCCACCCAGACCCCAGCTAATTGATTAAGCAGATGAAGGTGTCCACCCTTTTTCTGGGCCCTGTCACTCATCGCTCTGAGCGTGAACTATAAACAGGAAAAACAGGATCCAATTATTGGTGCCAGTTAAAGGGTGTAATAACCTGTAACGCCGCCTTCAACCGAGCACGAACAGACATTGCAAACTCTATGCAACCTCAACCTCAGACTGCTCTGCTTGGGTTTCTTTTCTTTTCTTTTTCTTTCATTCCTTCTTTCTTTCCTGTTCTTTTGTTGCCCTCAGGCCTTTTTCTAATTTCAACTGGATACAAATTAGCAATCACAATCATCAGAAGAGTAGCATCTATTTCATCAAAGCTTTTAACATATGCAAGTGGTTTAAATCGTCAACAGAGGATCCACACGTGTGCAAGACGTGCAAACATTATTTTCTGCATCGCTGATAGTGTTTGCGCGCCTACCATTCACCGTTTACAATATGCTTATTTTCTGTACGACTTACCTCTGTATCTTATAATTATTGTTTACATTGCTGATAGTTTGCACGTCTACTATTCACCATTTACACTATGCTAAATTTCTGAACGACTTACCTGTGTGTCTTATATTTATTTTCTACATTTCTAATAAATATAAGACACACAGGTAAGTCTTAGAGAAATTAAGCATATTGTATAATTATGGTGAATAGTCAGTGAGTCATACTAAAATTCGTTTTAAACCAAGTGGTAGATTTGTCAGTCATTTTTGTCTAAAGTGTGCAAGTTCCTTGTCAGTTTTGCATTGTATTCTACGTGGTACTTTGGTGCAAGATACTTTTCTTTTATTGTACTTTCTAAAAGATGTGCTAGTCGGTAGAATTTTTGGAGTGTACGTTTATAAGTATACATTTTTCCTGAAAAGACTATTGAATCGAACATTGAATCTGTGCTTATATATTCATTAACACCGAGCAGAATTCTCTTTGCACAAGTAAGACATCATAACTTCAATGATTCAGCTACACTTTCTTAGAATCTTTTGATAAATATACATTTCCAAAGTGCATGATATGCTGTCCTCTCGACTTGTATTTTTATTTTTCAAAAACGTTTTAATGTATTGTTGACAAAGTGCAAATACAAACACATAGACGACTGCAGACAATATCAACAAAGCGTCAGCGGCCCCGTGG
Source organism: Monoplex corrugatus (assembly GCA_030674185.1). Lineage (NCBI taxonomy): Eukaryota > Metazoa > Mollusca > Gastropoda > Littorinimorpha > Ranellidae > Monoplex > Monoplex corrugatus. The sequence continues at coordinate 39,337,819 of JAPXFY010000012.1, read as the reverse complement.
TGCAGTGGTAAGAGCAATGGATTACGACTGGAAGGTCGTGGGTTTGCATCCCACCGGTCCTTTCAATTTCATTGTGGGATTTTTCAGCTTGAACCGTCTACTGCTTAGTGATGTACTATGCGATAGGCTCAATGAGTACACCGATTCCACACAGTCGAGTCTCATCCATTTTACGAATGCGTCAGTTGCGACGTTGCTCAAATCTTCTGACCAACACCGCAGGTGTCCTGTATCTCTCGGGCGTAGTTGACGCCCTGATACATTATGAAAGTAAGCGTAGAGAACAGCCTTTTCGTGAAGTTTCAGTCCAGAATGGAATTCCATGATGTCATGATTATCATCCCCATCGTCGCCATCATAACATTGTGAAAAATCCAATGGCCATAAAGGTAGCGTGGGAAATGGGATAGCCAAACAGATAAATAAATATATTGATAAGAGCAAAGCATAGCTGCCACGTCTTTACTAAGTCAGATGGATGTTTTTGTTTCTCAGTAAGAAATTCCATAGTAGCACCATCCACATATATTGAAGAGAAAAACAGTACAAAATTATTCGTTGAAACGAAACAAAATTCAGGTAGCAATTTCTGTTATTAAATTATTCATCATCAACAACATTCATGCGTAGTTATCTAAAATACGTAGGATATCACTCTATAACACACACACGCACACACACACACACACACACACACACACACACACACACACACACACACACACACACACACACGCACGCACGCACGCACGCACGCACATTAGGCGCGCGTGTACAGACATACACACACACACACACACACACACACACACACACACACACACACCACCACCACAACGCTGATTTTCGCTTAAAAGCAAGCGCACACTTTCATTTGCGCTTGCACACAAGCATGACATCGCGTGTGTATTAGAATGTGCATGAACAAACATGCACACATTTTCATTCTGCAGCCTAGTTGATTTTTCCATTTGCATTCAAGGGTCGAACAAACGTGTGGATCAAACTAGATTTTGTGCTGACTGTTTTGTGCTGACTGTTTTGCATTTTAACAAATCAGAAATGTCGAACTGATGTTAGCTGCGGCGATTGAGACTTTCGCCTCGTTTGCTGTGTGAAACTCTGCATTGGCGGTTTGTTATTTTTGTTTGGTGGTGGTGCTTTCTGTAGTGTTCCTATTTTTTGGGATGCGTATATGCACGTTGTTTTACCCAACTGTGCAGTGAATATGTTGTTACACAGTATGTATATCTCGTCTTTAGTGGGTTGCATACTGGGTATTTTCATATTTCTTTAAGCCACTGGACACACAATGACTTAATAGGGTTTTTAACATGAAATTTGATGTTCTGCGTGTGTATACACAGAAAAGAAAATCAAGCACAAACAAGTCTGCACATGTGTTGACCCGAGATATATAAAAAAAATAAGGTTAATAATAAATCCACCAACGGCAGGTACCTAGACAGGATCAAACCCCGGACCTTCCGATTGGAAGTCTGACGTCTTAAACACTTAACTACCGCGTCTGTACACTGGCGTTTAAGACCAGCAAACGGACAGTATGACAATATATGAGTGAAAGAAAAAATATATATGTATACACATGTGTGTGCATGAGAGAGAGAGAGAGAGAGCATGTGACAACAGCTGAGATTTTTTTACCCCCGTGGAATACCACGAGAAAAAAAACGGTGCAAGTATGAAGGTTTTTTGTTGGTGATCATCTTCAAAAGAGTATGTATTGTGTGCACGATAGTTTCTTGTTGGGTATCGCTATGACAAAGTATACAGTAGGTTTCCTGTTCTGCCGTCATCTTTGACAGAGTGTGTGCAATAGGTTTCTTGTCTGGCCGTCATCTTTGAAATATCCACCCCTGAACACACCCCTGAACACTCGTGTATTAATGGGGGGGAGGAGGAGAGACATTAAGATGGTCGAGCTGTTCAAACAATCTCCCTTTTTATGCAGAAATGATTACAGAAAATCCAGGTTTGGGTAATTCTCAAAGTCACTGTGACTTGAAGAAGCAGCATGTGAAATGGTAACGCTTGACGTGAGACGAGAATGGAGGTAAACTCACAACGATGAACACAAAAAGAAAATGCCGTCTGAAATTCTTGAGAAAGTGATGTTCACATTCCTTTCTGGAAAAAATGCTGATATTATTAGGCACATTCTCTTTACAAGAGACCTTGATCTTGACCTTGCTGCCATGACTTCCAAACTTATATCAACACCCCTCTTTGAACGATCTACACTTTTGATCTAAATTTGGTAAAGATCTTGTTAGAAACATCTAAATCTTGCTAACATCTCTCTCTCTCTTCTCTCTCTTCTCTCTCTCTCTCTCTCTCTCTCTCTCTCTCTCTCTCTCTCTCTCTCTCTCTCTCTCTCTCTCTCTCTATGCCACCAAAAAAAGGAAGACGAAAATCATTTTATTTTTGAATGTGAAGCTTATAGTACTGTTAGAAATAGATGTAATATATTTTCCTCCCCAGCAGCGTTAAGACATGATCTAAGGTCATTATTAGCATGTGAAAAAACAGAATTTACAAACAATCTCTAAATACATCGCGGAAGCACATGAGATACGAAGAAGAATATTGCTGCTTTAATTTCAATATGAAAAAGTTTTCTGTTAAGACTAATCGCTTTTTCCTTAACCAAAATAGTACAGGTCAATATTAGGCATAGTTGGATGGTCACGCATGTCCACTTCTACTGTAAAACTGTTGTTTTGATATTGTGAACATTACTTTTCTCCTCTTTATTTGAATTTTCCATTTTTCTGTTTCCTTTGTTTCCCTTTATTTACATTTGTTGCCAGCATGAGAGGGATGAGTTATACCTCTTGGCGCTAAAACCATGTATATGGTTACGTCAATAAATGGCGCGCTAAACAAGCGTCTCTCTCTCTCTCTCTCTCTCTCTCTCTCTCTCTCTCTCTCTCTCAATCTCTCTACTCTGTATTACTCTCTCACAAACACATAAAAGCAAAACACACATACACACACGCACGCACACACATACTTACGCTCCCCCCAATCAAAGAAATCTTCAAGAGAACACCATGCAAAAGGAACTAGCAACTGATAGTGTACTCGTGGTAGAAAACTGCTTCCCATTTTCTGAAGTGACACTCATAACCTCATTTACTGTGTATGAATGTAGCAAGTTCACGAAGTGTTCAGAATCTGACCGGCAGGATTGCTGATGGATTGTTCAGCATTTGCTCGTAGGAGAAAACTGCCTCTCGCTTCCTGACCCGTGAACTCTCCATTGCTGATGGTCGTGATGATTTCCTCCTTCCAAATAGAGGAGAGTCATGCTCATCAGTACTTACCGTCGTCATCGTCGTCACCTCAGTCTATAACCGTTATGATCGTTAGGGATTGAGATTGTATACATGCAGCACTTGACAGGGTTCTCATTTATCTTTGGGTACACTACCCTATGAATGAATAACGGCGTGAAATTTTTTCTCTGTCCTCATCAAAGGACATTCCAAGACCTTTCCAGCGCATAGAGTTTTGCGCAGGTTCAAGGAGTCTGCCAGATAACTGCGAGCAAATTTGGGGGCAGGAGGGGAGGGACTCGTATGGAGTGTGATGAATCCAATGTGAACAAACTCTAAACTCGTTCTGTGTATGAGAGGCTGTTATTGTCTGCAGACAGTATCTAGTATTCTTCTGAAGCACGCTTCCGATGAGGATGCTTACGTTAAAGGGTATCTTTCTTCTCTCTGCATTTTTCACTAGAGCAAAATGGTGTCAGCTCAGGTGGTTTACTTGGGGTTTTGTTTGTTTATTTGTTTGTTTGTTTGTTAAGCTTTCTGCTTTTTTCCAGGTGCGTGTAAGCATGTTGACATGGAAGGCCAGAAAAATCTCCACCCTTTACTCACCAGGCGAGAGGTATTCAGGCAGGATCGAATCTCAGACCTTCCGACTGAAAGCCTTACTCGACCACCACGTCCGTTGATGGTTTATTGGCATAAGCATTAGTTTGTCAAAACAAAGAGGATGATTTCAGTAGAGTTGTGCAACACAGAGTTAGTACGAACTCGCGCAGTGTATAATGGAGTGGAGTTCGTTCAAGCAGGATTCATCGTAGTCGGACAATTCCATAAGCACTCCACCCAGATATTTTGGTAACAATCTGGCAGGCTCCCAGAGGCTGCCTATAACCTGTGCGCCGCAAGGTCTAGAAACGGGGAGGGAGGGGGCAGAGGGACTTACGAAACACTAAGCTGACACATCCAGAATGATGGATAAATTAAGATGGGCAGCGAACAGACCAGTTTTTCAGTTTTTAATGTTGCGGGCTGGACCTTGAGTCTACAGTTCTGTCAAGCGAACCAACCAGGCCATGTATAATAGAACAAAGTCGCATAGGTCTGATGTACTGTCAGGAAAGACAATATGCAGTCCATTTGCTAAGAGTACACGCCTTGCTTGCTCTAGTCTTTGCTCACGGTTGCCCATCCAAATTCGCCGAAACAGGCAGGCAGGCACACATGAAGCAAGCGCGCCACACACCCACATACACACAAGCATGCGCGTGCGCATGCATACACACACGTGCGCGTTGATTTATTGCTATAATTAGTGTCTGTATCATTACCTTGTTTTTATGCACTTGTTTATTCACTTACACTTGTTAAAAACGTTTTATGGCAAGAGTTAAATTAATTTCGTCTTGAACCTCACCAAAGCACCTGTAGTAATGCTGGTGGTGGCAGTAATGAAGATGGGAGGTATAGGGGAACAAGTCAGAGTATCAGACGCATCATTGGAGTGTGCAGTAGTAATAAATATGAGTGGTGGCAACGGTAGTAATAGAAATAGTGGTGATAGTCGCACTCCTGTTGGGTTTTTGTGTTTGGGGATTGGTTTGTTTTGTTGCAGTGTTTTCTTTTTCAATGATATGATTTTGGCATCTTACATCACGCATTATGAACAGACCTGAAACCAAGGTTAACACAGGGGCGTGCACACACATACACGTCGCGCGTGTGCGCACACAAACACACACACACACACACACACACACACACACACACACACACACACACACACACACACACACACACACACACACACACACACGGAGAAAAGACAATAAAAGGGGGGAGGAGAGGAGGCCAGAAAAGAAAAACAAGACGGATGGGATGTTAACCGCATGACCGGTTTGTAAAGCGAAGAAGTGACAAGCCTTATACTTGATATTCATGATCTAATTTTCTCGTTTTGTGTGAGCATTAACAAAGGGGGGAATCGATGGAAATCGTCCCAGTAAGAATGGATAGTGTGCATAGAATTGTTCTTGTCTTGGTCATTGACCTGTAAGAGTGGTGGCGCAGTGGGTGGGAACTCAAGGTTTACTGTCGTAAACATTTATCAAACGGGCGAAACGATTTGTTTCAAATGAATTTTTAGTCAAACTTCACAATACGCAAGGACAACGGTAGGCTTTTTCAAACGTTAAATCAGAATGAGACTTATATTTGAAGTTCCTGAGAAAGTGCTGTTCACACACCTTCATCAAAATGGACTGTGCGGTTTTCTTCCCCTCTATACTGAGGTCTACTGTGCAAAATGCACTTAGCGTAAAAAAAACTGATGGCCTGTCTAAGACATCACAAGTCCTGAGATAGATTCTTCAGATTAAACAATGGGATTCGCTGCAGACCCTCAAGGGAGGTCTGTGCGCTGTGTGCAAGTCCCCTGTGTGAAATGCACTTAGCATAAAAGAACCGACAGCAACAAAAGAGTTGTCACCTGTCAGCTGACGCTAGTTAGCATCGTCGAGTTGAAAAATTGCGGCAGCTGATGGTTGCTGCAGTGGCAGATATCACAACATTTCTCTTTCTTTCAATCTGGTCTTGACTTCTCTGTACTACTTCGTAGAACCTCAAACCGCTAATGTTGGTGATTTTGTTCATATAGGAGGTAGGTGATTTGCCCAAATTTCTTTTGGCCTCAACTTTTCTTCGTAGAATTGTCATTAGGTTTGTGTTAGTGTTGCCTGTTACACGACCAATGTATTTCAGTTTCCTTTTGTTGATTTCTGCCTACAGATTATGAGCTAACCGGGAAAATGTCCTTTTCGTGAAGAAAAAAACACGTTGAAAGCTGAACAAAGGAACATGCAAACACAAAAAGAAAAAAGTGATGAGACACAGTTGCGGCCCCCTGTCTTCGGAGAGAGCAGTTTGAATTTCACACAATATACACATTATTGAATTTCACACAATATACACATTATGGGAAGAACATCTTCATCTCAAACTTTTTTTTCAAAATCGAAAAAGAGGGAAAACAGATTCAGTGATAGAACTAAAGGGGTGGAGGGCAGATAGAGAGAAAGATACTAACAAGCGTGTCAGAGTCTCTGCCAGATTTGCTGCCTCTAGATGCCAGCAGGAGGTCATAAAACATCTTCAAAGCAGTTACCCAGATAATAGATAACCGTGTCATGTTACTTGCCTGAAAGGTTGATGAGTACACAGTGAATGAGTGAAATTTTTGGTTGGTATGTGTGTCTGTTATTGTATGTATGCGTGTGTGTGTGTGCGTCTATGTATTTGTATGTGTGTGTCTGTATGTGTGTGTGAATGCGCGTGTGTGGGTCTGTGTTGTTGTGCTTTTATTTTCAGGAATAAGTATAAATATGTTATAAAATCCATGCAAACACTATGTATGGTTGACTTCGTAATGAAATGATCACTATGAGCTGTATGACAATAAAACAAGAGTAACAAGGTGCTAAGGGAGAAGACCCCAAAACCTCCTGGCAACAAACAATAGAAGACCACCTTAAGGCCCTGAAACACACCTGGGGTACCGGCACTATACAGAGGATGCCCAGAACAGACAGGAATGGACAACCCTCGTTGCTGCCCTACATGCTAATGGCATATTGGGCGATAAGTAAGCAACAAGCTATTTGGAAATCAGCATTAAAATCCGACCGTGAGCATGTTATCTGAGTTTACCATAGTCTTTTGCAAAGGTTCTTTTTTCCCCTAAACTTGATACACATATAAACAACACAATGGTTAAGACGAAAAGGAAGCACAGCTCAGTCGTTGGCATCGAGCGCCATTGATGACCCGTTACATTACTTCCACCATCACTTGCGTGAGTTTTGGAACCCATACGTTTTCTTTTTTAAAGGCTCATTGCACTCAGGGAGATTACCTTTGTGCTCACCTTTTTTCCCCATTTTGTTCATCACTTTAACGGTCACTCAAGCTGCACAGTTTTTACAATGCGATGAGGATGATAATCATGATGCTATGAAGTTCCATCTGGGATAGATTGCGTGACAGCTTACTGTCACAACATGTCCTGGCGTCAATCAGGCCCGGGAGAATATCACTGTGGTGTGTCAGAAATTTGAGCAGCACTGTCGATGACGCATCCCTGAAGTGGATGAGACTCGATTGTATGGTCCCACTCTTCCCAAAGAGCCCATAGCACGCTCAGCTCTGGGTACGAGCTGGTTGGAGCCAAAAAATCTTAGTGATTTTTGAAGGGACTGATGGGGATTCGAACCCACAATCTTTCAGTCGGTAGACTTGAGTCTACGGCTGTATCAGAAGAACCAAACAACCCATCTAAAAACATGGCCCGCCCCAGGGTTGAAGACACAACCTTTTGCATTATGAGCATTACAATCTTGCATCAGAGCCATGACGCTCACGAGCATGCAGAACTAACAAAGCAGTCCAACTAGCTCTAATTTCAATTTTGTTGCAATTTTGGTTATGAGGAAAATAAAACAAACAAACAACGACAAAATAGGAGATGACAAGCAATCAACTTACAAATCATTCTCGTGAACCTCATGGCATGTCGAGCGATCATATCACAGAATGCGATATAAGCCAGTCCTCCTTATTCACGTCTCTACTTGTACCAAACCCTTCGGCGGCCAGTACTACATCTTTTCTGTTGCCTTTCTGAGGAAGCCATAATTGTTTTCCCACTTCCTGTTGCGTCTTTCACCCTCTGTCTTTCCCTCCCCAGAGATTTATGTGAAGCATGTGTTGGTCTGCAGTTCACCGCAGTCGTGTACTATGAGGCCTGTCTTGGGGTTATTTGTGGATATGGTCTACTAGCTGCGACCCATCGGATGCCACATGACTCGCCTAAATTCGTGTCGCCTAATATTTTGTTTTTTGCAACTCCACCCCCCTCGAACGTTCCTATCATTCAAGGTCGTCTTCCCAAATGAATATGGTCGTTACGTCCAAATATTCGGGTCTGTGGTATATGTTGAGCTCAGGAAATATTCATCAATGGCTTTGATGGAAAACAGTTTCTTGATCTCTCTCGAAAAACGACGAAATCTTTTTGTAAAATTACCTCCTCCCCTACCCACCACTACCTTATAAAACATCACCAACAACAATGAAAATAATGATAACAGTAGCCACACACCCCAACATCTACCAAGACTGTCCGCAAATTGCAGACAGAGAACGGTGACAGTGAGAACGAATTGTGCATGTTGCGATTTGGACAGCAAACAGAGGACCAGAACACCAAGGCAGCTATCTGCCGACAAAATCTGCGACTGGAGAAACTCCACAGAAAATTTACCGATGGACAGAAGACACGGATCTGATTGACTTTTGTGCGAATGCCATTCATTTCTGAAGAACTTTTCACCAGTTTAGGGTTGTAGTGATTTTACTTATAATTCTCTAGGCGAAAACGAACCAGTGTACTGATGTCTTAAAAAGTCTAACCAAAATAACATTCGGCGAAACATGATTAAGGGAAACGAAAGTAGGCGAATCGCCGTGCACAGGACCCATCTAATTCAGGATGATGATAAACTGTCATGTCGACATGATGTTAGGGAAATTTACTGCACATGGGTCTTGTGTGAACCAGTGACTGTGTACAGATGTGGACGTTTGAACGGTGTAGAGGAAATAAAGTGTAAAACAACGATAATGATTTGTAATAACGAGTGGTTTTTTTTTCTTAAGTGTTTAGAGAGGGAGGGATTGGTGTGACCGATCACAATACTGGCCCATACAGTGTAGCACATTGCTGTCGATTATTCCAACAAGAAAAATTAATTTCTTTGCCAGCTACAGTTAAACAGTAAGATTAACAAACACAAGTCAGATATTTTTAGTACATTTGAACAGTATCGCATGCATCATAATAGATAGACAGTGAAATAGCAAGAAAATATGCCAAATAAGTATAAGCTCGCATTAGAAAATACGACAGCATACGCCAAGTAAGTATGTACTTGTGTTAGGTCGTAACCTTTGTATTGATATTTCATTCTGATTGACATATTTTGTTTATTTTCAGATATATATGCTGCAACGAACAAGAACTACTGTCTCCATAACCCCCTGACTGTCGATACCATCACCATTGCTGGTACCACGGGAACATTGCCGTCACCATATGTCAGGCTGCACAGTGTTAACACCAACACGTGTACTGACACAGTCACGTGTTACCAGTGAGCCTTCTGCTTCCCGGTTTCTTTTGCCATTATCACTTACCTGGAGTATTCCACTGAAGCATTAAAAAACCGTCAGCAGAAAATGCTGCACGAATACGATGAGAACACAGAGTTCATAAATCCCATAAAAATTATTTGAAGAAATCAAGGGGACGAGTGTATTGACAATAACAGTGTCCCACACGTTGTCCAAGGATCTCGTTGAAAGTGCAGATGACAATGTGGAAATGTGTTATGATACAGAGTCACACAGGTTAAACGCGAATCGTGAATTATCAAGAAACCATCTGCAGAAGACAGTGTGCATATGTGTTGACAATACTGCCACCCAAATTATGCGTAGTCTATACATGTTGATGGTTCTACTTTTTCTGTCTTCAGCGCACCGACTCCACCACGCATTACTGATGAGGTTTTTTTCTGCCTCTGTTCATCTTTCGCTTGCATCATAGGGAATTGTTTATAGATCTGTTAAGAAAATTTTTGAAGAAAACATTGTGAAATGTGTTGAGAATACAGGCTCGCGCAAATTAGATGTGATTTATGGATCTGTTAAGAAACAGTGCTGAAAACAATGTGCAGAGTATAAAAAAAAATGCAAAGTCATGTAAATTGCATACAGTCAGTGATTTGCACATGGCAAACTGCGAGTGTGTTGAGAATGCAAAAAGTCGCTCTAATCACACACAGCCTACGGATTCATTGAGAAACTATTCGCAGAGAACAGAATGGGAGTGTTCTGAGAGTACAGTCATGAAAATTACTCACAGTCTGTGGATCCGCTAAGAAGCTCTTGGCAGGTGACGGTGTGCTGTGTGCAGAACAAGAATCACGCCAACTACACACATCGCCATAATTTGACTCATCAAGGAAGTGTTTTTTGACATAGAGCGGTTGTGTTTGATCATCAGTCAGTTGCCTTGTGGGCTGTGGTAGTCATTGTGATGTGATGTGGAGCTGATCACAGGAAAATCTATTTAAACAGTGATACAAGCATCTTCTCTTGAAGAGAAAAATGTTTTGGGGATTTCTGTGGTCCATTTCTACGGAAATAGTTTTGGTGGCTGGTTTAACAATTACCTTTGTGTGAAAGACCATTTCTCACCGGATTATTAGTGTATATTCTCAAATGATTTTTGTGGTCAGCTTTACGGCAACAGTCACGTTATCCCACACAATAAATGAACACAAAATCCAATGGAGTCTACAGAGGAATACCTGGCCGCTGTAGCTGTGTGGCAATACTGTCCCCCTTTCTTGTTCATCTTTGGGACGTTCGGCAACGTGATGACAGTGCTGATCATTCGCCGCATGAAGATGAAACGTTCTGCCATGCCCGTCTACCTGACGGCTCTGGCCGTGTCCGACACCTGCCTGCTATACACAGGACTGTCCCGCCGTTGGATCATGAACGTGTTCGGTGTGGACCTTCGCGCCTTACACTCCGTGACGTGCAAACTTCACACTTGGCTGGTGTACAGCTTGATCATCATCTCCGCCTGGATACTGACCTTCATGACGGTGGAGAGAACGTTGTCTGTATGGCATCCGCATCGCGTGTCATTGTTGTGTAGTAAGACCAAAGCTGGCGTCATCGTGGTTGGCATCATCTTGACGTCACTGTTGGTGAACAGTCATCTGTTGTACGGTGTGGACCTAACTGTTGGACAGAATACCACTCGTGTCAAATGCTCTTCCCCCAACGCCCAGTACCTGTACTTCTTTGACGCTGCTTGGTCCTGGGTTGATCTCACTCTCGCCTCCCTCATCCCCTTCACAGTTCTGCTGATCGGCAACTGTCTCATTCTCTGGAAAGTCTCCTTGTCTGCACGGGCAGCACTCTATCTGGGATCTGTACGTCCCAATGTCACTCTACGAAAGAAAAGAACTTCTTCTCTGACCATCACCTTGGTTGGGCTCAGCATCATTTTCTTTCTGACCACCTCCCCCATCTGTGTATATAACATTATCGAGCATTACGTACAGGAAGACTTGCTTGAGGATCCTCGAGGCACGGGGCGGCTGAGGTTGACGTGGGCCATCGTGAATATTCTGATGTACACCAACAACTCTGTCAACTTCTATCTCTACTGTCTTAGTGGCACCAAGTTCCGCAGAGAGTTACGGAGATGCCTGTGCCTCTGCCAGGCACCGCGGACTCCCGTCTCCAAGCACAGCGACCCTCACAACGTGACTGGCCACACCAACCACGCCCACGACACTCACAACGATAGTCATCGTCGGCAGTCTCACTGTCCTCATCATGATCCGCATTGTCATTGTGGTGGTCGTGTGCATGAAGGCTGTGCTCAGTGTCACACTCACAACACTAACAATGGAGGCAGGGATATGCCAGAGGGTTTAACATCTTCCCGGATTCGCATTAGTGCATTAAATGCTGTGTTCTATCATGCTAGCGAAAATTCTGTAGAGTTTTAATATGTATTTTTGTTCAGCTGCGCGATTTTTATGCTACCATAAAATCTACTGAGGGATCAATGTTAAACAATATTTAGGTATCGTACTGGTGTGGGGAGGGGGTTGTTGAATTGTAGAATCTTCAGTGACTTGGGAAAGAATGGAGGGGGACAAAATTTGTGTGGGTTGGACTTAATGGGGTTGGGATGAAGAAGGGAAGGTGAGATACGCTGTGTGGCTAGTGATGACAAAACATCTGATTTCATAGTTCTTCTTGTTCTTTCAGCCTCTGTCTACATGATCAGGTCACATCTGGCATTGAATGTGATCTGGGTTTTGTCGGGGTTTTTTTTCGGTTCCTTCAGGCTGCCATGGAAATTGAGGCGCAGGACCCGGCGCTGTTTCACCCTTAAGGGCCCTGAGTGGGCGAGTGCCATTCTGATCTGATATAGATGACCGTGTAGACATTTGCGTTGTATTGCATGGTACTATGGTTTTTAGAAAGCACCTGTAGACTTGGTACATCTGACATCAATCCTCTTGGTTTTCTGAAGAGGTTACCTCGCCCTTAGCTCATGTCAAAAGACTTCCCCTGTGAACGCTGGAGGCTAGGGCTTTAGAGGGGCCCTTATTACCCCAATGGCTCTGTCATAGGATATGTAGTGTATTACGTAGGTATGGCCTCGCCGAGTACCACCCATTACCTTCTTGATAAAAATCATCACCAATTAGTCTCGGACTGCTTATTCATCCAGGCAGACCTGGCGTATTTCGCAGCTAACCTCTATGTCTGAAGGTTATTTGCCATCATCCACCTGTGAAGTGCTGGGTTATGGACAATCGCCCCACTATCAAGTTGAATGTAGCATTTTACAGTATTTCATAGTTAAGGGTAGTGGAAGAATAATGTTGAGAAAACATCAATTACAACAAATGAAGAGCTGTTACGGTAATTGTAAGCGTATAAACGGGAAATAGATATGAACTTATTGAAGAGTTGATACGGTAATTGTAAACGTATAAGCAGGAAGTAAATATGAACTTATTGAAGAGCTGATATGGTAATTGTAAGCGTATAAGCAGGAAGTAAATATGATTTTAATAAAGATTAGTATTACTCAGGCGTAAATGGGTTTTCAGTGAGAGAAAATATGCCCTTTTTTCTGTGATGATGATGTTAAAGGATGTGTGTGCAGATGGCTTGGCTTGTGATACCACTAGTACTGAGACCATCAGGAATCGAAGTTATGAATTTTGAAAGAAGACAGGATTTGATCAGTTTTACATCTTGTATAGTCTTCCAACTGCAAGAGTTTAGGCAAGAGTGAAATTGTGATCAGCAGTGCTGAAGTGAGTTGTGGCAAAGGTGTTATAACGAAGTCCAGTGACACGCGGATGTTTAAGTAAACGTTGGTAAGTTTGTTCCAAGTTGCCTACGCGAACAATAATGAGAAAATTTTATAGTGTACTGGTGTTCAGCAGAACATCTGATGTGTGTGCGGTAAATTTGTTCAGTGTACAGTTTGCCATAATAGATACAAATCAACATGTAGCTAGCATTGTTTAAGAGGCATAAAGCTCGGGTTGACATTTGAATCTGCCACTTGAATCAGTGAAGATCAAAGTTAAAGAAGAACAAGTTTTACATTTGGGGTTTCTGCTAGTGTCTGTCAGCAAATGCATGCTGGCTGCGTAACTGACCGGAAGCGGATGACTATCTATAAATAACTCAAGGTTGGTAACTCGTTTGAAAACAGTAAGTGGAAGGTGTTGTATCTCGTTGTTTTGTATTGTGATTTATGTGGGTTTTTTTTTATCTTGTTGCAAGTGATTTTCTGCGTAAACATTAGGGGTTGACTTTTTCTGGGGTGAGAGTATGTCGCCCTGTTGCAGCGTCACGTTTTCTCTTTAATTTATCTCTGAAGGTTTTCCCTGCAAAGTTGCACTAAGAACAGCATGTGGATTGTTGTTGAACATCTCACGCATGTTGAATGTTTGCAACACAGGATTCCCCCCCCCCCACTACCCCCGTCCCGTCAGTGCCGCCTCAGCGGTGTTCGTCCCACGCCGTTCATTCCGGCTCTACAAAATCCCAGATTCATTCAGTCAAAGTCCCAGTCGTGGGACCTGGGTTTATCATCTCGAATGGGAAATCCATGGCATTCCACACCTGGAACTGAACTCGGAGTCTCTGGCGTCCTGAGCTAAAGCTGTAACCGCTAGTCCACCTTTATGTAAATTTATGTCGTCTGATGTGAACATGTGGCGTTTTGGCAAAGGTAGATTTCACGTTGAAGTTAACAGACGATATTGTCATTTTCTTGTGTTCATATCTTTTGTGTGTGTGTGTGATGTCATGTTGGTGGTGATGTTGTGTCGTGTTGTTGTTCTCAAGAATGAGAAGTATTGTGGTGATAGTTCTACAGTCATTTGTTCATTCAGTATTGTTATTCTTGTGCCTCTTTATTCATTCATTATTTTGTTGGTGTATTTGTATTTCAGTCTGATGGCTTATTGTACGTGTTTGATAAATATTGCTGTGATTGTTATTGTAAGTTTGTGTGAAGAAAAAAATCAATTTGTTCGTCAAATGTTTCGTGTGTGTTGTCTGAATTGAAGACGCGAGCACCCATGCAAGCAACCACACACACACACACACACACACACACACACACACACACACACACACACACACAATATATATATATATATATATATATATATATATATATATATATATATATATATATATATATATAACTACCACCACCACACCAATACACACATGCGCGTGCACACACACACGCACGCGCACATACGCACACACACACTTAAACGTGCTCGACATGCTGAAAGGACACTTTCTTTTGGAAATTGAAATATTGTGGTCAGTCATTTCTCCTCCCCTCTCCCCGTGGAGATGCCGGAGTCTCTTTTAGCATAAATAGTATGCCTCATGCAAGGGTGCAACCCAAACATTCACATTGAAATACAATCACACACAGCCTAAATTCAATCTGGTACAAAAATCTATAGTGATGTAAAAGCGAATGTGTACATCCCTAATACATATGCATACATAATCCACCACCACCGCCACCATTACCCCACCACCACTACCATCACCACCTTTCTGTCCAGTAGTGATTTCCTCCTTCACGTGCCCACCACCACCACCAGCACCACTACCATGACCACCTTTTTGTCCGACAGTGATTTCCCTCTTTCATGTTCCCAAGCTTTTGCCCTTCTCCTCTCCTGTCTTCCCCCTCCCGGTTTGTGTTTTATACCCTGAAGTGCTGGTCATTGTGTGTGAGTGATTTTGTGAATGATGAGAGTGCGTTCTTTGATTTGATCTGTGTATCAAGATTTGGCGCTGTATAAATGTCGTTGTTAATAGCAGCAGCAAGAGAATTATTAGAAGAAGTAGTAGTAGTATTGTGTTGTTATCACCATCATCATTACTACTACTGCTGCTGCTGCTGCTGCTGCTGATATTATTACAGAAATAGAAGAACAGTGTGGATTTGTTTAAGGCAAAGGAATTATTATTAATACCATATACATCCTACGAACTCTCTTAGAAAGATCAGTTGAGTTGAATAATGGTTTGTATTTATGTATTGTTGTTAATAGCAAGGTTTTTGATCGGATAGGGCTCAAAGAATTGATCAACCAACTGGAAAAGCTCGATATTGACGAAAAAGATCTCAGAATAACAAGGAATATGCAATGGGAACAAACAGTAGCAATGAGAGTAGAAAATGATAATTTATAAGCTTTTTCCAAAACATCAAAAAGGGATCAAGCAGGAGATGTGTTCTGTCACCTGATTTGTTTTCACTTTGCAGCGAAACCATCATGAAACACCCAGAAGAATGCCTTGGGATAAAGGTTAAAGGAAAAAATTATAAACAATCTTCGTTATACAGATGACACCGTTCTAATTGCAAAAAATGAAAAAGACAAAAAATCATGTGTTATAATAGAAAGCAGAAATATAGGGCTGAAGCTAAATGGCAAGAAGATGAAGTCATGATAATTAGTAGAAAAAAAGAAAAGAAACGACGTTCCAGAAATGGTAAAACATTGAGGCAAATTGGTTAGTTTAAATATTTGGGAACAGTCATTCCACAGACGGCAGATGCACATTAGAAATATCCAGCAGAATTGGCCAAGCTAAAACAGCGTTCAAGAAAATGAAAAATCGTTCTTACCAACTAATGCCTGTCAATTAACATCAGGAAGAAAATTCTTCAGTGTTGCATAGAATCAATAGTGTTTTACGGATACGAAGCCTAGATGTAACACGCTGTGAGAACAAGATTGAGACAGCTGAAATGTGTTTTTAAGAAGAATGTTAAGAGTTCTCTGGACAGCAAAAACAACAAAGACAAAAAAAAAAACGAGACATCCTTGAAGGAAGCAAACACAAAAACAACATTAATGAAGAAGATTAGGAAAAGAAAAGCAACATTTTTAGGACATTTTATAAGGCAAGAGAAATATGCACCTGGTCACAACAGGAAAGCTGGAGGGAAAAAGAGCACCAAGTGGATCCAGAGAGAAAATATCGGACGATTTTGCAGTGTGGATGAGGACAGAAAGGGTAGGAGATATGCTTGCAGCGACAAAAGATAGATTCATATGGAGGGCCATGATTGCCAACGCCATGCGGCAAGGCACATGATGGTGATGATGATGATGATGACGATGATGATGATTTATGTATCAAGATTTTGTGTTATATGTCGTATTATCATTATCGTTTATTAGGTTTCCTGTTTATCACTCTGACAGTGTGTGCTAATAGTATTATGTAGGTAGTCATCTTTGATAGCATATATACACAAGATTTCCTGTTGACAACCATGTTTACAAGAGACTTTCCTTTTAGCGATCATCTTTGAAACGTTCCACCAGTGAACACATTCATTTATCAATGGAGAGGAAGGAAAAACAGAAGCAGAAGAAAAAAGATGGTGAAGGTATTCAACCTACCTCCCTCTTTAAACAAAAGTTATAGAAAATCCAAATTTTGTACCTCTCAAAATCACTGTGATCTTAAAGAAATAAAAACTTGAAGAGTGAATACTTATAGATTGCCCCAACAGTGAAAAATAGAATATAGATTTTTTTTAGAAGTTGCTGAGAAAGTGCTGTCCTTACTGTGCCTTACTGAAAATGTACTGATTTTAGACACGTTTCCGTTCCTTGTAACTTTGACCTTGACCTTATTACCATGACTTCCAAGCTTGTGTCTACGCAACGTCTCAACGGTCTACAATTTTTATCCAGATTCGGTAAAGTTTGTGTAAGGAACAGCTTTAAAAAAAAAAAAAAAAAAAAAAAGACTTGCACATTTTTTTCTTGCAGACACACACACACACACACACACACACACACACACACACACACACACACACACACACAATTTCCACTCCCCAAATTAAAAAAAAAAAGATCCCCAAGAGAACACCGTGCCGAAGTATATGCAAAATACATTCGCGGTAGAAAATTACTTTGCATTCCCTGTAGGAACACTCATACTGGTAACCGAGATTACAATGTACCACTGTAGCAAGTTCACGATGTGTATGGAATCTGACCTGCAGACTTGCTGATGGATCATTCAGCACTTATCCATGCGAGACAACTGCCTCACACTTCCTGAACCGCGAACTCTTTCGATGCTTGATGCTCGTGTTCATAGTCTGGTAGAAAAACACGGGCACTTCTTTAAACCGTCCACATAACTGTTTTCAGCGGTTTTGGATTCCTTCGTATATTCGTATTCAATATCCGACTGATGCCACCTTGTCATCATTGAGTTGGGTTTTTTTTAAATTACAGAAAGAAAAATTAAAAATAAACGTTCTTTCTCGTGAGCCCACACAGAACACCATACTTTCTCCTTCCAAGTAGAGAGGAGTGCCAGGCTGATTAATTCCCAATGAGCCCATTAGCACGCTTATCTGTGGGTAGGAACCAGTGGGGCCGAAAAATCCCACTATGTTGTTTTGGAACGTTTGGCGAATCGAATCCACGACCTAACCATTTAGTAGTCCGTTACGCTTAACCATTTTTTCGCTGCGTTGACTGACTGGGATTGTACGTTTTGTATGTGGACATTAATTTCATGTTGCTGGAGCCTGTGAGAAATGGGTTCGTTCCCTGCCACTTTTCTTCCCTGGTGCTAAGTTTAGAGGTCATGATAATAAAAATGAATCACTATTATATAGCGCTATCTTCAAAACGTCCTCAGACGCACCGCGCAATACGCATGAACAAGATATATGCAGAATATATATAGAAATATTGATATCTCTCTCCTACACACACACACACACACACACACGCGCGCGCGCGCATGCACACACGCTCGCGCGCAAACACATACACACACACATACAAACAAACACACACACACACACACACACACACACACACACACACACACACACACACACACACACACACACACACACACACACACACCAGAATACACATACATATACGTACTACAAGTGAATAAAATGCTGTACACGTATGCATCTTAAGTCATGAATTCATACATGAATGATTACACAATGACACATGATCAGCAGTAATAAGTGACAGTGCATACAAGTACTGACGAAAGAGCCATTGTGCTATCCCAGTGGAAGACATGGGTCAAAAGGGTAAGTACTAAAAATGTCAACGATAGAATGCTGGTTGAGCGATAAGCAAGTTGTGAGTGCGTTGCAACAGTTGGCAGGGCTTTAAACAACAAAACATGACGATAACAGCGCACTGTAATAACACTGCAGTCACTTAATCAAACATTTATCTGTGTCAATTATTTCAGGGTTCACTTGAAAATAAAAAAATGGTCGGTGATATTCGAGAATACGGAATAATCAGGCAAGCGATGTTTGTGCCTGTGATATTTCACACCGTATTGGGTTTTTTTTTTTGGTTTTTTTTTCATGAGAAAACAATAGATGAGTTTAGAACAGGACAGTATGTCAAAAGTGCAAATATACAATATGCTATAGACCTGTAAGATATACCTGCAAATTAGCATTTGTATACTAAATGTTTTCATTTTTTTTAAATAAACAATTTTTCTTTGTCCCTTTGTGCCATTATGGGTGTGGTGAAAAGAGCTGATGGTAAACAGCAATCTTGAAGAACTGAAGAGAATAAATAATGTTCTATGACGTCAAGGTCTTCTTCACACCATCCATCCAGGTCTTCCTTGGTGTGCCTCTCGCTTCAGTCTACTCTACTTTGTTTTGGGGTGGGTTGTTTTTTGTTTTTTTACATGTGTCGTTGTTGTTGTCTGTTTGTTTGTTTTCATTATAATCTTGTTGAATCAGCTGAGAGGGTTAGATTCTAGTCAGATGACGAATCACTTAATTCCCTGCTGATAATTACGTTGGTGGACTAGTGTTGTTGCTCCCACATTTCTCTAATCTTGACGTCTGTGATCATGTCACGTCTGGTGATCACTGGTCACAGACAGAACAGCCGGAGAGGTGTGTCTGAACGTAGAAAACAAAACAAAAGAATGGTGCCTGATAGAAGTCGGAACCTAGCAAACCATTTCGAACTTTGGCCATTAGATCGACGTTTTCATTATTTAAAATGCAAACCAAGCCCTCACAAAACTTTATACCAAAATCCGTTCAATTCTTGAATGCAAATAAAACCAAGTCAAGCAGACTGTAGGATGAGAATGAGTGCGTGTTTACGTGTGTGTGTGTGTGTGTGCGTGTGTGTGTTTTTATAGATTAGGGATTGTGTATTTTAGATATTTACGATTATGTGTAAGCGTTCTTAATGTTTTATACTCAAATGTCATAAATTGTTACTGAATTTCATCGACTGATTGATTGGTCGATTGATTGTTTTGATTGATTGCTTGATTCTTTTTTCTGAGTGTGAGTGATGACCATTATATAATTTCTCATCGTGAGATTTATACGGTTTACTTGACCTGACTCAAACAGTGCACACCGAGGTTATTTGTACTCCAAGGGCTTAGTCACTTGTTTAAGAAACAAAAGGAATGTGTATGTGCGTTTGACACTTTGTGCGTGTGTTTCTGTAATTAAAATCTGAATAACTATCACCCTCTCCGTGGGGATGCCGGGGGTTCTTTCAGTATGAATAGTATCCCCACCTTCTGGAACTTTTTTGCTAGAAATTTTCCTTTCTGTCACTTTTTTTTCTGTCTTCCTCCTTTGCTTTCTGTCATTTCTTCCTATCATTTTCTGCCTTCTGGTCCATTCACCTGTATGTGTTCGATACAGTCTTACATACTTTTTCTTAGGCTTGATGGTTAGGTACATGTATTAAGTGCATTTTTGGCTCTAGGGAGGCGAGATATGCGGAAGCAATTTTAGGTAATTTATGCCCGTATATGTTTTTGTGTCCTTATGTATATTTCAGTTTGTATTCAGGTATGTTTTTTAAATCCCCTGTGCCATAAATTGGACGGAGTGGTCAACGCCGGGGGCATTTCCTTAGATTATGTGCGCCAATGCATTGATATGTGTACTTAGTTTTCTTTTCTTTTCTTTTCCAGTTTCCTGTTAAAGTTTTTTATGTTTTGAAGCGGTTATAGCCCTGATATGGCTCTACGCAGTCGGCTGGGCTTAGACAACAATAACAATAACAAGTACCACCTATTGTGACTGTTCTATGTGTGACGGTAACTGCACCTGTGAACATACGAGCGACAGTAGGCAAGGGTGAGAAGAGAAGGATTACACGCGCTCTCCACACGTTAAACATTCCTTGTTCTGGTCAGGCATTGAGCCAAGCCAGAACAACGAAGTACAGGGGCATTAACTGTTGTAGCACCAGCTCAGAGTCTAGAGAGATCTGTTGCTGTTCACCGCACTGCCCAAATTGTACAGTGAGCAGCAACAAACAGTCTCTTGACTCTGAAGTGGTGCTGCCCATCTCTGAGGATAGCTCTGCCGTTTGGTAGGGTGACCTAGGGGATGCGGCAAGACTGATAATCAATCTGTTCTGCTGTGTAGCCACGCTAGACTAACTCATTTGTTCAGGAGGAGGACCGACTTTGGCACAAAGCTGTCTGTTTGTTTCTGTTCAGTTTTTGAATCAAAGTGGCTGGCAAGCAAATACGAACAAGAAAAACACAAAAAAATAAATCGGAACATGACTTTAATTTAACGAAACGAGACAGGCGCAAATTATCGGCCATCTGTCCTTTGTCAAGCGTCCACAAAAGACAACTAAGGATAAATGCGCGACACTCGCCACAAAAAAAAAAGAACACAGTAGACAACTTCCCAAATTTAGCTTTTAGCAGGAGAAAATGGCAACATGATGATCCTGTCTCCTTTTGTTGTACTGAATTCGTGATCTGACGCTCTTTTTGTTTTCCTGTTCAGTTTCGTTTTTAGCACACAGAATCTGCAGGCAGGTGGAAGGAGTACGCATTGTCGTGCAAGGATGTGTGGCTGCTGTCGGAAACAATAGCTCTTCCCTTTTGTACGACTTGTCTTTCGTACAACTGATGTAACACCGGTATTGTTGTCATCCTCTGTACGTTGCTGATCGTGAACGGCATCCCAAGTCTGTTCTGGCCACTTCATCCAGCAAGACTTTCTTCCCGAGATGTTGAAGTAGGTATTTGATTACAATTTGCTTGGTTTGGTCTTGTTAAATTTGGTTTCCTTTCATTTTGTTTGTTTGTGTTATTATATTTGTGTAGCGGGGCAGAAAAGAAGTGGAGTATGAAGGTGGTGACGATAATAATGACAAGGACGGCATGCTGCTGATGCTGCTCTTGCTGGTGCTGTTGTGATGATAATGATAATGGAGGTTTATATAGTACTCCCTCAATATAGTACTATCTCAATCATTGTACAAGCTCCTAATGCTTTACAGAAGCACTAGATAGTAAAAAGTGTTCTTCATGAATATATTTTTTTCATTTAAACAATGTGTTCTGTCACAGTTTTATTCGGT
>JAPXFY010000012.1:39270909-39313409 GCA_030674185.1 Monoplex corrugatus | reverse complement strand
TGGAGAGTGGGGTCTTGAGATCCAAACTCATGTAAAGATAACATGAGATAAATCTTTATTTTCGAATGTGACAGATGACAGTATTCAATATTTTTCCCATATGGCCTTTACGAGAGTTTATTAGAGAGACATGACAGACGGGGAGTGAGGTGAACAGAAATCTGAACCTCGAAATATCAGAAAGAGAGAATGAGTTATCTTCTCCTGTCTGTATGAACCACGCTCCGACTGCTTATACTAAAGTAATTGTGTTGTGTTGTGTGGTTTTCTCAACCCTTCACGACTGGCATGTCATAAATGTCTGACTTCTGCTCTCTCTTCTCTGTCTCTCTCTCTCTCTTCTTCTCACACACACACACACTGCACACCCAACAACACAAACACACTACACCACTCTCCACACCATACCACCACACACACACACAATCCCTCCTGTGTTCTCCCCCTCTCTGTTCTCTTCCTCCCTCCCTATTCCGTCCACCGTCCTGTCTGTCTCCCTCTTTCTCCCTTTACGGTGCCAAAAACTCGCTAGCTGCTCGACGTTTATTCTCCACCAAAGATCGCTTTGGTCTTACAACGCGCGTTTTGCTGCAGGTTTAGGAGTGGTGGGTGACGACCACCACAGAACAACAAGGGCGAATTTAACTCTTTGACTCCCGCAGCCTGTTTACCAGCATCCTGCACTGTTAACTATGCTAGCAAAGCAAAAAACTTACCCTTTGACTCTCTCACCCTACCCACCAGCTTCCTGCAGGGAGGGAGTCAAAGGGCTAGGATTTTGCAGTTGGTAGATAGGGTGCTGGAGTCAAAGGGTTAAGTTTATGCAGTTTGTGGACAGCGTGCAGAAGTCAAAGGGTTAAGTTTCTGCAATTGGTGGATAGGGTGCTCGAGTCAAAGGGTTAAGTGTTTGCAGTTGGTGGATAGGGTGCGGGAGTCAAAGGGTTAAATTTGTGCAGTTGTGGATAGTGTGTTGGAGTCAAAGGGTTAAGATTTTGCAGTTGGTGGATAGGGCGTCGGAGTCAAAGGGTTAAGGCCTTGCACAGAGGTTGTTCGTCATCATCCTCGCATCATGATGAAGTCCAGAGCGCTAGCCCCCTGCAGTCAACGAGGAAAACAGGTCTGCACACTAGTAGTGCGCTAATGAAATCTATCATTGTCTTTTATTGTTCAGTAGTTTTGTTTTGCTGATTCAGGTCTGTTTGTTTTTTAATCCCTTATGTGATAAATTGGATGGAATGGTCAACACCAGGGGCATGTCTTAGATTATGTGCACGAATGCATTGATATGTGTACATAATTTTCTTCTTTTTTTTTTTTCCTGTTGAAGTTTTGTATGTTTTGAAACGGCTATAGCCCTGATATGGTTCCACGTAGTCGGATGGGCTTTAAACAAAGATAACAATAATAATGTGGAAGTTGATGCCCAGGTTTATGGCATGTGCTGTGATGATTCTTTGGATCCTTTCCTGTCTCAAGATACATGTATTTGCAGAGCTAGCGCGTATGGAATATTCCGTTCTTAGAGACGTCACCCATAGAAACTGAAACTGTAAATGTTTAATTAAGGACTTACATCTTGGCTGTTCATTGAAAGGATTTAAGTCAAACAGAAACAACAGATATACGTTCAGTATATCATGGCTATACTTGAAACGATTTCAGTGGATTTGATCCGTTCATTGAGGGAGGCCCATAATTCAAAAGTGCGAGCGTTGAGTATGAAACGCTGCTCTTTTATGGGCATTCCCAGGGAAAAGAAACACGGACAGACCAGCAGGCACCTAGAACAGCGCAAGTCAGCAAGAGGTGAATGAAACCCGGAAGACATGGAGTGAGGTATCAAGACTCACACCAGCTGGTTGGTTCTAACGACACAGTCTTGGACTGAAGATCTGATATCCTGAGTTCAGTTCCAGCCTGTGACATGAAAAGTTTACCTGTTCGCTGCCCATCTTAATGTTTCCGTCATTCTGGTATGTCAGCTTAGTGCTCCATAAGTCTCTTCCCTACTTTCCCGATTTCAAGACTTTGCTATGTGCCAGCGCGTAGGGTTTTGCGTAAGGCTCAAGGAGTCTGCCAGAAAAGTGGTGGCAGGTTTGGGTGGAGCTGTACGGAATTGTCCGACTGCGATGGATCCCTCTAGGAACAAATTTCAAACAGTCTGTCGAGGCTTGTTAGGATTTTGTGGCTGAAAGAGATTGGTTGTCATGTTGTGCTCCGTCTGGAGTGAAAAGGATTGGGATGAGACGAGAGAACATTTAAAAAATTATTGATGTCAACCGACTTTCATAGATTTGATATCTCGACTTCATTCCCAGGCCACAACATTAAAAGCAAGCCATTTCGCTGCCCATTTTAATGTTTCCATCATTCTGGTGGTGTCAGATTTGTGTCATAGGCGCCGCGTTCAAGCGAACAGGAACCAGAAAACCACGAAAACAGAATCAAAACACGCATTTCATATAACGTTAAAATCGGGCCACTTCTTAATGTTCCCATCATTCTGCTTGTGTTGTCAGTATAGTGTTTCGTTAGCCCTGTCTCTCCCAGAACGCCCCCTATTTCAAGACCTACATATATGTTTTTAATGCCGACCATGTCATTCACTGTTTACGTTTTTACTGCTGCTATTGTATTGCTAACATTGCGTATCGTTTTGTTTGTTTGCATTTGTTTTTTGTTTCCTTTTCCGAAGCATCTGTGACTGCCCGCGTTCAAGTAGACAGAAAATAAAATCACGAAAATAGAATCAGATAGCGTATCACATAAAACAAGACAAGACAAGCGCAAATTTTTGGCCAACTAGCCATTGCCAGCCGTAAACGTAAGACTACAAAGAACAAATAACAAACAACAAATAAAACAGATTAGGGGAAAAAAACCAGGAAAACTTTCCTGTTGTTTTGTCAAGCATGCATTTGGGCCTGTTTGCAGTTCTTTAGATACACATGATTCTTTTATGTGCATGCATTTTTTTCATGTGTGTAGCGTGCGTGTTGTCCGATTGTATGGGTATCAATTCCTTTGTCCATGCATATATAGTCATGGTTTAGGCTCTTGATGAATCTAAGCATACAAACTTCTTTTAGCGTGCTCTGTGTGCTTTACGTTAATGCTGGTAAGCTGTAATTTCATTCCAGCACTTTAAGTCTTATCCTACTGAAATTCGTCGTACCATCTGTCTTCTTTTTGTTTTACCCCTCCCCAACCTCGGTGAGATGTTGGCTTCGCGGTTGCACATGTCTTTACGCCTTTTTTTCCCATTTCAGTTCCTACTTTACAAAATAAGCTAAACTGTTTAGTTGTTTTTCATTGGATGTTTTATTTTTCTTCCTTTTCCAAGGTCATACTGGTTTAGTTGCATTAGGCACAATCCGTTTACATCGGCCATACCTCACAACTATATTTTTCCGTTAACTCGATCATGTACTTAAATTTCCTTTTATTTGTGTAATTTTATATATATATATATATATATATGTATGTATGTATGTATATAAGATAGATAGATCGATAGATAGATACTCTCAAGAAACTACACTCAGTTTGTCTGTGGATTTTGTATGTTTTGGCTTTGGACCCTCTTCAGGATAAAACAATATGATATGGCATGATCATTTTTACATTGTACAATACATCTAACTTCCCCACCCAAAATATCGTATTTGCCTCCCCTCTTTCCAGTTACCACAACTCACAAATCATAGCAGTCATTTTTTCCTAGTTACGAAACAACAGGGAAGATTGTGCTGTCTATCCTCTAATTTTTGTATTGTTGTTATTTCATCCTTTGTTATCTTATGTTTACGTCTGACAAAGGTCGGTTGGCTAAAAATGTGCACCAGTCTTGTCTTGTTATATTAAACACGCGTTCTGATTCTATTTTCGTCTTTTTCTGATTTTTGTTTTTGTCTGTCTTGTTTTTCCGTCTGTCTGCTTTTATCATCGTGGGTGTCTGGGGGAGGGTGGAGATTGTTCAAGAGGGATTCATCGCACTCGGACAAATTCATATGCGTTCCATCCAAGTCTGCCTGATATTATCTGGCAGAATCAATGAGTGTGTGCAAAACCCTACGCGCTAAATTGTTGAAATGGAAACGAGGGGTGAAGGGATCTTTGGTTATAATAGATTGATCTAACACCACCAAACTGATGTAGATAGGGGTTTGTTTGTTTGTTTTTTCATTCTTAACTAAGCTTTATAGATTGTTCATAGTTTTCATGTCATTATACAAGAAAAATTTCATTTTTTGATATTAATGTACGTCTTTTGTTATTGATGTGCCTAAGTTCTCTGCAGAGACAGACAGACAGACAGAGTGTGTGTGTGTGTCTGTGTCCTGTCTGTGTGAGACAAAGAGAGAGAGAGAGAGAGAGAGATGTGGTTCGGTTCTATTCAGTTCAGTTCAATTCAATGACCACATTCATTGTCAATTAACTAGTTGCCTATATTAAAAGACAAAACTTTTCCTCTATGTACTGTGACGTGAGACGAACTGGTCATATCATCAATGAACTATCGCGCCAAACTATCAAGCAGCACATTTGTCTATATCAATGTCTGCTGTCTTTTAGGTTGAGAAAAAGAAAATGCGGCAATATCGGCATGTAACAGTTTCCAAGAAACATCTGAGGTGATAAATAGGACAGAGAATAAACACACACACACACACACACACACACACACACACAACACACACACAACACAACACACACACACAACACAAACACAACACAACACACACAAACACACACACAACACACACACACATACACACACACACACACACAGAGTATCGCCATGTGACAGATAATAAGAAATATCCGAGGTGAGGGATGCGACCCAGAGTAACACACACACACACACACACACACACACACACACACACACACACACACACACACACACACACACACACACACAAAAGCATGCGTGCACACTCATATGCATATACGCATACATACACGCGCACGTTGGTTTATTGTTATAATTAATGTCTGTACCATTACCTTTTTCACACATTTGTTTATGCTACTAGAAACATTTTATGACAAAGAGTTAATTTACTTTTGACATTCACCAATAGCACCAGTAATAGCGCTGGTGGTAGCGGTAATGAAGATGACAGATGAGGAAGACAAATGGTAATATTAGAGCCATCAGTGGTTTTGGCAGTAGTAGAAAAGGCAGTTTGTTTGTTTTTTAGTGATGTTAGTTGTTTTTTTGTTTTGTTTTGTTTTTAATTATTGCATTCTTTTTTCTTACGTGACGCACTGTGAACAGAACTAAAACCAGGTTTAACACACATGTGTACGCGCACACGCATACACACACACACACACACACACACACACACACACACACACACACACACACAGCACACCACACGCACACACGGGCAAAGTGAATAAAAGGAGGGGGGAGCACTAGAAAAAGAGGGATGGATATGGGCTTCTGACCACATGACTGGTTTGTGGAGCAAAGAAGTGACAAGCCTTTTACTTGATATTCATGATCAGATTTTCTTGTTTAGTCTGAGCATTAATGAAAGGGGGACTCGATGGAAATCGTCTCATAAGAATGGATCATGTGCATAGAATCCATCTTGTCTTGGTCATTGACCTTTGGGATGGACAGTGGCGTACAGGGTGGCGAACTCGGAGACACATTTTTTTTTTGTCAAACAGACGACGCGGTTTGTTTCAAGTCAGTTTATTTCACACTTCACGTGAAACCAGGACAATGGTAGACTGTCTAAACAATGAAAACAGACAATAGGTATTGTGCCTGAGAAAGTGCTGTATACACACTCTTCCTCGAAAAAAGTTTGCATTCTGGTTTTTTTTTGGGGGGGAGGGGGTTTCTTCTCTCGATTGAGATAAATGTTTTGTTTGTTGTTTGTTAATAGCGTTCTGATTTTCTTGGCTGTGTGTATGCACATTTGTTCACGCTGTGCAAGTAGTGTGTTGCTGCACATTCTGCATTCAGCTTTTTGTGATGTGAGACAAGTTTATACTGAGTGGCTAGTTGTGTTGCGATTCAGACCTTTAATTATTTATTTATTTTATTTATCTGTTCTTTTCTTTCTCGCCCCTCCACAGATCATGCCAGGACATAGGGTTTTGTGCAGGCTCAGGGAGTCTGCTGGAGATTTGCTGGCAACTGTGGGTGAGCGCATATGGAATTGTCCGAGTTCAATAAATCCTTTTGAACAATCGCCAAACAAACTGACTACCCGCACTTCTCTCTCTTCTTCACGCGCCCCCCTCAATCACCCAGACTGATTTACAGCTTGATATGATGACAAAGTCTGTGTGGAATAGTGCTCGGTCACGGGTAAACATACCTTACATGACGCCTGTCAGCGATCGCGGAGTTTTCGTATTATCTGTTGTCTGAATTTGGTCCCGGCTTGGAGTACTTAAAAAGAGGGATGAATATGGGCTTCTGACCACATGACTGGTTTGTGGAGCAAAGAGGTGACAACCTTTTACTTGATATTCATGATCAAATTTTCTTGTTTAGTCTGAGCATTAATGAAAGGGGCGAAATTGAGAGTTTCCGCATAATTTGTGTGGGGGTGTGAGTGTGGGTGGGTGGGTCGATTGGTTTTCATGGGATTTTGCTGATGGAAAGATGCTTTGCAAATTTAGGTTTGTTTTGTGAACCAGACACTAATTTAGAGCGAAATTGAGAGTTTCCGCATAATTTGTGTGGGGGTGTGAGTGTGGGTGGGTGGGTCGATTGGTTTTCATGGGATTTTGCTGATGGAAAGATGCTTTGCAAATTTAGGTTTGTTTTGTTTTTGTGTGTTTGTTTGTTTGTTTTTTTGACAGATTCATACAAGGGTAGACGCAAATGGATAGATGCATTTCGTTACGAAAATCGTCTTGTATATTGGAGTGTACCAAACCTGCATACCGAGAGCCCTTTTCTGCGGCAGCGAGGGATAGACAACCTGTGCACGCCAAGAGCACCACCTGAATAACTTTCACCAGCGGTGTTTGTGCCAGGTCCTTGGCATTTGCTGAAACGACCGTGTGCCAAACAAGGACGTCCTGGACCAGGCAAGATGCCATGTATGTATTTCCTCCTTACAAAACGACGACTGCGCTTGCTTGGCCATGTCCGCCACGTCCATAATGGCCGCATCCCAAAATATATCGTGTGTGGAGATCTCGTTGCGAGGTCCCGGCCCACAGGGCGCCCACTGCTACGATTCAGGGACGTTTGCAGACGTGACCTGAAGTCCGCTGATATCAGCGTGGACATGTGGGAGGAGACGGCTACAACTCGCTGTACCTGGCGATAGACTGTATGTGCAGGCATCCTCACTGAAAAGAAATTGTTGTTGTTTAAAGCCCAGCCGACTGCGTAGAGCCACATCAGGGCTTTAACCGCTTCAAAACAAAACTTCAACAGGAAAGGAATGAAAAGAAAATTAAGCACACGTACCAATGCATTTGCACACACAATCCAAGAACATGCCCTTGGCGTCGACCACTACGTCCAAACCTATCGCACAGGGGATTTGAAAAACACACCTGAATACAAATTCAAGCATACCTAAGGACACTAAAACATATACAAAAACGGGCACAAATTACCTAAAATTGCTTTGGCATATCTCACCTCCCCAGAGCAAAAAAATGCACTTAATACATGTACTTAGTCATTAATCCTAAGCAAAAGTATGTAAGAATTTATTGAACACATACAGGTGAATGGACCAGCAAGGTCGTTTTATTTGTTTGTTTTGTTGATAACCACAATAGCCACAAAATTGAATGAAAGCAATTGGACTGACACAGCAGTCTTATTTATCTCTGTATGCTGGTGAGTCTCATGACAAAGCAAATCGATGGTATCACATAACACGAGAGAAGTCATCCTATCCATGTCTCAGCTTGTATCAAACACTAATGGCAACCAGTAGACCTACTACACCTCTTCTCTAGCCTTTCTCAGGAAACCATGTATGTTTTCCCCATTTCCTGTTGCCCATTTCACCCTCTCCCCTCCCCTCCCCAGCGATTTGTGTGGAGCATGATCTTCGTCTTGGTGTTCTGCAGATTACAGCAGTTGTGTATTGTGGGGCCTGTGTTGCTATATTAATGGATGTGGTCTTCTAGCTGCGACCCATCATGTGCTGATAAACTGTTATTTGCACATGTTGCTAAGAAATTAATTGCTTGTGTGAACCAGTGACTATGTGCAAATTAGTATGATTGAACACTGATGTTAAACACAGATAAAATAGAATGTAAGTACAATAATAAGGATAAGTATTGACTAGCGGGTTTTTTTCCCAGTGTTTAAAGCGGGAAGGATTTATGTGACTGATCACAATACAGTATCATGCAATATAATATATTGCTGTTGATTAATTCAACAAGAGAAAATAATTCTTTGCCAGTCACAGTCAAATATTCCGTAAGAATAACAAACATAATCAAATACTTTTACATACACTTTAACAGTATAGAATGCATTCTTATGAGTAGACAGTAAAGTAGAAAAAAAAACACGCTAAGCAAGTATATACTCGTATTAGATCGTAATCTACATGTTTTTATTCAATCTGATTGACAGATTGTTTGTTGTTGTTTGTTTTCAGGTGTTGTGAACAAGAAGAGATGCTACAAAGGAAAGACACCTCTTGTCTCCATAACCCTCTGACTGCCGGTACCATTATCATTACTGATGTCGTTGGAACAGTGCCATCATTTCATGTCAGGTTGCACGGTGCTCACACCAACATGTGTACTCACACAATCACGTATTACCAGTGATGCCTGTTTCCAGTCATATTTTATCATTTTTTATCAGTTATCTGGAATAGTCCATGGATGCTTTGAGAAACCATCAGCAGAAAATGGTGCACGAGTCTGTTGAGAACACAGAGTTCATAGATCCATTAAGAAAAATTAATTATTCGTAGAAAAAAGTAGATATTTTGCGTTTAAAATACACAGTTAAACACGCTCTCCATGGATGATGTTGAAACTGTTTGCAGAGGATAATGTGCAGATGTGTTCAGAATACGAGGTCACAGAGATTTTATATGCGAATCGTGGATTATTAAGAAGCCATCAGCAAAAAACAGTGTGCATGTGTGTTGAGAATATCGCCACCCAAATTACGCGCCGGCTATACGTGTTGATATAGTCCTTTTCGTTCTGTCTTCAGCTTACTGGCTCCACCACGTGAAATTGACGCTTTTTGTTCCTTCTATTCATCTTTTCTGGCATCTTAAAAAGTTATGTACTGGTCTGTTCAGAAATGATTTGAGCAAAACATTAAGCAAATGTGTAGAGAATACAAATTCACACAAATAAGACGCGATTTATTGATGTATAAAAAATAATGCGAAAACAATGTGTAGTGTATTAAAAATGCAAAGTGATGCAAATTACATACAGCTGATGGAATCATTAAGAAACATTTGCGCGTAGCAGTTTGCCAATGTGTTGAAAACACCAAATCGCTCAAATCACATTCATCCTGTAGAATCATTGAGAGACAATCGGCAGAGAACAGTATGGAAATATTCTGAGAGTACAGACTTGAAAATTACTCACCGTCTGTAGATTCGCGAAGAAGCTCTTGGCAAGTGACTTCGTGCAGAACAATAGTCACGCCAACTACAGACATCGCCATAATTTGACTCATCAAGGAAGTGTTTTTTGACATAGAGCGATAGTGTTTGATCATCAGTCAGTTGCCTTGTGGGCTGTGTTAGTCGTTGGGCTGTGTTAGTCGTTGTGGTGTACTGCGGCACTGATCAGACCTGTGTGACTCGAAAATCTGTTTTACTAATAGTTAAAAAAACATACAAAAACATTTAAGGTGTTTCTGTCTTCGTTTTAAATTACTGTTTTTGTGGCTAGTTTTTGCAATAGCCTCTGTATGAAAGAACGTTGTTATCGGAATATTAGTTGACATTCTCAAAAGATAGTGTGTGTGTGTGTGTGTGTGTGTGTGTGTGTGGTGTGTGTGTGTGTGTGTGTGTGTGTGTGGTGTGTGTGCGTGCGTGGTGTGTGTGTGTGTGTGGTTGGCTATATGGTAACAGCCAAGATAACCCACACAATAAATGAATCACAAAATCACACAGACTTGATCTCCCCAATGGAGTCTACCGAGGAATACCTGGCCGCTGTAGCTGTGTGGCAATACTGTCCTCCTTTCTTGTTCATCTTTGGGACGTTCGGCAACGTGATGACAGTGCTGATCATTCGCCGCATGAAGATGAAACGATCCGCCATGCCCGTCTACCTGACGGCTCTGGCCGTGTCCGACACCTGCCTGCTGTACACAGGACTGTCCCGCCGTTGGATCATGAACGTGTTCGGTGTGGACCTTCGCGCCTTACACTCCGTGACGTGCAAACTTCACACGTGGCTGGTGTACAGCTTGATCATCATCTCCGCCTGGATACTGACCTTCATGACGGTGGAGAGAACGTTGTCTGTATGGCATCCGCATCGCGTGTCATTGTTGTGTAGTAAGACCAAAGCTGGCGTCATCGTGGTTGGCGTCATCTTGACGTCACTGTTGATGAACAGTCACCTGTTGTACGGTATGGATGTGACTGTGATTGAGAATTTTACGCTATGCTATTCCTCTGACGCTCAGCATAGGAACTTCTTTGACGTCACGTGGTCCCAGGTTGATCTCACTCTGGCCTCCCTCATCCCCTTCACAGTTCTGCTGATCGGCAACTGCCTCATTCTTTGTAAAATCACATCGTCTGCACGGACTGCACGCTGTCTGGGATCTGTACGTCCCAATGTCACTGAACGACAGAAAAAGGACTTCTTCTCTGATTGGGCTCAGTATAATTTTCTTTCTGACCACCTCCCCCATCTGTGTATATAACATTATCGAGCGTCACGTGTGGACAGACGTGCTTGAGGATCCTCGAGGCGCGGCGCAGCTGAGATTGATTCGGGCCATCGTGAACATTCTGATGTATAGCAACAACTGGGTCAACTTCTACCTCTACCTTCTCAAGGCACCAAGTTCCACATCGAGTCACAGAACTTTCTGTGTTTTTGCGATGCCCCGCCGCCTTCCAGCTCCGAGAACTACGTGGCTGGCCACACCAATCACGCCTATGACACGTGCAACGATAGTCATCGTCGGCAGTCTCAATGTCATCATCATCATCATCCACAGTGTCATTCTGGTGGTCGCGTCCATGAAGACTGTGCTCAGTGTCCTACTCACAACACTGATAATGGAGGCAGGGATACGCCAGACGGTTTAACATCATCCCAGAATGACAGTACCTATCATGCTAACGAAAGCTCTGTTGAGTTTTGATGTGTATTTGTTCAGCAGTACGAATTTTTTACTTTGCCCTCAAATCTGCTGCAGGGGTCAAGATTAAGGAACAATGAGGTACCATGGTGGTGGGGGGGGGGGGGACGGGCGTGGATGTTGAAGTGTAGAGTTTTCGGTGCCTTGGAAAAGAAGGAAAGGGGTCAAAAGTGTGTATAGTTTGGACTTTGTGTCGTTGGAGTGAGGAGAGGAAGACGAGACAATCTGTTTCAGTATTGATGACTAGTGTGTTGCTTCTATAGTTCTTTCAGTCTCTGTCTATATGGGCAGTTCACACCTGGCGGTGACTGTTGCCCAATCTTTAAATTTGTTTGTTTGTGTTTCAGTTCCTGCTGGCTGTCACAGAAATTGAGGCACATGACCTGGTTCTGCTCCACGCCGATTTGATTTTACGTCTGTTTTTCTGTAATTACATTTTAGATTTACAAGATTAATAATGGTGAACATGGTTTTTAACTGTTGTCGTTTATCTTAGCGTGTTGTCGTTTTTGACGTGGTGTTAGCCCTGATATGGCTCTAGTAGTCGGCTGGGCTATAAGAAGTATGTACTGAACTGAACTGCTCCACGCTGAAGGGATCTCAATGGAGTGCTGTTCTTGTCTGATATAGATGACCGTGTAGACATTTGCGTTATATTTCATGGTACCGTAGTTTGTTAGAAAGCATCTGCAGTCCTGATACGTCTAACATCAGCCCTCTAGGTTTTCTGTGGCGGTTACCTCGTTCTTGACTCATGGCTAAAAGACCTACCGTGCGAGCGCAGGGGGGGGGGGGGGGTTGGGGGGTAGGGCTCTAGGCGGCCTATATCCACCTGATTTTTTTGTCACAGGACATTACAAGGTATTTCTAGGTGTGGCCATACCAAGTGCCACCCTGCCTTGTCCGGACAGAAACTGTCGCTTGTCAGTCCGGGACTGCTGGTTCTTGTAGGCACTCATGGCTTCTTTCGCCACTAACCTCTGTATGGGACAGTCATCTGCCACCTGTGATCTACTGGGTTGAGGATGGTCTCCCAATGCCATCCTGAACATAGCCTTTCTCTGTATTTCTTAATTGAAGGCCGTGAAAGAATAATGTTTAGAAAGTATAAATATGCATCATACAAAGAGTTGATGCAGTAATTGTTGGCGTATGAATATGGAATAAACATAATCTTTACAATTAAAGATTAGAATAATGTTGAGAAAGTATTAATATGCATCATTCAAAGGGCTGATACAGTAATTGTAAGCGTATGAATATGGAGTAAATATAACCTTTACAACTAAAGATTAGCACTACACAGGCATAAATGGGATTTCAATGTAAGAAAAGATGAGTTATCTGTGCTGATGATGTTAAAGGATGTGTGTGTGTGTGTTCGTTGCTTGATTTAACGTCTTTTCACTATAAGTGATATTAGACGGGGAAAAATGGCATGGAGGATGAAATTAGGGGGGGGTGGTATGGAGGGGAGAGGGGAACAGAGTAAGGGAAGGAAAAAAAAATTAAAAGGAAGCGGCAAGGTCTTAAGAAAAAGGATATGGATGAACAGAGAAATGAAACTAGAACAACGCTAACATCAATAATGTAAAAGAAAAATCGTCATAAAAACAAAACAAAACAAAAATAATCATAATTATAAAATAATCTTAAAGTAACGCATTAACAGGACTGTGAACCATTGATTCTGAAATTTTAACTAACAAAACTTGATCCGATACTACTTCTTTAAAATGCGTTTCAAGATAGTTTCCTTGTGTAAACGTCTTTGGTAAAAAGGAACGAAGCTTTCTGCAGTAAAACAAACAGTGATACAATGTGAATTGTTCGCCACAAATACATAAAACGTTGTTACAATATTTTGTTTTCAAAGCGTTCAGTTGAATGCGAAAATATGTCATAACAATTAATCTCAAATGATATAACGAGGAATACTGCAAATTTTTACAGATATTTTGAACTGAAAGTTTGATTCTTTTTTGAGACACAAATTTTTCATTTAAATGTTCATGAAATCGAATCCATGATGCTAATTCTAGCGAGTTGTAAGCTTCTTTTACCGAGGTGTTAACATGTAATTCTATGGAATTTTCAGAATGGAGGGCACCGGATTTAGCTGCTCTGTCAACTACGTTGTTGCCATGAAGACCAACATGAGAAGGCACCCAGCATAAATTGATTTCCGAACCATTTATCTTTAAACAATGTATTAGATGATTTGCCTCAATAATTAAGTCAGGTCTTGTGTCTGTATCAAAAGACTGTAAGGCATATAATACAGATTTTGAATCAACAAAGAGAACTACTTTGAATGACACAGGCCGAAGGCTTATTAAATAATGCAACGCTTGAACAACAGCGACCAATTCTGCTGTATATATAGATACATTTGCCCCAATGAAAAAAGACTTTTTAATGTTAAATTTTGGAACATAAAAGGCTGCTCCAGCGCTCTGGTTTGCTAAGACTGACCCATCGGTAAAAATGTGGAGGTGGGTACGGTACTTTTCATCGATGTGTTCACAAGCTGTGGATAGCGTAATGTTGACATTATCATCTTTTTTAACTTTTGCATAATCGAGATCAAATGTGGCCTTTAGCATTTCCCATGTAGGGATAGGCGTTATCGTTGGTTTCTCGGCTATTTCATCCATTGTTATGTTGGACTGTTTGATCAGGCCAGATATGTAAGTTGCGGCTGTAATTTGTGATGAAATGTTTTTTGCTCGTTTTGGAAAGTCAGTATCAGACCTGATCTTAATTTCTTTGCTCACAAAATTATCCACTTGTGAAGTAGTTCTAATTGCAAACTTTGCTGTAGCTAACTCACGATGGTTGTTTAAAGGTAGAATTCCAGCAACTTTGTACGTTTCCAGAGTAGAAGCATGAGTTGGTACACCTAGTGCAATTTTAAGACTTTTGCAGTCCAAGCTCTGAATCTTTTTTAGTAAATATTTGGGTGCATTGAAGAAAACTTCTTGCGCGTAGGATAATTTAGACCTGACCAGCGCTGTTGACAGATGAATCAGTACATTTGTATCCATTCCCCAGGGTAATTTGCTTATTATTTTTATAAAATTTAAGGTTTTTCGCGCTTTTGTTAAAATATAATCAAAATGGACATTCCAGCTTAATTTGGACGTGATGTAAACTCCCAGGAATTTTACGACCTGTTTGTAATTTAACACTTCACCAAGCAATTTGAAAGTGTGTGTGTGTGTGTGTGCAGATAGCTTGGCTTGTGACATCAATAGCACTGAGACCAACAGGAATCGAAGAGTTGTGATTTTTTTAAGCAGACAGGATTTGATCAGTTTTATAGCTTGTGTGAATCTGCCGACGGCTGGAGTTTACGCAAGAGTGAAATTGTGCTCAGGAATGCTGAAGTAAGTTGTGGCAGAGATGTCATAACAACGTCCAGTGACACGCAAATGTCAAGTAAATGTTTGGTAAACGTGTTGCAAGCTAATCGTGCGTACAGTCATGAGAAAATCTGATAGCCCACTGTTATTTAGTACAATATCTGGTGTGCGGCAAGTTTCTCCAATGTACAGTTTGCCCTTGAAGATACAAATCGACATGTAGCTAGCATTGTTTAAGAGGCATAGAGGTCGGATTACCAGAACACTGAAGTCATGGTAATCGGTAAAAAACATGAAATCCCCTCATGCAAAATAACAGCAAATGGCACAACCTTGAGACAGGTTGATAAGTTTTAAAATCTGGGAACGGTCATCTCACTAGACGGCAGATGCACATCAGAAATAGCCAGCAGAATCTGCCAAGCCAAAACAGCATTCAAGAAGATGAAGGGTTGTTACCACCAAATGCCTATCAATTAACATCAGGAAGAGAGTTCTTGAATGTTAATAGGACCGATAATGTTATACGGTTGTGAGGCATGGACAGTCAACACGCAGAACAAGATTGAGGCAGCCGAGATGTGGTTTCTAAGAAGAATGTTGAGAGTTCCATGGACAGCAAAGAAAACAAACGAGACAGTCTTGATGGAAGCAGACACAAGATCATTTATAAGGAAGATTAGGAAAAGACAAGCAACAATTATAGGCCATTTTATGAGGAAAGGGGATTAGAGCACCTGGTCACAATAGGAAAGCTGGAGGGAAAGAGAACACCAGATAGACCCAGGGAGAAAATATTGGAGGGGGGGGGGGGGGGACTTGCAGGGTGGCTGAGGACAGAGAGGGTGGAGTATGTGCTTGCGGCGACAAGGGATAGATGCGTATGGAGGGCCATGATCGCCAACGCCGTGCGGCAGGCACATGATGATGATGATGATAGGTCGGATTGACTTGTGAATCTGCCACTTGGATCAGTGAAGACCAAAGTTAAAGAAGAACACGTTTTACACTTGAGGTTTCTGCTTATGTCTGTCAGCAGACGCACGCTGGTTGCGTAACTGACAGGAAAACAGATGACTGTACCGATGATACAATAAGATTTGTAGCTCGTTTGAAGGCAGTAAGTGGAAGGTGTAATATTGTATTGCGTTATTTTGTATTACATTTTCTTCTGTTTTTTTCTTGCAAGAGGTTTTCTGTGTAGACCTTAAGGCATTAATTTAATTCTGGGGTGTGAGTATGCCGCCCTATCACGGCGTCAAGTTTTCTCAGCGTGCGTGTGTCTTTTTTTTTTTTTTTTTTTTTTTTGAAAGTTTTCCCTGCAACTTTTCACTGAAAACATCACAGGTATTGTTGCTGGATCTGTTATGTATGTTGAATGTATCTCTCTCTCTCTCTCTCTCTCTCTCTCTCCTCTCTCTCTCTCTCTCTCTCTCTCTCTCTTGTCATTTTGTCATGTGTCGTCTAGCTTTAGCTGAAATTCATTTAAGGTTTATCCCTCAAAAGTATAGTAGATGCCTAAATATGCTTTAAAAGTTGAAAGACACTGTTGTCATTTCCTTAAGGTAGATTTGTATGTATGTTATAAGTTGAAAGAAGATGTTGTCGTTTTCTTTTCTAGATTGCACGTTAAAAGCTGAAGGACGCTGTTGTCATTTTCTTTCGGTAGACTGTATATTAAAAGTTAGAAAGAAATTGTTTTCATTTTCTTTGGGAAGATTGTGTATAAGTTAAAAGCTGAAAGACTCTGTTGTCATTTTCTTTCAGTAGATTGTGTGTTAAAAGTTGAAAGAAGCTGTTGTTATTTTCTTTCAGTATTGTACGTATGTTGAAAGTAGAAAGACGCTGTTGCCGTTTTCTTTCGGTGGATTGTACGTTAAAAGCTGCAAGACGGTGTTGTCATTTTCTTTCGGTGGACTGTATGTTGAAAGTTGAAAGAAATTATTGTCATTTTCTTTCGTTCGTATGTTTATTTGGAGGCGGCGGTGGTAGTGGTGGTGGTGGTGGTGGTGGTGTGTTGTTGTCGTTCTCAAGAATAGGAAGCACTATGGTGATAATTGTACATTTATTCTTTTTTTCAGTCTGTTTTTTCTTGTGTCTCTTTTTTCATTCATTATTGTGTCGGTGTACTAATATTTCAGTCATTGTTTATCTGTTGATTTACTGTGCGTATTTCATGACTGTTGGTGTAATTGTTATTGCACATTTCTGTGAAGAAAAAAAATCCATCTTTGATTTAACGAATAATTGTACATTTATTCGTTTTTTCAGTCTGTTGTGTGTGTGTGTGTGTGTGTGTGTGTGTGTGTGTGTGTGTGTGTGTGTGTGCGTGTGTACTCGCGTCTTCAGTTCAGACAACACACTCACAAAAGTGACAAACAGAATCAGTAAAGAAAATAACAACACACGTTAAATCAAAGAACGAACGAACTACACACGCACACACACACGCGCATGATTGGTGATCCTGTATTTAATAGTGAATGCACCAGCGTCAACCTGCATATAGTAGCGACTTTCTTCTATTGGTTTTTACTGTCGCTTATACTATAGGCTAGGTGTTCATAGGTGTGTTTCCTTTCGCCAAAGTTATCTTCATCTTGATTTTATTTTCGTTTAATTTTTTTGTTTCTTCATATATGTAATTATCTACTATTGGTTTTGGGTAGTTATGCAAGTCAAAAATCAACATAACACTGGTTTTTCTGTTCTTCAATGGAACAGTCGATCAGTGAATATTAATCATCCTCATCTTCAACAATATTTATCCGTAAATAAGCATCATATTGTTGCCTTACAGTCACTGAATGTGGCAAATTGTAAATTACCTAAGTTAGAAGATTATCACTTTCCTCCAGTGACACACGTCTGTGACAATAACTCAAAGATTTATGCAGCCGTTTATGTACGCAAAGACGTGGATTATAAGATCATTCCGCCTCCTGTGCCAAAGGGCACTGACGGTGTTTATTGCGTAGCTGTGAAAGTGAAGATTAACTCTGTGTCATCTATAAACATACTTTCTGTGTATTATCCACGTGGGCCTAATAGTGAAAATAGTGACTGGCTACGGACTTTAGACAACAATGAGAAATGGTTGATCATGGGGGATTTTAATGCCCATTCTCCATTTTGGGATAAGGACTGTCACTATGTATCTAACAATCGTTTTGTAGAAAATGTCATTGACTCCGGATTAGTCTTGTTAAATGACGGTAGAACAACTAGAATTCCGGATAATCCTCAACATAAGGTTTCTGCCATTGACCTAACTTTGTTATCACCTGACCTTGTCATTAATAGCATGTGGGATGTTACATCTGACTCCCTCGGAAGTGATCACCTGCCAATTGTTACAGTTATAAATGAACCGTTTGATAACACACCAGAACAAGACGACGTTATACCTCGATATATGTACAAACGTGCTAACTGGGTAAAATACCGGAAGATTTTAATGGGAAAAGGTTGCACGTTTAATGAATGCGTCAATATTAATGATACGTATTCCCATTTCACCGATGCGCTACATGAGGCAGCAAACAATTCCATTCAAAAAGGAAAAATGTAAACAAAGGTACTCATGTTGGAAATAGTTGGTGGAATCAATTATGTGAAGAAGCAAAGAATGAAAAAAAGAAAATGTATAAACTCTATTTAAAAATTAAATCTCCAGAAGACCATTACAATATGAAAATGGCTAAGATTCACTCAAACAAAGTTATAGCCCAAGCCAAAAAGCGCTATTGGTCAGATTTTTGCTCTGAACAAATTTCCGGGCCTAAAGATCTTCCTAAAATTTGGAATAAGGTCAAAGAAATGAAAAATGGTGTTAATTTACCACAATTTCCTCTTAAGATTAAAGATAAAGACTCCTTCGTCATCTGAGAAAGCTGAAGAATTTGTACAGTTCTTTTCAAGAACAAGTAATTCCAGTAGCTTGTCTGCTCCATTAAGGAGGAAAGACGGAAAATTGAAGAGTCCGTCGCATACTCAGATCCTGCCCCTGATAATCACATGTACATAAATTCAAAAATTACATTAAAAGAACTTAAAGATGCCCTTCTCTCGTTGAACAACAAAAAATCGGCTGTATGACTGGATGGCGTTTCATATACCCTTTTAAATCATTTACCAGAGAAATGGATTGAATACTTACACAATATCATACTAAAATGCTGGGAAAGTGGTAGCTTACCTGACATTTGGAAGACTTCGATTGTGTTACCAATACCAAAACCTAATAAACCCCTTTCAGATCCAGGTAGTTACAGACCTATCTCGCTTACATCCCATGTTTCAAAACTAATGGAAAAAATTATAGTGAATAGACTGAGTTACTTTTGTGAGAAAAATAATATAATACCTATCAATCAATCTGGGTTTCGAAAAGGTAGATCAACATCAGACCATTTAGTTAAGTTAACAACTCAAATAAAAAATCAGTTTGCTAAAAGGAAAAATGTCTTAGCTACCTTCTTTGATCTTAAAAAAGCATACGATCAAGTCTGGCATGCGAAACTTTTGTTAAAATTTAAACATATTGGTCTCAACGGTAATCTTTATAATTTTATCAAAACATTTATAAATGACCGAAGTATAGTCGCTAAAATAGGTAATACATACTCTGAAAAACGATCTGTAAACATGGGAATTCCTCAGGGTTCCGTAATATCTCCTCTATTATTTAATATTTTGATCTATGACCTACCAACTCAAGTCTCAAACAATGTAAACGTTGCTCAGTACGCTGATGATATAGCGATCTGGATGAATGTTTCGTTAAAAAGGAAGACTTCCTTGAGAGAAATAAAATACATTAAAAAGATCTATCAACATGAAATTAATAATATTTCCACTTACTTGACAGTTAACGGTCTGGAAATATCCAATGAAAAAACACACATGATGCTTTTTAATAATGGTCTCAGTCCGAAAGAAGTACCGTTGTTTAAAATTGGTGATGAGGAACTGAAATATACTACTCACGTGAAATTTCTGGGAGTACAATTGACTTCTAGTTTACAGTGGAAAGAACATATTGATGCCTTGTTATGTAAAGCTATGAAAAGCTATAATTTAATAAGAATTATTAGTAAACAGTCCTGGGGACAGGACACTAAAACGTTGTTACATCTTGTCACAGCTTTAGTCGGATCTAAGTTGGCTTATGGTCAAGAAGTCTATTTTTCAGCTCCAAAATGCTATTTGAAAAAACTTCAAAGCTTAGATAGTAAAGCTATTAAATGTGCTCTTGGGGTACCGGTGTATACAAAAACACAAGAAGTATATAAAACAGCCGGCATCCTTCCCTTGGAAGATTGGAGGAAGTTATCAACTGCTAAATATATAGTTAGAGCAAATGCAGTAGCTAATTATGCCAATACGGAACTTAAAATTCGGTCCGACATACATTTCCCCAAGAGAGCAAGAGCAATAAAGTCACAAGAAACAATATCCACTTACACAAATGAGCTCTTCAAACTTTCTAACGTATTACCTAACAAAGTTTCACATAAAATGATATGTTTGTCCTCTACCCCCCTGGGAACTGTCCAATGCTATTTTTGATATCAACTACACTGATACTGACCTGACAAAAGATATTAATCCACACTTGTTAGCAATTGATGTTCTGTCACATCTACACAAAAAATATTCACATTACTTAAAAATCTTTACAGATGGCTCTGTTCTAGATGATGGTAAAGCAGGCGCTGGCTTTCTAATTCCTAAATTTAAAGTAGAAAAGGCTTACTCTTTAGGACAGGGACATTCAATCTTCACTTCTGAATTAGTTGCCATCCTAATGGCACTGAAATATATAGTAGATCTACCCATAACTTTGTTTAGTATCCTATTATGTGTAGATTCGAAATCTGCATTACAATCCTTAAAATGTTGCGAACATAAAGTAAATAGTTCGTTAATATTTGAGATAAAATTTCTAATTCATTGTTTAATAACAAATAATACACAGGTTACTTTTTATTGGATCCCATCACACTGTGGTATCCTTTTTAACGACCGGGTCGACAGAATAGCAAAAAATGCAGCAATGAATAGGGCTGGCAGTACTAAACTTGATTTACCACTCTCTGAACATGAAATGAATGCTATATTTAGAAAACAAAGTAAAAGCGCAATGTGACCTTCGCCCCTTCTCAGTAAATTACCAGGGTTTTACAAGACAAGAGATAACTTTAGCTTACAGATTAACTCTCAATTCACTTCGAACTAAATTTAGTAAAACAATCAAATGTATCTGTGGTGATTTTATAACAGTTGATCACCTTTTGTGTTGTCAGCGAATGCGACCTTATTTCCCTGCGTCATTTACAAACTTAAAACAGAAACATACTGATTTCACTCTGTATTTACACATTGCTAGACGTTTACTGCACAGTCCTGTAGGTCGTTTTCTTTGATTCAGCCCAACTGTTTTATACCTGTAACTCCCACACAGCCCCGAGAAATCCGATGAAGCCTGACTGATATAATGTTCTGATTGTTTTTCTTTTGTTCGTTAATTTGTTTGATGTTACATTAATTGTTACCTTAATTGATACAATGCCTTCATGATTACATAGATTCATTCATTCCTTACGCACCTTTTTCTTTTTTTTTTTTTTTTTTTTTCCCCGTCTAAAAGCACATATGTGAATAGACGTTAAAAGAAATAACGAACACGCGCATACACACACGTATACACACGTATAACACACACACACACACACACACATACACACACACACACACACACATACACACACACACACACACACACACACACACACACACACACACACACACACACACACACACACACACACATAACGCGTGCGCATCCACGAAGATGATGAAACGGCATCTTCTTTTGGAAACTGAAAAGTGTCAGCTTAGTGTTTCATCTCAAGATCTTGCCAGCGCATAAGATTTTGCACAGGCTCAAGGAGTGGGTGAGATTATTACCTGTAGATTTGGGGTGGAGCGCATATGAAATTGTCTGTGAGTGGTAAAATCTATTGAACATACTCAGACTCGAATTCTTGGGACTAAGGGGCGCAATCCGCGTTTACTCTTAAAAGCACAGCGACAGACAAAACATGCAAATGTGTCAAGTCAAGTTTACTGTCTTAATTTAAAATGACAAACAAAACAAAAAAGAAAAAAAATCTACTCAATGAATCATCAGGAAGGGATGTTTGATTAATTGATTTGGTTCAGTTTTTACGTCGACACCAGCCCTAGGTGATATGGCCGACGGGGATAACCATCCCAAGGAAGTGGGACCTATCTAATTCTGTACTGATACCACCAGAACAACAATGATGTTAAGTGGGACGGTGAGAAGGCCGAGTTTTAATGTAACGCACCCCGAGATTCGAACCCACAATCATTAGCAAGTGAATCCGACGCTCAACCAACTGAGCTACTGAGGCCCGCGGAAGGGATGTAACCCATTGACTCCTGCATCCTATCTACCAGCATCCTGCATTGTCACCCATGCTAGCAAAGCAAAAACTTAACCTTTTGATTCCCTCACCCTATCCGCCAGTTTCCTGCAGGAAGCTGGTGGATAGGGTGAGGGAATCAGGGGTTAAGTTTTTGCAGTTGGTGTCAAGTCATCAACTTTAATGACAAAACAAAATCCTGCTGAAAGAGACATCAGGGAAGTCTTGCTGCTGATTTTTTTTTCGTGAAATTTTGTTCTTTGTTGTCATTTGTGTACTCTTGACAAAGGCCAGATGGCCGAAAATTTGAACCTGTCGTGTTTTATGAATTAAACACTCTTTCTCGTTGTATTTGTTGTCATTTTCTTTCGTTCATTTTGTTTTGTTTTGTTTGTTTTTTGTGGTGGTGGTGTTGCGTTGTTTTCGTTCTCAAGAACAAGAAGCACTATGGTGATATTTGTACATTTGTTCGTTTGTTCAGTATGTGTTCTTGTGCCTCTTTATTCATTCATTGTTGTGTTTCTCTCCTAAGTTTTGTGTTTGTTTGTGATCTTACGCATTTTGTAAGTTGCCGAAAATTTGCGCCTGTCTTGTCTTGTCTGGTTGTATTCAATACGCGTTCTGATTCTTTTTTCGTGGTTTTTTTTTTTTTTTTTTTTTGGTTCCTGCTTGCGTCGTGTGTTTCTGTTTCCTATGTTCAAAACGATCAATCACTCGTACCCGTAGTCTTCCACAAGCATACGACCCAAACATTCCCTTTACCATCAAATACACACTAAACTCAATCTCATGAAAAA
Source organism: Monoplex corrugatus (assembly GCA_030674185.1). Classification (NCBI taxonomy): domain Eukaryota; kingdom Metazoa; phylum Mollusca; class Gastropoda; order Littorinimorpha; family Ranellidae; genus Monoplex; species Monoplex corrugatus. Next base: position 39,290,470 of record JAPXFY010000012.1, on the reverse strand, counting down.
GATTATGATCTGACATGAAAGCAAATGTGCACAAACACAGCCGCAACCACTACCATCAATACACCATCACCACCACCATCATCATCACCGCCATAATCACTACCATCATCATCATCACCACCACCGTCATCACACCCCATCACCACCACCTCACTACGATCGAGAATTCCTTACGATACTTTCTGTTCGTGCATACCGCACACACGCGCTTGCGCGCACACACACACACACACACACACACACACACACACAACCACACACAACACACACAACACACACAACACACACAATACACACACAACCACACAAAACACACACACAACACACACACACCACACACACACACCACAACACACAAACACACACACACACACACACACACACACACACACACACACACACACACACACACACACACACACACACACACACACACAAACACAACACCAAACACACTCAAATACACACAACATTCGAAAATCTAGTGAAACTCGTCGCCTAAGGCATTGTCATCACAAAACTTACGTATTCTGCTTTGCCTGTCCACCCCTTTGCGTTTTCCCTAAGTCAATCCCAAGCTTGTGATGGCTGTATCCAAATTTAATCAAAGGAAAAACGTAAGTTATCTAGAAAATGTGGTATATATTTCTCTATTCTAAATAACTGTCGATACTTCGATGTAATATGTCATTTATTACTGATTTCCAAAGCTCTCTTCCAAACTTGGGTAATTATCCTGGAGTGAGTGAGCGGCACTTTCACAAAATGTATATGTTTCCAAAACTTAGAGATTCACATACACACACACACACACACACACACACAACACAAACAAACACACACACACACACACACACACACAGCGCACACACACACACACACATACACAAACATAGACACACACACACACACACACACACACACACACACACACCGAGCAAGAGAATTAGACATTATTCTACCCTGTTTATCTATTCACCTGCTTATTTATTTATCTATTTACAATTGGTAAAGAGATGTGAGTTGACATAATCTACACTAGTTATCCGTTCATTCGTTTGTCTATTTACTTATCTTTTCATAGCGAGGAGGGTTTGCCGGCACAGATCGTCCTGTTCAAACATACGTAATACTCGAACACGTAGCACTTCTCCACACCTCCTGCTTCATCGGTTGCCATAGCCACGACAATGCCAAGGGACGCAACTCAACCACAATCTCCGGAAGATAAACATGCCAGGGAGTGATCAATCTTCTGGGTCTGTGTTCTATGGTTTATTTCCAAATTTGTATTAATCGTGTGATTCGTTTGCTATTCCGTCATTTTCCGTGCGATATTGAAGCGTTTTTAATGTAACGATGATGGTAATGATTATGACGGAGATGATGAGTGGATGACTAAGTCAACAAGAAACACCAGAGGGTGCGGATGGGACCAATGCCTCGCCACTCTCCGGACAATCACCTCCCAAGCTCCCGACTCCACTCGATAGTCTTTCATCGAGCAAAGGGGGGCCGTTCCTACGTCGCATGACCCACTCAGACCTAGCCATCAGCCACCTTGCCTACAAACCGAACGGCAAGGTAGGGAGATGACAAACCCCAGGAAACAGCCACACATCGCGCACCAACCAGGTCCAGCCCACCCTCCGGACCAAGAGAAAATGGAAAACTCCTCTCTCGCCCCACTCTTGTCTTCATCTCTCTTTCGACAGCCCGCCCTGTCACAGCTCGCAAGCTGCTGGCTCCTTCCCCCTTAATCAGCGGCCAAGCCACTGACAAAAGGATATATGATAATAAGAATGAAAAAAATGTCAATATCTTAAAAATAGAGTCTCGACTGTTAGCAGTCGGAAGCTCACAACGTTGCCTTATTCAACCACGGGGGTTGTTTGAACGGCCGTGAAATGGCCAGGCATGATGCTCCAGACACAGCCCATTTTGCTGTTCAGCAAGGTCTGACATGTCCGTAACGGGATCCCAAGTTTGCCGTCTTTCCGAGCAGCCAGCAGGTCTTTCCCTGCGGTCATCAGGCCCGATTCCTTGAATCAGCGCCAAGCCACTGATATAGGATAACTGATAATAAAATGAAAAAAAATGTCAATATCTTAAAAATTTGCAATTTGTATTAGAGGATTCGGACAATTCCATATGCGCTTCACCCAAATCTGCCAGCAATTATCAGGTAGACTAATTTATCCTGCGCAAAACCCCGTGCACAGGCAAGGTCTTGAAATAAAGGATCGGGAACGGAGACCTGTGTATGAAACATTGACACAACTAGAATGATTGGAGCACAAAGACTGCCAAGTAACAAGTTCATTTTATGAACCAGTCGCCGTGTTGTGGTGATTAACGCAACAGACTACCGACTGGAAGGTTGTGGGTTCGAATCCCTATCAGTACCTTCAAAAATCATTGTGGGATATTTTCGGCTCTAATCGGCTCCTACCCAGAATTGGGCGTGCTGTGGGCTCATTTGGAAGACTGGAACCACACAGTCGAGTTTCATCCACTTCACGGATGAGTCATGGAGGGTGTTGCTCAAATCTGCTTACCAACTCCGCAGGTGTCTGTATCTCTGGAGCCTGGTTGACGCCAGGATATATTATGATAATAAGCGTCTCAATCCTAGATGGAATTCCATAGTATCATGATTATCATTCTCATCGACATCCATCATCATCGCATTGTAAAAACTATTCCAGCTTCTGTGGCCATTAAAGTGACGTAGAAAATGGTGAGCTCAAAGATAAACTCCCTGAGTGCGATGATCCTTAAAAAATATTTTTTTAAAAGTTCATTTTATGTTGCGAGATCGGACTGAACTCGGGACAGAAAATATTGATTCCAAGGCTCCATTAAAACACCCAGTCAGCCCACGAGAAAATGTTCATATTAAAGTGTTCCTTTTAGGGCCTGTCAGTTAGACGTAATGGATTTTAACTGCTGTCTTTTATCTTAACCATTTGAATCTCGCACCCTATCCACGAGCATCCTGCATTGTCAACCATGCTAGCAAACCAAAAACTTAACCCTTTGACTCCTTCACCCTATCCACCACTTCCTGCAGGAATTAGATGTAATGCTGCTGCTTTTGCTGTTGATGTTGTTGTTGCTGCTGCTGCTGCTGCTGCTGCTGCTGCTGTTATTGTTGTTGTTGTTGTTGATGGTGATGATCATGATTTCCTTCGTACCAGATGACTTCCCTGGTAAGTGGATTTTTAATGCTGGTAAGTAGAAAATGAAAACTACAAATTGTACAAGGGGTAATGATACCACGCACCAAAAACAAAGTGTTCACAAGTATCTGCACTCTTTCATGTGAGGCAACGTCCTTTCTGACCCCTCCCCCGTGCCAAAACATCAAAAATTCCTCCTTTAGTATTGCCTCCCTTCCTCCATCCTCCCCCCCCCTGTCTCTCTCTCTCTTTCTCTCTATCTATATATACATATATCTCTCCCTCGTAAAAGTGAAGTACTCTTCATGTCTTTGCCGTCCGCATTTGAAAGCACTGTGAGAAAAATTATCCATCCAAGTTTCAGTTTTTTTAAATGCTCCGCTCTTGTCGTCAAAGAATAGAGAATACATTAAGTGCTCACAAAATGTCTGTATTAAGGTTTTAACCGAATAGAGATCGTTTCAGGATTTTTTCATAAAAGGTTTACAATTCACCGCTGATAATTTATGTTGTTTTCATTAATGGATGGGTATTGGACCATTTTGAGCCTTTGACTCTCTCTCTCTCTCTCTCTCCTTCTCTCTCTTCTCTCTCTCCACACACACACACACACACCTCTCTCTCTCTCTCTCTCTCTCTCTCTCTCTCTCTCACACACACACACACTCTCTCTCTCTCTCTCTCTCTCTCACACACACACACACACACACACACACTCAACACATACACACACACTCTCTCTTCCTTTCTTTCTTTCTCTCTCTCTCTCTCTCTCTACCCCTCTCTCTTTCTCTCTCTCTCTCTCTCTTTTCCCTAACACATGAGATTCATCACAGCATGGTAGAACGACCAGTCTCATGCACGCAGATGACTAATATTGCATGAATTCTGGCTCGACAACCACACCTGAACTTGAAAAAAGAAAAAGAAAAAAAAAGAAGAGATGGTTTCAAGTTGACCGAAGAGAAGGTTGTGTTTTTCTGTGTGTATGTCTGCCTATGTCAAAAAATGTGTTGGCGAGATTTGCTCAACTGTTTTTTAAGTCTCTGTTTACTAACTTTTGATCGAAAGTGTAGATCGTTGAGGAGTCCCACTGAATAAATCTGAAAGTCATGCATGGCGCCAAGGTTTAAGGTCACACAGGGAAACAAGCTGTCTTAAAACAGCACTTACTAAGGAAGGCATATGGACAGCACTTTCTCAAAACCTGACAGCACTCATATTGTACTGTTGTAAAAGCCTACTGTTGTCCTCGCTCCAGATCAAGTTTTATTTCCCATTGGATGCTTTTTCAAAAAGGAACAAGAAAAAAACAAGAAAAAAAGCATCAGAACGCGTATTTTTTGCAACCAGACAAGACAGGCGCAAATTTTCGGCCAACTGGAAAAAGAAGAGAGATTGTTAAAATGGCTTGACCGTCTGGGGCTCCCACCTACAACTTCCCCCAACCCCAGAAGGAGTAAAACTTGATACACAGGCCTAGCGCCTATCAAATGAGCCAGACAGCCCACTAAACAGCAGCACAAGAGACCCAGTGTAACATGGAAAACCTAGACCTCTCATGCACACGAATGACCGGCTTTATGTCAAGGTTGGCACTGTTACCACGTCTGAACGTGCAGTCAGGTCACTACCACCTGTCTAAAAGCCGCGGGCCAAAAGAAAGACAAACTTGATTACATGAAGGAAAAAAAAAGAAACAGGATGGTCAAGCCATTCTAACAATCTCTTATCTTTAGATAAAATTTAACTGTCTCTGTTCATACAAAGATTACCACAGAAAGTACATTTTTTTCACAATTCTTGTTCATTTTTTGTTCATATTTACCACAGAAAATCCTGTTTTGTACTTCACATGGCCACTGTGACCTTGAAGAACTGTAGGTCAAAATGAAAGCTGAAGTGCATCGCAGACAATGGCAGACTGTCACTACAATGAAATCAGAATGTAAGTATCGTCAGGAGTTTCTCAGATAAAAAAGTCCATGTGGTCTTGTCTTCTGAACTCTACCTCCCAAATGCATACTTTGGCGAACTCAGAACAGATCTCAGCTTTGGCCAAAAATTGGTAAATATCCGCCTATAAAGAGCTGAGAAATCTTGTTCACACAGTTTTGTCACAGAAACACACACACCCCTTTCTCCGGTCCATGTGAAACATTCTCATTTTTCTTAAAAACAGGAGACGCACAAAGAAAGAATGAAAAAAAAGGAAAGGAAGGGCAAAAAGAAACAAAACAGTAACTTTATGAAATGTAATGAAAGTGACAGACAGAGTTCAAGCAAATAGGAACCAGAAATACACGAAAAAGAAAAAGACAGCGTACTCAATACACAAGACAGGCACCAATTTTCCGTCAGCTTGCCTTTGTCGAGCGAACACAAACGACAACAAAGAACATATACACAAAACTTACGGGGGAAAACAGCAGCAAGACTTCCCTGATGTTTCGTTAAGCAGGAGAAAATGGGCAGATTCATCCGCCACTGTCTGTTGCTCAAAGAAACATCGGGACTCTTACTGCTGTCTTTTTCCCTTTTGTCTTTACTCAAAGAAACATCAGGGAAGTCTTTCCTGCTGTCTTCATCACCATTATCATTGATTTTAAAAGGCGTCAACCTTGTGAATATTTGTATGCGTAATGTCCTATGATGACATCTTAGTCCTCTCTTTCTCTCTCTCTTTCTCTCTCTCTCTCTCTCTCTTTCTCTCTCTCTCTCTCTTCTCTCTTCTCTCTCTGTCTCTCTCTCTTTCTCTCTCTCTGTCTCTGTCTCTCTCCCCTCCCTTTCTCTCTCTCGCTTTCTCTCTCTCCTCTCTTTCTCTCTCTCTCTCTCTCTCTCTCTCTCTCTCTCTCTCTCTCTCTCTCTCTCTCTCTCTCTCTCCCGCCCCCTCACGCACGTATTGAAGGATAAGATCGAGGAGTGTTCTCCATCATCGTTATTTACAGATTCAGGGGAGCACACACTGGAACTGACTGAGTAGGAGGAGAGAACAAAGTCCAAAGTCTTCTATGTCTGTCGTGTTCAGTTAAGACTCACACACACACACACTACAGAAACATCTGCTTTTTCGCAGTTTTCATGATGACTAAGTGTTACGTGATCTGTCCATCCCTGTATTCACTTGTACAGTATTGAGCGAGGTTTGGCCCTGATAAATTCTTTGCGGTAGGTTTGCCTCAAAACAGCGTAATGTTGGAACAGCAATTCTTTGTGGCTGGTTTGGTCTAGAACAATGTAATGTTAGAACAGCAATTCTTTGTGGTTGGTTTGGTCTAGAACAATGTAATGTTAGAACAGCAATTCTTTGTTGTTGGTTTGTTCTAGAACAATGTAATGTTAGAACAGCAATTCTTTGTGGTTGGTTTGGTCTAGAACAATGTAATGTTAGAACAACAATTCTCTGTGCTTGGTGTGGTCCAGAACAATGTAATGTTAGAACAACAATTCTTTGTGGTTGGTGTGGTGCAGAACAATGTAATGTTAAAACAGCAATTCTTTTTGGTTGGTTTGGTCTAGAACAATGTAATGTTAGAACAGCAATTCTTTGTGGTTGGTTTGGTGTAGAACAATGTAATGTTAGAACAACAATTCTTTTTGGTTGGTTTGGTGTAGAACAATGTAATGTTAGAACAGCAATTCTTTGTGGTTGGTTTAGTCTAGAACAATGTAATGTTAGAACAGCAATTCGTTGTGGTTGGTTTGGTCTAGAACAATGTAATGTTAGAACAACAATTCTTTGTGGTTGGTTTAGTCTAGAACAATGTAATGTTAAAACAACAATTCTTTGTGGTTGGTTTGGTCTAGAACAATGAAATGTTAGAACAACAATTCTTTGTGGTTGGTGTGGTGTAGAACAATGTAATGTTAGAACAACAATTCTTTGTGGTTGGTTTGGTCTAGAACAATGTAATGTTAGAACAACAATTCTTTGTGGTTGGTTTGGTCTAGAACAATGTAATGTTAGAACAGCAATTCTTTTGGTTGGTGTGGTCTAGAACAATGTAATCTTAGAATAACAATTCTTTGTGGTTGGTGTGGTCTAGAACAATGTAATGTTAGAACAACAATTCTTTGTGGTTGGTTTGGTCTAGAACAATGTAATGTTAGAACAACAATTCTTTGTGGTTGGTTTGGTCTAGAAAATGAAATGTTAGAACAACAATTCTTTGTGGTTGGTTTAGTCTAGAACAATGTAATGTTAGAACAACAATTCTTTGTGGTTGGTGTGGTCTAGAACAATGTAATGTTAGAACAACAATTCTTTTTGGTTGGTTTGGTGTAGAACAATGTAATGTTAGAACAACAATTCTTTTGGTTGGTGTGGTGCAGAACAATGCAATGTTAGAACAACAATTCTTTGTGGTTGGTTTATTTAACCCTTTTGACTCCCTCACCCTATCCCACTAGCGTCCTGTTTTTCACCAATAATAGCAAAGCAAAAACTGAACCCTTTGAGTCCCCCACCCTATTCACCAGCCTCCGGATGGGTGCAGGAATGAAATAATTAAAACAACGTAATTTTTTGTGGTTGGTTCGGCTTAAAACAACACAATGTTAAAACAGCAGTTCTTTGTGGATGGATGAGTATAAAACAATATACATGTTAAAAAAGCAATTGTTTATAATTGGTTTGCCTTAAATTGACACAATGTTAGAAAATCACGTCTATGTGGTTGGTTTGGTTTAAATGTAAAATATTTCAGTGCTTAACCAATATTTTTATGGTTAGTTTTTCTTAAAACAACATAAAGATTGTCCCATAACCAGAGGTCGTAAGAGGAATAGGGAGTAGAAGTAAGATGGTAGAGACCTCAACATTTCTCGGGGCCAGCATTAGGACAGAGGTACTTATCCTCTCTCCTTCGCTGCTTTAACTTTTCCTGATCTCGAAAAAAAAGTCCGGCGAAAAATCACAGCTGGGTGGACCGGAGGCCATGCGCACATACAAAGTTCCACGGGCGTGATGATTCGCACCCGTGCAAATTAGTGCTCTTCGTCTACAATAACCAGGCCAAAATAATGTTACAATAGCATTTCTTGTGGCTGGTTTTGGCTTAAAACAATATAATACTAAGACATTGCTTTGTGTTTGGTTTGGTCTAAAACAAACACAATGCTATAATAGCATTTATTAGTGCTTAGTTTGGTTTACAACAACATTATGTGAAAAAAGCAGTTATTTCTGGTTGGTTGTGGCTTAAAACAGCGAAGTGTTAGAAAAGCATTTTTGGTGGTTAAAATACCACTTCTTCATGGTTAGAATAGCATTTTTGCGGTTGAAATAACATTTCTTTGAGTTTAGAATAGCCTTTCTTTGGTTAGAATCGTATTTCTTTGTGACTCATTTGGTTGAGATCTACATACTGTTAGAAAGCAAGGATTTCTTTGTGGTTGGTTTGGCTTAAAACTTGGGCTTAAAAATCTAACGTCTCAACTTTAGTCCCAGCTGCAACACAATAACTGACCTGTTTGCTGCCCACTTTAATGCTTCACTCATTCTGGTGGTCTCAGCTCAGGGTTTCGTAAGCCTTTCTCATCCCTGTCCCTATTCCTTCTCATTTCAAGGCCTTGCCATCATGCAGGTTTTTGCGCAGGTTAAAGGAGTTTGCAAAATAATAACTGGCAGACTTGGGTGGAGTGCCTACGAAATTGTCCGATTACGATGAATCCATCTTGAAAAAAAAAGACTCCACACAAACTCCACATTTCAGCTTAAAACAAACTCAAGTTAAAATAGCGCTTCTGGGGAATCATTCTCTCTTTAAGACAACAAACGAGAAAGTCTTGAAAGAAGCAAACACAAAAAGAACATCATGAAGAAAATTAAGAAAGGACCAGTCATATTTATAGGACTTTTTTAGGCAAGAGGAATTTGAGCACCTAGTTAAAACAGGAAAGCTAGAAGGAAAAGAAGCACCAGACAAACCCAGGGAGAAAACATTAGAAATGTTTGCATAGCAGATGGGGATTGAGAGGATAGGACAAAGGAGACATTCGTATGGAGGGGCATGATCACCAACCGCATATGGCATGGCACATGATGATGATGGTGATGATGGTGATGATGAGGATGATGAGGATGATGACGATGATGATGATGATGATGATGATGATGATGATGATGATGATGATGATGATGATGATGATGATGATGATGACGACGACGACGACGATGATGACGATGATGATGATGATGATGAATGACTCTGCAGAATTTGCCTGCACGAATCAAAGCTTCGAAATTGACGGATGCTTAGTCTACCTACCACAGGCAGTGTTCAGTAGATGCGTTTGTCTGAAAAGATGTGGCGGAAGTATTAGATCTACACGGGTAACCAAGCGAAAGTTGCATGGTCAGCCTGAACAGCAAGCGCCACCTGTATTTGACTTACTTCCCTTGTTGCAACGTAACCGGAGACAACGATAGACGGTGTATGTCTTGGACGCCCCTCAGAGGAAGCGCTCGTTATCAATTTGTGTCAAGTCTGGCATTTCAGCCACACTGGACATGGAATCGGTGCACCATGTGTCTTCAGAACCTACGAAGCAAAAGGAACGTGAAAGTGACAGCAGAAAATAAAACAAACGAAAATAAAATAAAACAAGACGAGCAAATCTGATTAATGTTCTCCTTTTCTACTTGTCTTCTCCTTTTGTATTTTTCTTTTAAGCAAATATTTTGTTCGATATGACATCAAAAATGGTCTGTTCCTAAGAAATCGTTATTGATTTTTATGATCGTTCGGTAGATTGTTGATTGATGGATGGATCGACCGATTGATTTTTAGTTAGAGGAGGAGTAGCTATTACTTTAAAACATGATTTGTGAAAGGCAGCCATTTAAAGATTTAAAGCGCTTTCCGTTGGTATAAACCCATTCATGGTTCAAAAGTGCTGCAGATTCGATTATGCTTATACGATTAATGAATAGTCATTTTAACATTCCCATTTGTGTTATCATAGATTGGAATAATACACTCACCACACACACACACACAGCGCGCGCGCGCGCGTGCGCGCACACACACACACACATACACACGCACACTCATACACACACACATACAAATACACACACACACACATACACACACACTCACATACACACACACACAAACACACACAAACACATACATATGTACACACACATACACACACACACACTCACACACACACCACACACACACACACACTCACACACACACACACTCACACACACACACACACACACACCACACACACACACACACACACACACACACACACACACACACACACACACGTGCGTGCCTACACACTCCCTTTAAATCGTTCTGAATCAATGCCATTCTTCTCATTTCATAAAATAAAAACAACAACAAAACAAAACAAACCCAGGATACAAGGAAGACAGTAATTCCAAACCCTGTGCTTTATGATGTCAATTACTCGTAATTTCGTAGAGAATTTTCAAGCAAGAATGATCAATTCTGTTGTTGTTTTTCCCTCTTCGTTTCTTCCTGCCCAATCTTCTGCACTACTTCTGGATCGCAACCCCCATGCCGCTCATTTCAGCTCTCCAACACACCTCCAAACCCACCGAAACTTAGGTCACCATGAGATCAGGGCATGAATGCCCACAGAATCTGGGTTGATTGATTGATTGATTGATTTTGTTCAGTTTTAACGTCGGCACCCACCTCAGGTGATATGGCCGACGGGGATAACCATCCCAGAGAAGTAGGGGAAGGAGGGACTTATCTAATCCTATACCTACACCACCAGAACAACAATGATGTTAAGATGGGACAGTGAGAAGGCCAGTTTTATATATCGCGCACCCCGGGAACACTTGTAGGCCATTTTATGAGGAAAGGGAATTAGAGCACCTGGTCACAACAGGGAAGCTGAAGGGAAAGAAAGCACCAGGTAGACCCAGGGAAAAAATATTGGACGGACTTGCAGAGTGGCTGAGGACAAAGAGGGTGGTGATGTGCTTGCGGCAACAAGGGATAGATGCATATGGAGGGCCATGATCGCCAACGCCATGTGGCAGGGCACTTGATGATGATGATGATGATGATGATGATGATGATGATGATGATGATGATGATGATGATGATGATGATGCATCCCGGGAGTCAAACCCACAACCATTAGCATGTGAATCCGACGCTCAATCAAGTAAGCTATTGAGGCCCGCACAGAATCTGGGACAATTGTTCACAATGTTATGATGATGAGATATGAGGCTGACAGTGATGATTCCATGGAGTTCCCTTTCGGACTGACTGTCCGCGACGGGAGTGTACAGAACTCCACACTTACTTTCATAACATATCCCGGCGTCAGCCAGGCTCAGGGGCTACAGACATCTGCAGTGGTGGTCAAGAAATTTGAACTTTATGGTCAATGACACCCCCGTGAAGTGAATACAACTTGACTCTGTGGTCTCAGTCTTCCCAATAAACTACAGCGCGCTCAACTCTGAGTAGGATCTGGTCGGATCTGAAGAATTCTTTTATTTGTTTATTTATCTATTTACTTACTTACTTACTTACTTTACTTACTTACTTACTTACTTACTTACTTACTTACTTATTTACTTAGTAGTCAGTCAGTCAGTTAGTTTAGTGTAGTTTAGTTTTATTTTGCTTTATCTATGTTATTTTGTTTTATCTTTTTTGTTTTATTTTATTTATTTTATTTTGTTTTATTTTATTTTATTTTATTTTATTTTATTTATTTTATTTATTTTATTTTATTTTATTTTATTTTATTTTATTTTATTTTGTTTTATTTTATTTTTATTTTATTTTATTTTATTTTATTTCATTTTGTTTTATTCTTTCTTTTTACTGACGGGGTTTCGAATCTACATCTCATTCAGCCATCAATTGCGCAGTCTATTTCGCCACGTAGACTGGTACAACGATGACGTCTGTTTGAAAAGTTATTTCCATGACTATGGTACCAGACAAGACCGGAGCAGAGAGTCTGTCATGCGGGCTGGTGGTCTCATGTGACATGGCTGTGTACTCAAGAATTGATCGACGTCACGAGTTCAATCCCAGCCGACAAGATAAATATTGGCCTGTTCCACGCCCACTTTATTCATCATGCGATCATTCGTGGTGTCAGTGGTCTAAGTGTTTCGTAAATCTTGTTTCCCTCTCCGCTCCCCTTCCCCTTCCCATCTCGGTATCAAGGCCTTGTAAGCTCAGAGGGACTGCGTAGGCTGATGGAGTCAGCAAGATAATTGTTTAGAATTTAGGTGGAGTGAATATAATTATGTAACTGATTGTGATAAATCTCTTTTGAACAAATTACAAGAAAATACATAAACTCTGTCGAGGCAGATACATATTTAACCCTCGAATTCCGCATTTTATCTACCAACTACAAACACTTAACCCGTTGACTCCCTCACCCTGTCCAGGAAGCTGGCGGATAGGGTGAGGGAGTCAAAGGGTTAAGTTTTAGCTTTGTTATTATGGTTGACAATGCATGATGCTGGTGGACAGGGTGCGAGAGTTAAAGCAGAACGATGAGTCAATGTGGTGTTGTAGTGATCAGGGCAACAAACTTATGACTGAGAGGTCGTGGACCAAGAATTCCGTCATTCAAAAAAAAAAAAATCATTATTAGAACTGTTAGCTTCCACTGTTTCTAACTCACAGGTTAACGAGCTGTGGACTCACTAAGAATACTATGACCAAACACTGTCAAATCTCATCCACTTTACGGATGCGTCATTGCGGGCTTTGCTGCAAAGTTCGTAACCAATTATACAGGTGTCTGTACCTCTCGGGCCTGGTTGACGCCAAGATATATCATGAAGGCAAGCGTAGAGTATAGCCCTGTCACACAGTTTCTTTTCTAGACAGAACTTCATAGCATCATCCCATATTTTCATCATCACAGCTTGTGAAAAAGTGTTTTAGATTCTGTGACCCATCACGCCCTGGAACACTGAGGCAGTTTATGGTCTCCTAGCGACTTCATTTTTCTTGGGTTTGACAGCCGAAATGAGTGGCACGTGTGTGGTGACACGAGAGTAATGAAGAAGGAAGGGCAGCAACACAACAAGTGTAAAATACGAAGAAAAAGGCTGTAAGACCGTTTCTGGATGCAGTCGTTAATTCCGTTGATCCTCTCTTGTGGTATGTAACGCTGCAAAGGGAACGTGCCACAGACGCATGCACCATGCAGGTCATTACACTGTTCCAGTCATAGTAAAAGTAGGTAGCTGGCCTCGCTAATCTTACCCTCAACCTTCCTCATACACTGGCCTACTCTCCCCCCCCCCCCCCACACACACACACCCTGCCTGCTGCCTGACTAACAGGCGGCAGACTTTGGCTTGTACCGAGTGGTGTTCAGTCATGAATAACCTACACCTCGTTTTATATGACACCTGCTTCACGGTAGGGTTTTTTTTTGGGGGGGTGGCATCCCAGATTCATGTTCATGACTGTATTTTTATTTGTATCATTTGTCAGTGTGCCGGTGGGTTTCTGTGGAGGCTGACCTTACGAGTAATTTGATAACAAAGGTGAAAAGCGGATAAGAACGTAAGGTTTTACAGACGAAGGAAGATTGACGCAAATTTTCGACCAACTTACTTTCATCAAGCACACATAAAAGACAAAAGACAGACATGGCTGATAGTGATTTAGGAGAAAAGGAATTTATATAAAATTTCGTAGACTACTCAGATTTTTTTTTCTCTGGATAATATTTTTGGTTTAAGCAGATATCTATTGACAGATTTTTTTTATTTATATATTTGAAATGTTCTTATTTTTTTGTTCGCCGTTTACATGGTCAAATCACATTTGGCGATGAATGTGGCTAGGTGTTTCTTTCTTTGTTTTGTTTTGCTTACCAAAACAAGTGTCACTGTCCGCGTTCAAGCAAACAGGAACCAGAAAAAGAAACACGAAAAAAGAACCAGAACGCGTATTTAATACAACCAGGCAAGACAGGCGCAAATTTTCGACCAACTGGCCTTTGTCAAGTGTAAGATCACAAACACCTAATTTCTCCTAATTCTTGTATCTGGTGTTTGTTTGTGCTCTTACGCTTGACAAAGGCCAGTTGCCCGAAAATTTGCGCGAGTCTTCTCTGGTTGTATTAAATACGCGTTCTTGTTCTTGGGGTTTTTTTTTGGTTTTTTTGTTTGTTGTTGTGTTGTTGTTTTTTGTTTGTTTGTTTGTTTGTTTGTTTGTTTTCAGTTTCTGCCAACTGCCATGGTGGTAGTGATGTTGTAGTTGGCTGTGCCTCCCATGCTTCACTTGATAGAGGTGACATCACTGCAATACATGTTCAGCTGTCTGGTCCTCTTGATCGAAGTGGCAGGTTGGTGAAGGCATTATAGACCTTTAGATTACACGTCACGTATCCAATACCGGCCAGATACGTAACGTACCGACTACGTATCGCATTTTCTCGCTCGACTTTATCGATACATACCGCTTCGATAGGGACGTGGCAACATATGGAAGTCTGGTTATACGTGCTCTCGCCAGCATCTAGTTTGGGACTGCATATCTCAAGTTTCAAGGTAAGTAATATTTTGGTTGTGTTTTGAAACCCTTTTTCTACCTCGTTATGTATGTCTTATGTCACTGAGTTTTAAACAATTCATGTATGGGTCGACCAAAAGCACCAAGTGTCATCATCATCATCATCATCATCAGGTGCCTTGCCGCATGGCGTTGGCGATTATGGACCACCAAGTGTCAGCAAGCAAAATCCTGCTGCTGGGAAGTACGTATCGCCAGCTGCTCTAATTAAAATTTCGAATCAGCTCGCAGGCCGGTTCGACTACAATTTAACTATGAAATGCTATTTTATGGACGAGAAACGTTATAAATGTCATGAATGACGTAATTTTTTTTATTGTTTTTGATTAGTTGCTGATAAATTTTCGAACGAAAAATGTATAACAGATGCGGCGTTTAACCTTTTGACTCCCGCAACCTATCCATCAACTGCAAAATCTTAACCCTTTGTTCCCTCACCCTATCCACCAGCTTCCTGCAGGAATCAAAGTGTTAAGTTTTTGCTTTGATGGCATGGATGACAGTGCAGGATGCTGGTGGACGGGGTGCGGGAGTCAAAGAGTTAAAGAAATCTAACGCCAAGCGCTGACTTAGATCTAGTCTTGCAGTTCACTGTCTGGTTTCTCATCAAGGCTACATAGGCCTACCCTGGTAAGAGAAGCTGGTGGGGAGCCAGTGTAGACTGTGTTTGCAGAGGCGGCAGAACTGATAGTGGTGATGATGATTATATTATTTGTATATTTATTTCTTCTTCTTCTTCTTCTTCTTCTTCATATTATTATTATTATTGTTGTTGTTGTTGTTTGTTGTTGTTGTTATCATCATCATCATCATCATAATGAATAAATATGTAAACAAATAAAAAGACAAATGAATTTCTTCCTGTTTTTCAGATCTAAGTGTCCCCCTTGCCAAATCAAGAAATCACACAGCCCAGCTGCAGGGTTGTCTACAGCCATGGAGTACCAGCAAGATTAAATACAAACTGAAGAAGAAAGCAAAAAGACTGATTTTGACATTCAGAAAGATTTATGAGAAGAGAGATAATATAGAGGTCCAGAAGCAAGAGGATGCAAACAATCGCCTGAATGTTAGAAAAACATTTATCTTTCATTGTATGAGTAGTTCAGTATGTGGTGGTTTATGAATGCTTCGCTGCAAGTCAAGGTACTGTTTTCTTTGTGCATTTTATCTCTCCTACTCCACTTGAATTTTCAACTCAGCCCGCCATGTTTCTCGCCAGTGCACGTGCACCCTCCCCGCTCTGTCTCTCTCGCACTGCGTGCGTCTGCCTCATCACGCCCTGCTTCACAACCAACTGTTGTGTCTACACATTCTTCCACTTGTGTGCAGTACAATCGGGACTGCTTGCTGTCATGTTGCCCCCCTGACTCGATCCTTGACCCTGACCTGGTTGAACACTTGAGATCGCTGAAAATCGGCCGAAATCTCCCCCGTCGTCGATCATGTCGTGGTGGAATGCGCAAGAGACGTACGATTCCAGTGGTCACTGATGTACATCAGCGTCATGGCAGCAGTGGTCTGCCTTCTGTTCCTGTCTACGATACCCATCCGTCCCCCAGACCGCTGTGCTCCAACCCTGATAACCTCATTCCTCTCACAGCCGGCAAAAAGAAACTACGCACTGACTCATTGACTCTTGCACTGTTCAATGCTCAGGCCCTCGGTACCAGACACGAGAAGAGATCCGCGATCAACTACTTCATCCATGACCACGTCGTCGATATTTTCGCCGTCAATGAAACCTGGTTTCAGCCTGTCGGGGATGAACCCAAGGAGAGGGATCTTGCTCCTCCCGGTCACCGTTCACTCTCGTTCGCTCGCAAAACTGGTCTCGGCGGCGGCATCGCTTTTGTTGTTGCCGAGTCCCTCCTGCCCCGAATTACTACCAAGACTGACTTTAAATTCAAACACTCTACTTTTGAAATTGTCCAGCTCTCCCTCACTCTACCCCACCAGACTTTCCATCTGCTGTTCCTCTACCGTCCACCACCCAGCCCAAAGAACCAGCTTAAAAACCATGTGTTTGTAGAAGAGTTTCCAGACCTCCTTGCCTACTGTAACACCTTGAAAGGCTGTTTCATCATTGCAGGAGACTTTAATTTTCATTATAATGAACCTAACCAGACCCACACTGCTAAACTGATAAGCTCTTTGAACTCCTTTGGCTTGACCCAATCTATCGACACTCCAACCCACGAAAAAGGCAACATCCTCGATTGGGTTGTTCATAGAACTGACCAGTCCTTCATCAAATCCATTGAAATTGATTATACTCTTCCTTCGGATCATGTCTGTATCCTCGGCCAACTTTCAATGACCAAGCCTCCACCCCAAACTACCTATGTCATGGTCAGAAAACTAGTTGATATCAACACCGTCGTCTTCAACGAAGATCTCCTGGCCGCTCTTCAGTCCTGTCCTCCAGCCTCTGCTGACGACCTCAATCGGACTATTAGTGATCTGCTGGACATGCACGCCCCCGCCACCAGACGTAGGGTATCCCAGAGACCACCATCGCCCTGGTTTTCTGCCGTTGGCCCTGATCTTCTTAAGGCCAAGCGTGAACGCCGTCGTGCTGAAAGACGGTGGCTGAAGAACAGCATTACTATCAATAAACAGATTTTTCAGGCTGCCAACAAAACTGTCAATGCTATAGTTGACTCTGCTAAGTCTGCCTTTTACAATGCGAAAATTATTGCATGTTCTACATCAAAACAGCTATATTCCGTTACTAATACCCTCCTTGGCAAATCAGATAAATCTCCTCTCCCATCATGCTTTCCCCCTGCCCGTCTAGCACAACATTTTTCAGATTTTTTCATTGATAAAATTAGGTCCATCCGTTCCAGTCTTGACTCCCAGCCCATCTCTCAACCTCCTATTCCCGACCCTCTGTTTCAAGGCACACCACTTATTTCTTTCAGCCTGCCTCTGAAACTACTATCCACAATGTAATCCGCCACTCTGACATCAAGACCTGTGAGCTTGATCCTCTTCCAGCATCTATCTTAACACACTGCCTAGATACTTTGCTCCCTCACTTCACAACTGTCATCAACAATTCCCTGTCATCTGGTATCTTTCCCACTTCCTTCAAATCTGCCCTGGTCAGACCTCTTTTAAAGAAACCTAGTCTTGACCCCAATAACCTCAAAAACTATCGACCTGTTTCCAACCTACCTTTCTTATCCAAAGTCCTTGAAAAAATTGTTCTCGCACAGATCTCTGATCATATCACCGCCAACAACCTCTCTTACCCTTATCAGTCGGCTTATCGCACTGGACACAGCCCTGAAACTGCTCTTGTAAAAATTGCAAATGATATTCTGACTGCTCTTGATCAAAATCAAATCTCTCTTCTATCTCTCCTTGATCTCTCGGCTGCATTCGACACCATCGACCATTCTATCATGCTCACACGTCTCCATAAAGTGTTCGGTATCTCTGACATCGCTCTGTCTTGGTTCCAGTCCTACCTCTCCAATCGCACTCAAACAGTCTCTGTCTGTTGTTCATCCTCTGCACCCGCTACCCTCCAGTTTGGTGTGCCCCAAGGCTCTGTTTTAGGTCCCATCCTATTTGTGCTGTACACACAACCCCTCTCTGAAATTATGCGACTTCACTCTATGTCCCATCATAGCTTTTCTGATGACAACCAACTCTATACTTCTGGTTCCCTCCCACAACTGCCCTCTATAATCAGACAAACCCAAGGCTGCATTTCTGATGTTCACTCCTGGATGACTGTAAACAAACTTCAACTCAACCCCATTAAAACTGAACTTAGCCTTATCTCTCCCACCACATTGGCTAAGTGTTCTTCCCTTCCTCTGTCTGTCTCTCTGCTTGGATCTGACATTCCACTATCTTCCACTGTCTGCAATCTTGGAGTCACTCTTGATAACACCCTGTCCTTTGAAAAACACGTCCAGAATGTTTGCAGATTATGCTATCTTGAGATACGCAGAATTTCTTCTATTCGCAATATCCTCTCTGTCGAAGCCACCAAAACTCTCCTCTGTGCCTTTGTTCTCTCTCGTCTTGACTACTGCAACTCCCTTCTCTCGGGCTGTCCTTTCTCTCTCATTCAAAAGCTTCAAAAAGTTCAAAACAATGCTGCTAGGCTCATCTTCAGAAAATCTCGTTCCTCTCATGTCACTCCTCTTCTCAAATCTCTTCACTGGTTACCTGTTGAAAAGAGAATTCGCTACAAGATTGCTTTGTTATGTTTTAAGTCTCTCAATGGTCTTGCACCCCCTTACATCTCTGACCTCCTCCATCTGTACACCCCCTCTCGTCAACTTCGTTCCTCGGCTGATACTCGTACCTTCCGCATACCATCCTGTCGCACTAAAACCTATGGTCAACGCTCCTTTTCCTATCAGGCCCCTGTAATCTGGAATCAGCTCCCTGTCTCTGTTCGCCACTCTGCAACTCTCACTTCTTTCAAGTCCTCTCTGAAAACCCATCTCTTCCAGTCCCTCTCATGATACTTATAAAGACTCTACCACCTAACTTCCCCAAATCCCCCCTTGTCTTTTGAGCCTTGAATGTCGGCTGGGTGTGTGGGGTGTGGTGTGTGTGTGTGTGTGTGTGTGTGTGTGTGTGTGTGTGTGTGTGTGTGTGTGTGTGTGTGTGTGTGTGTGTGTGTGTGTGTGTGTTTGGTTGTGTCTGCGTGATACCTGTAAGCGCTTAGGGCTCTTGTTTTCATCAGATTAGGCGCTATATAAATGCTCTTTATTATTATTATTATTATTATTACACTTATCTCTAATGTTGTTGTAAAAGCAGATTTATATTGAACCA
>JAPXFY010000012.1:39263409-39265909 GCA_030674185.1 Monoplex corrugatus | reverse complement strand
AGCTGATTGGTTGTCGGTTACATGATGACAGTTGCTGCTGTATAAAAGAGGGCATTTGTACTGACAAATGGTGGTGGAGTAACAAGTGGTGTAATCGCCATGGGCTTGTGGCTGAAAGTTACAAGCATACGTTGACATTTAGATCTTTACAGGATGACACGCCATCTTGTGATTGAACTTGCGCCATTCTTTCCACGAATATCAGTTGGTGTCCAAAAGAAATAGAACAGAAGAAAGCCTCTTAGTACAGTGAAGGTTAATCAGTCAAAAATATTGAACTTGCACACAAAGGATGACCTTTACACCAGATCTTTATTGGAAGCATCTTTTTTTCCACAAGGTCAGTCAGTATCATGAAACAGAGAGAAGACAACTTCAAAACACGTAATACATGTAAAGCAATGAACCTTTTCACCAAAGATGATTTTTCATATAGATATAACAAAACATTGTTGTTTTTTTAATCTACTTCACACAACGAAAAGTCAAATAATGATTGTATTTATCGTAAGATGTCTGGAAAAGTACTCAAATGAATCGCCTTTTTAATATAATCTGCTATTACAGAAAAGTCCAAATCAAAGTTCTGAAAAAAATTGAATAATGTGTGCCTTCATCTTTGGAGCCAAATTAATGTTTCCTTATGAATAATTCATGTTGCAAAAATATTCATCTTTTTTTGCAGTTCAAAGGAATTTTTGAAAATGTTGTCACACCATCAAAGCACCAACGTCATTAGAGTACAACTATTGTAGAAGTAAACAGACAATCGTGCGGACGTGTTCTTACAAGTCTATACACGACGTGTGTCAGCAGTCACAGCACAGATGTCGGTGTTCAACATTCCATGTGTGGTTGAAGTTTGATAATTGTTGATGTGACAACGGTAAAATCAACGAAATTATAACAGTGTCTTGATTTGAACAATTATTTGGTGTCGCCTTGTTCTGGACTATATGTGAGACTGTTCCTTGGAGTTCAGTGTAGTTATAACTGATCAAATGAACCAAAAAGATCTTTGTCTGCGTGGTCAATCCCAGTGACCGCACTTTGAACTACAGACAGAATCACTCAGCCCAACTGTCACAGTAGATTATAACAAGATCCTAGTCTCGTTCAAAACTCAAGCTTTGTCAACAGCAACGAAGTAAACACAGCGTATGAACAACAAACTATCAGGATATCGCAGACAATGAAGTAGCGTAAAATCACCCTGACCTAATCACTCATGGAGTCTACCCCAGAATACCGAGCTTCTGTATACATCTGGCAATACAGTCCTCCTTTCCTGTTTGTGTTTGGGACGTTTGGCAGCATGGTGACTGTTGCCATCCTTCGCCGCATGAACATGAAGCGTTCCTCAATGCCCATCTACCTCACAGCCCTCGCCGTTTCCGACACCTTCCTGCTCTACGTTGGCCTCCTGCGTCATTGGATCATGCATGTCTTTGGCGTGGACCTTCGGACCTTGCATTCGGTGGTGTGCAAACTTCACGTGTGGTTGGTGTACAGCTTGATCATCACATCAGCTTGGATCTTAACTTTCATGACGGTGGAGAGATCATTGTCCGTGTGCCGTCCTCATCGAGTGTCTTTGATGTGCACTAGAACCAGAGCCGGCGTTATCATCGTCATCATCATCACGGTGTCAATGCTGGTGAACAGTCATTTGTTGTACGGCGTTGATCTCGCTGTCCTACAGAACGGGACGAGTGTTGTGTGCTCTTCCCCTGACCCCCACTATCTCTACTTCTTTGGTGCCGTGTGGTCCTGGGTGGACCTCACCCTGGCCTCCATCATCCCCTTCATAATTCTGCTGATCGGCAACTGCCTCATCCTATGGAAAGTCTCCTTGTCTGCTCAGGCAGCAACTTCCCTGGGCTCTGCACGTCCTAGCGTCACCCTGCGAAAGAAAAGAGTGTCATCTATGACCATCACGTTGATAGGGCTCAGCGTCATTTTCTTTCTGACTACCACACCCATATGTGTCTACAATGTCGTTGAACATTACGTGAAGAAAGACTTCCTAGGTGATCCTCGAGGCACAGGACGGCTGAGGTTGACGTGGGCCATCGTGAACATTCTGATGTACACCAACAACTCGGTCAACTTCTATCTCTACTGTCTTAGTGGCACCAAGTTCCGCAGAGAGTTACGAAGATGTCTGTGCCACTGGAAAGACGCTCGACCTTCCAGTTCCAGAAACGCCGACGTTTATGTCATGACCAACCGCAGCAATAACCGCACTAACCGCACCAACCTCAACCACGACACCCACGACAACAACCACCATCGTCACCACCATCACTGTCGCCATCATCATGGTTTTCATGAACAGTGTGCTCACTGTCAAACTCGTCCTGCTGTTGAAGACAAGGATCATCCAGATGGTTTGTTACTTGGAGTGACATGTCCACAGTGAGTGACAGTTCTACAGAATTTTGATGTGTGTATTATCTTGTCAAGTTTTCTGTAATTCAAAAGAAAAGTGCCAAACGAT
>JAPXFY010000012.1:39253409-39258409 GCA_030674185.1 Monoplex corrugatus | reverse complement strand
TGGCTCGTTCTTCTGGGTTAAAGGTCTTGCTCTAGGTGTGATAAGTCCCGGATTCAAATCTCACGATGTCATTGGAATTACTGGAGTTATATCAAGAGGGATTCATTGCACTTGGACAGCTCCATATGCGCTCCATCCAAACCTGCCATCAATTATCTGGCAGTTTTCCTGAACCTGCACAAGCTCCTATGCGTTGGAAAGGTCTTAAAACGGGTGAAAAGGGAGAAGGGACCTATTAAACACTAAACTGACACCACCAGAATGATGGAAACATTAAGATGGGCAGCGAACAGGCCACTTTTAATGTTGCGTGAGATTGAACTCAAGATACCAGATCTTGAGTCCATGGCTCTACCAACTAGCCCGCAATCATGTTGTATCTGGCGCAGCTCAGTTGGATGAGTGTTAGACTGAAGATCTAAAGGTATCTGGTTTAATATCGGGTTCTGGCATAGAGCAAAGTAAAGTGTCTGACATTTTATGATACAAGCATAAAACAAGAGAACCCGTAAGTGAAGTAGAACCTCAAGACCTTGCCACAGTGTAGGGTTTATGCGCTGTTATGTTTATGCCTATTTTTTTTTTTTTTTTTTATTTTTTCCCATCACAGTGACATTTGTGGTGTTGGTGCATTTGAATCAAAATCCAAGCGTATAGACGCTAACTTGCAAAAAACTGTTCTTCCTTTTCTAGCGGGGAAAAAGTAAAGGATGGGGACTCCATATCAAAATGCAGGCCCGAAAGAAGTTGTTGAAGTCGCTGCCCAATTTTGACTTAGCTGATGGCAAACCTTTGCCTTTTACATATCCACCGGTAAAAGTGTGTGACTGTCCTGTCTGTCTGTGACGAAAACGTGTAAACAAGATTTTCTTCAGCTTTTTGTGGAGTGCAGTTTTACCAAATTTTGGTTAACTTTTTCACATCGTAACGCTAGCCCACTAGCGTTCTCGGGAGAACCGCAGGCGCCAGAACGCTGGGGGTATAGCGTTCAGCAAGCTCGCCGCTGACAACGTAACGCTAGGATTCTAGCGTCTTGCGTTAGAAAATTCCCTACGTGAAGCCAGTTACGGTCCAAGGGAAAAAACCTCTATTATAGTATCAATTAACCATTTCTAAATACCGTGAGAGTGATTTCCCGAGTAAAAAGTCTATTTGAAGAATTTTTCGGGCGCGAGAACAACGTCACCCGAACCGCGTGCTTCACTGAAACAAAGGCAAAATGGAGCCCCTGCAAATGGGCGATGTCGCTGTTCACTCAGGATTGTGGAATTTGTGGTGTGTGTGTGTGTGTGTGTACTTTTCTGAGCTTCTGATCAGATGATACAAGTCATGGAGAATTGGTGTCTCTTTTTTTCTGTTTTGTTTACATCTGCTGAATGGATGAAATGCTTGTCTGAAATGCTCCTTAACCATGATATTTCATTGCACAAATAACCTCAAAGCATGTCTGAACAAACCTTATACTGTAAATATCCTAAAAGAGGATTAAATTACCTTTCTAACCATACCCTACATGTTGATGTTAGTCATTTGGGGCGCCTGTAAAAATTAATTCAAAGTGGCCTAAAAATGCACGTTTCCAAGGAAAGTAGTCAGTGGCAGCTGGCACGTCTGCAGGGAAGTAGGTCAAATAGCCAGCTGACGATGCCAAAGTGTTAAAGCTGTGGAATGTTAAGGGATTACGAAAGTTTAAGTTCAGAAAGTAAAGGTCCAAGGTCAAAAAGTCACAAGGACCAAAAAAGTTACCGAAAATCAATATTTTTCAAGGAAGGTGTACAAAAAGCACTTTTTCGTGAACTTAATAGTATGCAACATTTGTTTTCACTGTACTGACTGTCCATCATTGTCTTCGATGCACTTTAAGTTTTATTTCAAGCGCTTCATGCTCAAGGTCACAGCAGCCTCGAGAAGTACATACTTTGGACTTTGTCTTTTTTTTTTTTTTTTTTGTAAAAGGGAGGTTATCAAAATGGCTTGTCCATCTTGTTAATCAGTTCTGGACGTGGATGCTTTGGACATTCTTTTTCTATCTCATCTGCCTTCTTCTGCAATGTTGTCACTTCTTTCATCGCCAGAAGGTTCACTGACCCAGAAAGTCTCCCCGTGCAATGCTTGACATGCTTGACAGACTGCTTCTATTTTGGTGCCAAGGTAATGACGTTGTAAACGCTTAGATGAGGCTCCAGCTGCCCGCTCTGTAGTGTTATAGGTTGACTGAAACAGCGACTTAGTGCCAACCATGTGTTCATCTGACTTTTCTGTATGTTTTCTTGCTGATTCTTTTTGTAGAGTGATAAATTAAGAGGAAGGACTGGTGGTAACCTCCAGTACACTTCAGGTTTAGTTTTGTCGGAAGACCGTTGTGGTATTTTCGTTTATTTCACTGACTGAATATTAGCTGTTGCTTGCCTTTTTTTTCTGTGTTGTGAAATGGTTCAGATTTTATTTAGAAAGGCGTTGTCTGTTTAACATGCACAGAATGCAAACTGCGTATGGACATTCGGTTTATCGTCTCCAATAGAAAGAATAGTCAGATGAAGACTGGAATCTATTTCTTAATTTTCTATTTATCAGCAAGATCGCTTGAAGATTGTAATCATAAAGATCAGGTGGCAAGTTATTTTGAAACGAAATGTCAGGGAAGTCTTGCTGATGCTTCCCCCCCCCCCCCCCCCCCCCTCCACATTTGTGTACTTGTTCTTTGTTGTCTTTTGTGTACGCATAACAAAGGCAGTTTGGTCGAAAAATTGCACATGTCTTGTTTTGTGCATTAGATATGCGTTCTAGTTTCGTGTGTTTCTGGTTCTTGTCTGTTTAATCTTGCAATACTTTTACATCGATTTGGCTCCGAGTCAGTGAGGTGGGTTATCATGAAAGTAAAGCGATGTAAAAGTCCGTCATTCAATCTTTCCTATTGTCATTATACATCTTGTTGTAAAAAGGAAAACTAAGAAGAAGATTTCCCATCTTAATGTGTATGTCTTTGGTTTGATATTTTGTTTTGTTGTGTGTGTGGTATGTGTGTGTGTGTAGTGTGTGTGTGTGTGTGTGTATGTATGTGTGTGTGTGTTGTGTGTGTGTGTGTGTGTGTGTGTATGTGTGTGTGTGTGTGTTGTGTGTGTGTGTGTGTGTGTGTGTGTGTGTGTGTGTGTGTGTGTGTGTGTGTGTGTGTGTGTGTGTGTGTGTTGTGTGTGTGTGTGTGGTTTTTCAAATGCATCAATGCGATTGATGAAAAGAAAAACAACTAATAAATAACAGTTATAACGAAACAGAAGTAAACTAACAAGAAAAAGAGAAGGAAAAAAACAGGATGGAAAAAAACAGACAGAAACACGAGAAGAAGTAGAATTGAATTCGACGCACGCAAGGCCACGGCACTTGTGGACAGGAAAGCATTGGGTCTTAAACAGTGCCATCCATTATCAGAGGACAATGAATTGATCATATCATCTGACCGGTCTTCCCGACATTTTTCACACAACTGACATGAAGAAAAAAGATAAGCATGAAATAGAAGAGGAATAAGAACATCTAGAGAAGAAGGAAAATTGAGTCTCTGGTTTTGGCCTCTACTTTAACCCTTTGATTACCGCACCCTATCTACCAACTGTAAAAATTTAAACCAGAAAAAAACGAAAAAAGAATAAGAACGCGTATTTAATACAACCAGACAAGACAGGCGCAAATTTTCGACCAACTGGCCTTTATCAAGCGTAGACGTAAGATCACAAACGAACGAACACCACATACAAAAATTTGGAGAGAAAGACTGAAACTTCCCTGCTGCTTCGTCCAGTGTGAGAAAAGGACTAAACTGACTAAAATGACATCATAATGTGTTTATGTTAAATACACGTTCTGATTCTTTTTCGTTTGTTTGTTTTTTTTCTGGCGCCAAGCAGTCACACTTGTTTTAGATTTTGTAAAAACTGAATTTTTTTTACTCCCTCACCCTATCCATCAGCTTCCTGCAGGAAGCTGGTGGATAGGGTGAGGAAGTCAAAGGGTCAAGTTCTTACTTTGCTAACATGGTCTATAATGCAGAATGTTGTGGACAGGATGCGGGAGTCAAAGGGTTAAATAGGAATTTTGAATAGTTGAATGGCGTTAAAATGCATTCAGTAGCTACTTCGCCTGACCAAATTTTCCTGCGTTCCTCAGAGTACTGATCTTTTTAAGAAGAAAAGGAAAAGGCAAGGAAAAAAAAACGAAAGGAAAATGATAGACACAGAAGTTTATTAAGTAGTTAGTTCCCTTGACCAAACATTCCTCCCACGTTCTTTAGAGAACCTGATCTTTTTAAGAAATAAAAAAGGAAAAGGCAGAAAGAAAAAAAAGAAAAATAATAGACACAGCAGTTCGTTAAGTAGCTACTTCGTTTGTCCAAATTCTCCCACATTCCTCGGAGAACCTGATCTTTTTAAGAAGAAAAGGAAAATGCAGGGAAAAAAACAAAAGGGAAATGATAGACACAACAGTAACAGTTGTGACAATGGCTGCAAAGAAGAGGGATTATGGTAAACTGGAATCCTTAAAAGGCGCCACAATGTTGACTGGGAGGCGTCAGAATGTCTTGAGTGGCTCAATCGATTGTCACAGTGCATTGAAACAACCTTCCCGCCTGATCTTTCCTTTCTACATTTTTCAAGCAAACTTGCATTTCAAAACGAACAGAACAATCAGAACAAGAAGACTTAAAGCAAGCAGAGCAGCGGATACAACAACAAAGCTAACAACAGCAGAGAGGAAGGAAAAGAATTGCTAAAATGTGTTGGATTGAAAAAAAAAGGTTCTAATATTTTACGTTTTATAGATTGGCACCGTCCATTTTGAAAATGCAGCCAATTGCTTTGTCACACGACCAGTCTTTTCTGCATTTATCGTTGATCTGACAGTTAAGAAGGACATAACAAAGAACAGATAGAACTATTATTCATTGTTAGTTGTCTCCTGATGTTGAAATTCCTTATTTCTTCAAACCTTTGACTCCCAAACCTATC
>JAPXFY010000012.1:39233409-39243409 GCA_030674185.1 Monoplex corrugatus | reverse complement strand
CAGTAAGTGACTTGGGTGTTTGATCACTTGACTGACCGCTTGTGTAGTTGTGTGACTAGTTTAAGTCAATTACAAGGGCTGGGCTGAGTGTACAGACACGGCATGTTTACATGTGAAAACGTCTGGAGGGAGAGTTAGCAGAAAATGGTTGAACATAATTATATTGTACGTGTATGTACACTTACAGTGTAGAGGAATAATTAAGTCCCGTATACTGTAAGACAGAGAAAATGAAGAAAAGAAGGAAAGAAATAAAGAGGAACCGAAGTCTAAAGCTGGGAGACAACTGAACTGAACCGAAATGAAACGAAATGAAATCAAACGAAATGAAACTGTGTTTCCCAAAGGTACATATCTTATCAAGAAACACCCGAGGTTACTGGGTGGGACCCAGAGCAACGATGCCTCACCGTTGCCACGGGCCAGACAATCACATACCGACCCTGACGCCACACAGCAAACGGTAGCCGTTACGGTAAGCGGTGGCCCCTTATCTTGAGAGTGAAATAACATGAAACTTTAGTTTCCAACGGTACACATATTGGCACAAAGGCCAACTTACTTTCTGTCATCGTCTAAAAGCACATACGTGAACAGACGTTAAAAGAAATGACGAACGAATGAACATTCTGTCGTTGCTAACATAACTTCGTGTCAAAACATTTTTTTTTTCAATAGGGCATTGGAGATGAATTAAAGATTGACCAAATGAGGCAGAAAGAAAACATGAAAACGAAAGCGAAGAAGAGACAGACAGAGAAAGAAAGTGGAGAAGGAAAAAAGGTAAAAGCTTTATCACTGTGAACAGAATTTAAAGTAAAAAAAAGGAAAATTTGATCATCGTGAATAGTTTCATGAAAAAGAAAAAAAGAAAAACTTGATCATCGTGAATATAGTTTTATGTAGAAAAGGAAAAGAAAAAACTTGATCATCGTGAATAGAGTTTTATGTAAAAAAAAAAAAAAAAAAGGAAAACATTGATTATCGTAAATAAAGATTTATGTAAAAAAAAAAAAAAAGAAGCTTGATCATCTTGAATAGTTTAATTTAGAAAAAAGGAAGAAAAACCCTTGATCATCGTGAATAGTGTTTCAAGTAAAAAAGAAGGGAAAAACTTGATCATCGTGTATAAGGTTTCCTGCATAAAAAAAGAAGGAAAAAATTTGATCATCGTGAATAGAGTTTGATAGTTTTTTTTAAAAAAATGTCCTACAGTGTTTTCAGTAAAGAAGGGGAGGGAATGATGAGAGGCGGGTAGAGAGGGCCAGACAAAATCGAAGTCAGGTTGGTGGATCTACAGGCCACCACAAGATGGATGTGAAGCTGACGGAGTAATTGCAAGCTCAGGCCTTAGAATCTGTCTGTAGGTCGTAGACACGAAAAACGGTACCTCGCAATATCTTTGGTTCTTGCTAGATACAGTTTGCCGTTGGTTTTGTGTTGGGGCTTTTCTCCTTAGACCGTTAGTTTAAACATGTTTTTGTCTCATAAATCTTTGGGTGGACAAAAGTTATCAAAACTGTACAGTTAAATAAGGCTTGAGAAAAATGACGTCACACATATTGCTGTGTGTGGTTGATTCCCATCCTTGGAGCTCTCGGCAATCGTCAAACAAGATGGTCAGGCTATTTTAACATCTCCCTTTTTAAATGCATTTTTAACCCTTTGACTCTTGCACCCTGTCCACTAGCATCCCGCCTTGTCAACCATACTAGCAAAGCACAAACTTAACCCTTTGACTCCTGCTTCCTATTCACCAGCTTCCTGCAAGAATCTGGTAGACAGGGAAAGGGAGTCAAAAGGTTAAGTTTTTGCAGTTGATGAATAAGGTGCGGGACTCCAGGGGTTAATTTTCGAGGTCACTGTGACCTCGACGAAACATCAGATAGAATGAAACTTATTCCATCTCTCCCTGTACCTCCTCATTATGGATTCTTCTCCAACATATATACCAAACGGAGCTGTCCCACACGGATGATTGTCAATGCCAGACAGGACCAGTCTCCAGAGCATGTTCTACAGTTTTGCCAACTGTAAAGAAACAGAAGAAATAAGCAGTGGCTGAATGGAACAACTCTGGAAGATCAGCTGGAGGCAACAAAGAGGACTTGACGAAAACCACATCCTCAATCCAGACCACCGGACTGACTGAGGCGTCATCATACTCGAAAGAATAAATAGAAAAAAATGTACAAGCTCCTAAGAAAGCGCTCTTCACAAGTCTTCGTGAAAAAGCGCAAATTTGGGGCAATGTTTTATCCGTATGACCTTGACCTTGGCGCGATAACCTCCAAACTTATTCATTTGCGATTCCTTAGCAATCCACATCTTGGACCTAAGTTTGGTAAAGACCCATTTAGAAACAGCTTAGAAAATCTTGCTATCATATTTTTAACACACACAGATACAGAGAGAGACAGACAGACAGGGTCTCCAGTCAATACGAAAGATTTGTCTGAACTTTCATATCGAACGGAGAGGAAGATGTGGCTGTCTGATTATATGTCGATAGAGGGGAACACAGACACGATTCTTATCCGACATCTTTGTCGTGTGATGTCCCTTTATCCATTATTTTCACAACGTCACCCACCCAATTTAGCAAGACTTTTTTTTTCAGCTTTTTAAATACGGAATGGTACCAAATATAGGTCCAAGGTACTAACTTGTGAGAAATCGCAAATACATAAGCTTGGAAGTCATGGTGCCAAGGTCTAGATCATGAGGATAAAAAATTGCACCAGATTTGCACTTTTTCGTGAAGACGTGTGAAGAGCACATTCTCGGGAGCTTTTCAAATCATCAGGTTCTGGTTTTACTGTTGTGACAGTCTACTGTTGTCTTTGCTTCACGTCAAGTTTTGTTTATCTTCATGCTTCTTCAAGATCGCAGCGACCTTCAGAAGTGCCAATTTTGGATTGTTTTCTGAGAGAGAGAAAATCATATGATGTCCTCAGCCATTTATAAGTTGAACAAACTCAAAATGGAAGGTCGACTGTGGTTCTCCGAGGCTAATCAAGCGTTGGTCAGGTGTAGTCTGATGCCATGTTATTTTGATTCATTGTCGACGATAGACGGGAACACAGAGACGAGTCTCTAATGGGAGGTAATTCTTACCATACGTATTTGTCGAGTGGTGCCCCTTTATCCATTTTTTTTTTTTTTTAGAACGTCGCCCACCCAATTTTTTCTCCCCGGATTGTAGTTAGCATAAGTTAACCTGATCACACAGGAAGCTGGTAGATAGAGTGGAGGAATGAAAGTTCAGAAAAGTGCCTGAAACTGGTGGAGGGATCGAAAGGGTTAAATAAGCCGGTAAAAGCTGATCTATAGAGTAATGGGGTGAAGGGGTCATTGAAGGTGGCGGATTAAGCGAGAGACGAAAAAGGTTAAGACAGCTGGTGAGCAGGGTGAGGAAGTGAAAGGTTAAGGAAGTTGGTGGCCAGAGCTGGTGTGTAGGATGAGGGAGTGAAAAGATTTTTTAAAACCCGGGGGATATGATGAAGGAGTGAAGAAAGGGTTGAGAAAGTCGATGGATAGGCTGGGACAGTGAAAGGGTTAAGGAAGCTGGTAAATATGGTGATAGAGTGAAAGAGTTAAGGAAGCTGGCTGACAGGGTGAGGCAGTGAAAGGGTTAAGGAAGCTGCGAACATGGTGAGGGAGTGAAAGGGTTAAGGAAGCTGGATGATAGGATGAGGGAGTGAAAAGGAAAAGGAAGCTAGAGAATACATGAGGAACTGAAAGCGTTAAGAAATCTGGAGGATATGATGAGGAAGTGAAGGAAGGAAGGAATCTTTATTTAATGTCTGTTCACAATAGTGATTTTACACACACACACACACACACACACACACACACACACACACACACATACACACACAACACACACACACACACACACACACACACACACACACACACACACACACACACACACACACACACACACACACACACACACACAGGGAGGAAAAAAAGGGTGGGGGACGGAGATGGGAAGGGGTAGTGGGAGTTTGAATGTAAGAAGGGGAACAATTACAATTAAGAATTCAGAACATTAAGTTAACAGTGTCAATTAATAACAGACAACAATTAATTAACTCTTCATAACGATCTGCTAACAGGGGATCTGAGAATCAGCTGGACTACCGAAATTATATCATTATTTTTGTTGTAAAGGATATCTCTAGAGTCAGTACATGAAAAATCGAGATTGTTATTTCTATATGTCTAAGTAAAATAGGACATTCAAAGAGCAGATGGTGGACAGATAATGCTTTTGAACAAATACATACATTCTGTGTATATTTTGTTTTCCAAGAGTTAAGCCTTAGTTTGTATATCAAGGACGCTAGCTGTCTGGGGCAGTTAGGTATCAGGCTTTGGGTATTGGAAAAAATTGAATAAAGTGAACATTCTAACACAGAACCTAGTTCATGAACTGACAGTCGTATGTTATGGAAAGTTATGGTATTTGCATTATTGGATGCACCGTCTTTTGCTAATTTGTCCGAAACTTCATTCCAATAAAGTCCACAATGTGACGGAACCCAGCAAAAATTTATACCAACACCACTGGATGAAATACAATGTATCAAATGTTTGATCTCATATATAATGTCATTTCGTATTACATTTTCTGTTTGTTTCAAGCTACGTAACACTGATTTAGAATCAACACACAATAGTATATTGCAGATATCGTATGAGAGGCTATTAATATAGTGAAGAGCCATCAATATTGCGTATAATTATGATGTAAAAATAGAGAAGCCTTTACCTATGTAAAAAGATTTTTGTACCTTTAAGGCAGGAATGACGAATCCAGCTCCGCTATCAGCTGTATCTAAAACAGACCCGTCTGTGAAAATTTTTAGGTGATTAGGATAATATGTGGTTAAATGAGATTTGACTTCTGATACTAGAATATTTATTTTTTCTCTTTTATTGAGATTTATGTAGTCTATGTCAAAGTTAACTTTTTCAAGTTCCCAGGAAGGTATGGATGGAATAAGAGGCATTACTGGAATGTTATTTATATCAATATTGTTTTTGCTCAGGAGAACTTCTGCATAATTTCGTATAGGTTGAAGAATATGCATCTTTCGAGCTTTCTGAGGATAGTCAGTTTCCGAGGTGTATAGTAATTCATCTTTAACTGAGTTCTTTACGGCCAGAGCTCTAATAACATACTTTGTCACCGCTAATTCACGTTGATCTGTAAGCGGTAATATGTTACTTTCTTTATAAGACTTCATTGTGTTTGTATGAACGGGTACACCAAGAGCCAATTTAATAGCTTTGCTGTCTACACTCTGTATTTTTTTAAGAGTGTATTCGAGGCAGTAAAATATACCTCTTGTCCATAGAGCAGTTTTGATCGAACCAAAGAAATCGCTAGGTGTAACATAGTTTGAGTGTCTTAGCTCCAGGATTGTCTGTTGACTATTTTTAAGAAGTTAAGTCTTTTGTTTGCTTTTGTAATCAAATATTCGATATGATGTCTCCAATTCAACTTTCGTGTTATGTACACTCCTAGAAATTTAACGGTGGGCTTATAAGCAAGTGGATTATTGTCCAGCGATAACGTTGGGAGAGTTTTAGGGTTTTCACCATTGTTAAAAAGCATAATATGTCTTTTATGAGGAAGTGAAAAGGTTAAGAAAGCTATAGGATATGATGAGGAAGAGAAACGTAAAAGGAAGCTGTAAGACTGGATGAGAGTACAAAAGGGTTAAGGAAGCTGATGGATAGAGTGTGGGAGTGAAGACGTTGAGGAAGCTGGTGGATGAGACGAAGAAACAAAATGATTAAATAAGCTGGTAGAAGCTGGTGCATTAAGTAAAGGGGTTGAAAGAGTCCAGGAATCTGGTAGACAGGGAGGAGGTGGGAGAGTGTAACGGTTAGAATCAGCCTGGATCTTGATTACATCCCAAAGCGTTTATATCTACGGATTTTTGTCCTATTTGGTAGCTCTGTTATAGAGTGTGGAGTTTTGTTCAAAAGGGATTCATCGCACTCGGAGAATCCCATATGCTTTCCGCCCAAATGCCCAAATCTGCCAGCAATTATATAGAAGACTTCCTGAGCTTGCGGTAAACCTAATGCGCTGGTCAGATCTTGAAATGGAGGAGAGATGGCAGAAGGGGACCTTTGTAACACTAAGCTGACACCACCAGAATGATGGAAGCATTAGCATGGGCAGCTGACAGGCCAGTTTCTAATATTGTGGTCTGGAATTGAACTCGAAATATCAGATCTTCTGTTATGGGGCTGCAAGCTAGCTGTATGGCATTGCCACTCCCTCGTAGAACTCTTCTTACAACCCATAGATAGATAGGGCCAAGACTGACATCTCTCAAATTAAACAAGCGTGAACACCCACGTTCAAGCAAACAGGAACTACACAAAAAGCAAACATATTCAGAACGCGTATTTGATATCACAAGACAAGTCAGACGCAAATTTCCGGGTAACTGGTCTTTGTCAAGAGTAAACGTAAGACAACAAAGAACTAATAACAAACACCAGAGAACCCATACAAAAAGTAAGGAGGTAGACGGCAAAACTTCCCTGTCGACATCTACCCATCGCAGGGACAGTAAACAGTATAGATCTACCAAGTCTCCCAAGTCATTTCTCTGACACAGCCATCGGCACAGTTCCCTGGTCCTTAGTTCTCCCTGGTCACTTGGGTCTGCGGTCATTCGGTGTGATCAATTGTCGGTAGGTGGGAACAGATGTCTCTACTGGGAGGTAATTCATATCGTCACGACGTTTTTGCTGAGTGATGGCCCCTGTTCCATGATTCCTACAGCTTCCCGCACTCCGGTCACCACTCCCAATTATTCTCCATGGGGGTATAGTTTGCATTGACTCCATCACACAAGAAGCTGGTGGATATAGTGAGGGAGCAAAAGGGTTAAATAAGCCGGTAAGAAGCTTGCGGATAGAGTGAGAGAATGAAAGACGTTTGTACGCCGGCAGAAAGCTGGGGACAGAATAAGAGAATTAAAGGGTTAATTAAGCCGGAAGAAGTGAAAGGATTGAGGAAGCTGGTGGATAGGACAAGGGGTGAAAGGTAAGAAAAGCTGGTGAATAAGGTGGGGGGGGGAGTGAAAGGGCTGGGGAAGTTGACGGATAGGGTGACGGAGTGAAAATGGTTAAGTAAGTTGGTAGACACAAGTGGACAGTGGAAGAGTGGGAGGATCAAGGAAGCTGGTGGATAGGTCAAAGGAGTGAAAAGGTTAAGGAAGCTGGTGGACAGGGTGAAGGGTGAAAAGGTTAAGGAAGCTGGTGGACAGGGTGAAGGGTGAAAAGGTTAAGGAAGCTGGTGGACAGGGTGAGGGGGTGAAAAGGTTAAGGAAGCTGTGGACAGGGTGAAGGGTGAAAAGGTTAAGGAAGCTGGTGGACAGGGTGAGGGAGTGAAAAGGTTAAGGAAGCTGGTGGACAGGATGAGGGAGTGAAAAGGTTAAGGAAGCTGGTGGACAGGGTGAGGGGAAAAGGTTAAGGAAGCTGGTGGACAGGGTGAGGGAGTGAAAAGGTTAAGGAAGCTGGTGGACAGGGTGAGGGAGTGAAAAGGTTAAGGAAGCTGGTGGACAGGGTGAGGGAGTGAAAAGGTTAAGGAAGCTGGTGGACAGGGTGAGGGAGTGAAAAGGTTAAGGAAGCTGGTGGACAGGGTGAGGTAAAAGGTAGGCTGTGAGGAGAAAGGTTAAGGAAGCTGGTGGACAGGGTGAGGGAGTGAAAAGGTTAAGGAAGCTGGTGGACAGGGTGAGGGAGTGAAAAGGTTAAGGAAGCTGGTGGACAGGTGAGGGAGTGAAAAGGTTAAGGAAGCTGGTGGACAGGGTGAGGGAGTGAAAAGGTTAAGGAAGCTGGTGGACAGGGTGAGGGAGTGAAAAGGTTAAGGAAGCTGGTGGACAGGGTGAGGGAGTGAAAAGGTTAAGGAACTGGTGGACAGGGGGATGGTAGAGGAAAGTGAAAAAGTTAAGGAAGCTGGTGGACAGGGTGAGGGAGTGAAAAGGTTAAGGAAGCTGGTGGACAGGGTGAGGAGTGAAAAGGTTAAGGAAGCTGGTGGACAGGTGTGAGTGGGGTGAAAAGGTTAAGGAAGCTGGTGGACAGGGTGAAGGGGTGAAAAGGTTAAGGAAGCTGGTGGACAGGGTGAGGGAGGTGAAAAGGTTAAGGAAGCTGGTGGACAGGGTGAGGGAGGTGAAAAGGTTAAGGAAGCTGGTGGACAGGGTGAGGGAGGTGAAAAGGTTAAGGAAGCATGTGGACAGGGTGAGGGGTGAAAAGTTAAGGAAGCTGGTGGACAGGTGGAGTGAAGTTAAGGACTGATGGACAGGGTGAGGGGGTGAAAAGGTTAAGGAAGCTGGTGGACAGGGTGAGGAGTGAAAGGTAGGATGCTGTGGACAGGGTGAGGGAGGAAAGATTAAGGAAGCTGGTGGACAGGGTGAGGGGGAAAAGGTTAAGGAAGCTGGTGGACAGGGTGAGGGAGTGAAAAGGTTAAGGAAGCTGGTGGACAGGGTGAGGGAGTGAAAAGGTTAAGGAAGCTGGTGGACAGGGTGAGGGGGTGAAAAGGTTAAGGAAGCTGGCGGACAGGGTGAGGGAGTGAAAAGGTTAAGGAAGCTGGTGGACAGGGTGAGGGAGTGAAAAGGTTAAGGAAGCTGGCGGACAGGGTGAGGGAGTGAAAAGGTTAAGGAAGCTGATGGACAGGGTGAGGGGGTGAAAAGGTTAAGGAAGCTGATGGACAGGGTGAGGGAGTGAAAAGATTAAGGAAGCTGGTGGACAGGGTGAGGGAGTGAAAAGGCTAAGGAAGCTGGCAGATAGGATGTGGGAGTGAAAGAGTTACGATCAGTTGTTGTCTTGATGTAACCCCATAGCGGCTGTATCTGTTCGTAACTTGCCTAGATGGGTAGGTCTGTTACACAATTTAAGACTCCCCAAAGTATTCAAAGAATGGCTGTCAGGACAGATGACATGGGTGTAAATCGCTGTCCCCTCTTTCAATCTAACTTGACTGTTCCGCTGGCTTGAATCGCTGTCATATCAATTCCTTTAAATCGTAAAGTTTACGACTACTCTATTGGCAAATTTTGCTCTAAATATGTATGGTGAGGTGTCTATTTAATGGTGGTGGTGGTGGTTCGAGTTTTGAGGAAGACCAGTGGCTGTGCAGTTATCTGTAGTTGGGTGCGAGAATGGCTCTGGAGTCTGTGTGTGGAGTTGGTGGACACATGAGCAGACCAGACACTGGAAGTCAGTTGTTGGTACAGGGAGAGGGCAGTCTTGTTCAAGCCACGTAAATTTTCGTTGTCTGATCTCTCTGATATCTCTCTCTCTCTGTCTCTCTGTCTATCTGTCTGTCTGTCTGTCTGTCTGTCTCTCTGCCTCTCTCTCTGTCTCTCTTTCTTTCTTTCTTTCTTTCTTTCTTTCTTTCTCTCTCTCTGCCTCTCTCTCTCTGTCTCTGTCTTTCTTTTCTCTCTCTCTCTCTTTCTCTCTCTCTCTGTCTCTCTGTCTTTCTCTCTGTCTCTCTTTCTCTCTCTCTCTCTCTCTCTCTCTCTGTGTCTCTCTCTCTCTCTCACTCTCTCTCTCTCTCTCTCTCTTATATATATATATATATATATATATGTGTGTGTGTGTATATATATATATATATATATATATATATATATATATATATATATTATGTATACATATGCTTATATCTTTTGTATGCGCTTGACAAAAGCCAGTTGGCCGAAAATTTGCGCCTGTCCAGTTTTGCTCTATTCAATGTATGTTATGGTTGTACTTGTACTGCATTGTTAACTATGTTAGCAAAGCAAAAACTTAGCTCTTTGACTCCCTCACTCTATCCACCAGCTTCCTGATTCCTGTAGGAAGCTGGTGGATAGGGTGAGGGAGTTAAAGGACTAAGTTTTTTATAGTTGGTGGACAGGGTACGGGACTCAAAGGGTTAAATATGCGTTCTGATTCTATCTTTATGTTTTTCTGATACAAACCA
>JAPXFY010000012.1:39200909-39218409 GCA_030674185.1 Monoplex corrugatus | reverse complement strand
GTTTGTTCTTTTAGCATTCAATTTTTTTTTCAGGCGCGTGTATGCATACTGCGCAGATGGTATATCGCTGCACAGTCTGCATACTCAGTCTTCGGTGATTGTGCGTATGCCGCGTGTTTTCGTGTTTCCGTAAGCCATCGAACACTGACATGAGTTACACGACTCTTAATATATATATATATATATATATGTGTGTGTGTGTGTGTGGTGTGTGTGTGTGTGTGTGTGTGTGTGTGTGTGTGTGTGTGTGTGTGTGTGTGTGTGTGTGTGTGTGTGTGTGTGTGTGTGTGTGTGTGTGTGTGTGTGTGTGTGTGTGTGTGTGTGTGTGTGTGTGTGTGTGTGTATTTGACGGGCTGAGTGCGTATACAAACAAAGGGTGTTTAGGCACTACCACATGTCCACCTGGGAGATCGGGAAAATTTTCACCCTTTAACCCTTTGATTCCTGTACCCTATTCACCAACTGCAAAAAATTAACCCGTGGACTCCCTTACCCTATCCACCAGCTTCCTGCAGGAAGCTGGTGGATAGGATGAGGGAGCTAAAGGGTTAGGTTTTTGCTTTGTTAGCATGGTTGACAATGCAGGATGCTGGTGGACAGGGTGTGGGAGTCAAAGGGTTACGGTTTTGCTTTGCTAGGAATGGTTGACAATGCAGGATGCTGGTGGACAAGGTGTGGGAATCAAAGGGTTACGTTTTTGCTTTGCTAGGAACAGGCGTGAGGAATCTATGCAAGATGGAACCCCAGATCTTCCCATAGAAAGTCCAACGTCTTAACCACTTTACTACCACGCCCGAATACTAACAATAACTAACAACAGACGAAAACACACACACACTTTCTCTCTCTCTCTCTCTCTCTCTCTCTCTCTCTCTCTTCTCTCTCTCTCTCTCTCTCTCTCTCTCTCTCTCTCTTCTCTCTCTTCTCTCTTTCTTTCTTTCTTTCTCACACATATACACATACACACACACACAAACGCACACACACAACCACACACACACACACACACACACACACACACACACACACACACATCCACACACACACACACACATATACATACACACACGTACACGCACACACGTACACGCACACACACATATACATACATCCACACAAACACACACACACACACACACACTTAACACACACACACACACACACACACACACACACACACACACACACACACACAGGCTTCTCCTTTATCATCAAGGGCTTGGTACAAACAATGGCGGGGTTGTAACAACACAAACGAAGTAGAAATTTTTGAAGAGGACATTCTTGGGAGGGGGAAAAAGGGGGGGGGTGGAGTGGGGGGGGGGAGAAGAAGGTGAGGGACAAAGAAAGGACCAAGGTGACCCTCCTATTCGGAACCGAAAAAAGCGTCGGTATTTCACAATGCACTAAAAAAATTTTAAGTCTTCTTTG
Source organism: Monoplex corrugatus (assembly GCA_030674185.1). Classification (NCBI taxonomy): domain Eukaryota; kingdom Metazoa; phylum Mollusca; class Gastropoda; order Littorinimorpha; family Ranellidae; genus Monoplex; species Monoplex corrugatus. The sequence continues at coordinate 39,216,978 of JAPXFY010000012.1, read as the reverse complement.
AAAAAAATTTTCGCTAGTCCTCGTATACTCTGAGAGTGGTAGGACTTCAAAACTTACAGAACTGAACTGAACCTCTTCCTCCCTAGTCCTGAGGTCTTTTTGCGGGAAGGTACATCTCCTCCCCTACAGATGTGACTGTGCGGTTCGTGGTCTGGCGCGTGAAAAAAATAACTCGTTGTGCTTCCTTACGGCTTCCAGGTCACCCAGCTTTGAATGGGTATCTGACCCTTGCTCAGGCATGGGGAGGATAGGCAAGAGATGGAAAGCTGATGTACAGGACCAGAGGATGAAAGGAGTAAAATTGAGGGTCAGGTCAGTAAGTTTTGAAAGTCCTACCACTCTCAGAGTACGAGGACTAGCGAAAAAATTGTTCAAAGAAGCCTTGAAAAATTTTTATGCATTGTGAGATACCGATGCTTTTTTCGGTTCTCCTGATCACCTGGATGAATGGAAGGATGAATGGAGTTAATCGAGGGAGGCAGTAGTGAGATATAAATGCAGTTTAGAGGACTCAATCTCTCAACCATTGGGTTTTTTTTTTCTGATTGCGTAAACTCACGAAGGCGCTTAAGAACTAATAGGTCTGCTACGTGATGACTTGGGTGATGGGAAACATCTTAACTTTTTCACTCACCATGCCGGAGGTACCCAGGGCAGTTGGGGGGGGGGGGGGGGGATAAAACCCTAGACTTTCCGATTGGAAACCTGACGTCTTACCACTTGAAAATCGCGTGCGTCAAATTTTAGAATTTGTTCAAGAAGCACATCACACTATGACAGGTCCATATGCGTTCCGTCCAAGTATGTCATTGATTATCTGATAGATTCGTTGAGCCTGCGCAGAACCCTATGCGAGGACCAAGTCTTGAGGTGTGAGGGGGGAGGGGAATAGACAATCTGTGAAGTAGTTAAGCCAATATCACCAGAATGATAAGAATATTAAAAAGGGCAAGCAAAGCGATCAAATGTTATGTTGCGGACTGGAATTGAACTCGAGCCATCAGATTTTGAGCCTACTGGTCTATCAGCTTAGCCAGTCAGCCTTACAAACCTCTCGAGAGCAAACAAGGGTTTCCCAGAAAGGAAGCAGAGGGCCTTTGTCCAGCCAAATGATTACCACCATTGACCGAGAAGCCCAACAAATTGCCTCGTCCCGCAGTGATGATACGGAGTTACGTAAATAGGTCCATGACATGAGTGACTGTTGCTGGTTGTCCAGAAGGCAAAACTTATCGCCTTTTATTGATTGACCCACCAATTCAACTCGTTCTACTTCGAAGACTCCAGCAACCCTTTGTTGGACACTTTGTTACCGTTGGTGTCTACATTCTGACCAATCGCAGATGCGGCTCGTCACATGATGCTATTGTACATTGTGGGGGGTGAGGGGGGTTGGGGGTGGGGATGGGAGTTACGGGTAGGGCTTTAAAAGCTGGAGGTACCCATCATCACTTGCATGTACCCGGCTGCTACCTATCTGTCCATCTTGCATGTCCTGAGTACAAGTTTTGAAGTCTTGCCTTGTCAACGTGTTCGACTTGGGGATTTGGCAGTATTTCTACCATAGAATCATCCGTTGTAGCCAGTGTCAGGTTTTGTCCAACATGTACCAGTATTCTTCGACTATTCAGTGGTGAGTGTTGTCTGCATAGGTGGATATTGGCTGTGTTCGTTATTTCTGTTCTTTCGGTTGCTGTCGTTCTTGTCGTTTTGCTGTTGTTTGTCTGTTGTCTCTTGCTTCTTCTTCTTCTCGCTAAGTATGTTTCTCCATCTCTCTGTCATCCTGTCTTTGCTTTCTTCTACATCGTCTCTCTGGCTCTGTTTTTCAGTCTGTGTTTCTGTCTGTCCCTCTGTCTCTGCCTTCAACCTGATCCCTATCTCTTTGTCTCTCTGGTACTCTCTCTCTCTCTCTCTCTCTCTCTCTCTCTCTCTCTCTCTCTCTCTCTCTTTCTCTCTCTCTCTCTCTCTCTTCTCTCTCTCTCTGTTTTTTTCCCGTCATATTCTCTGTTTTTATTTATCGAAGTTTTTTTTTTTCAATGTTCTTAGTTCTAGGTAGGCCTAAATATATGTTGATTACCAAGGCAAGGTAGAAAAATAGATTTTAACAGAAAATGTCTACCGTTGGAAAATAAAATATCATTGCCATTGTCATTCTTCTTCTTCTTCTTCTTCTTCTTCTTCTGTCTCTCTATCTCTGTCTTCTTCTTTTCCTCTGTCTCTCTGTCTCTGTCTCATAATTACACACACACACACACGCACGCACACCACACACACACACACACACACACACACACACACACACACACACACACGCTGTTTCTGTCTCTCTCTCTCTCTGTCTCTCTCCCTCTCCCCCCCCCCCCCTCTCTCTCTCTCTCTCTCTCTCTCTCTCTGCCCATCTGTAACTCAGTATTTGTCAGTATTAGCGTGTACGTGTGAGTGTGCGTTATAACATGCAATCTATCATGACTCACGCTCCCATCTCTACACAGACCTCATATAGTCATACATTCCTTCCTTACAAATAAACAACTTATCTCACAGATGTAACTGTGTCACTTGCTTGTTTTTGTCACTGCCTCGAATCATCACTTTTAACTAAACCGCTTGAATCATCGTTATTATAACTGTGTCAGTTTTAATGATAATGGGCCGTGGTACGTGACATTTGCACACATATCATGGTACAACTGCACACATCCCTTTAAAGGCCTCGGGTTGAACGTCTTACATAAACATCAATAATACTGCGATGATCATGATACACAACAATCACTCTTCTTATGGGGTTAAGCCCGTTTGATTTGACCATGATACTTAACGTTTCTTATGCAAGATTTTTTTTTCACATGCTAGTTCTCTTATGCACTACATATGAAAGGACTTTAAACTTAGATTAAAGAAAGAGAAACAAAGATATATAGGCCTAGATGTGGTACTTATTTGGGGCTTGGTTAGGGTACTCTCACGCCAGCCAAGAAATAGGCCTAATCATTAGTCATACGCGTGTGCCCTTGTCCTGAGGTTTCAATTGTTTGGGGTCTTTTTTTTTCCAACTTTAATCGTCACTTTTATTATCGGTCTCAATGACGTTTTGATCTAACATGTGTTTTGTTTGGTTGGTTGGTTGGTTGGTTGGTTGTAGTTTTTATTTCGTCATGTAACTACCAATGCCACTGAACTGGGTGGCAATCAAATACGCAGACTATGTTCTTTCGTCCTGGGTGTGATTGTGGATAGTGCAGTATGGTGCTGACCGTCCTCAAAGTGTGAGGGTTTTTTTGGTGACCTCCCAGTATTGTGTGGTTTTATTTTCTCTGGTTGTGTGCAGTTTAATAGTTCTCTAGATGGGTGCATTTCTTTTTTACGCATTTTACAGTTTGTGGCTTTAAAAATCAGGATTTTTTCCTTAAAATCCGTGTTTAACCAGTAAGTCTACTTATTAAATTGTTTGTAAAGTATAGGCTACCAGTTAAAAACATACATTTTAGAAATTAATCCTTATATTTCTTTAGCTGTGTGTAGTTGTATTGTTCTCCAGGTTGGTGTATTACTATTTCACATATTTCTGGCTAAGAATTTTACGTTTCATGGCTTAAAGCGTTTCTTTCTGTGTTTCACAAGAGTGTGTGTGTGTGTGTGTGTGTGTGTGTGTGTGTGTGTGTGTGTGTGTGTGTGTGTGTGTGTGTGTGTGTGTGTGTGTTTGTGCGTGTGTGCGTGTTCTGTTTTTTTGTATATTCGGATTGGTTGGCTCTTTTGATTGGATCGTAGACTCAAGATCTGATATCTTGAGTTCAATCCCAGCTGGCAGTATCAAAACTGGCCTGTTGGCTGCCCACCTTAAACCATTGCTCCAGTCATTCTGGTGGTGCCCTCTTAGTAGTTTCATAGGTCACGTTCTTCCCTTTCCTCCGCAGCTCAAGGCCTTACCGGCACACAGGGTTTTGCAAAGTGTCCAGTTTGGGGTTTGGAGATTGTTCCAGAGGGACTCATCACACTCGAAAAATTCCATATGCGCTACACTCAAATCCCCAGCAGCTATCTGGCAAACATCCTGAGCCTGCGCACAACCATATGCCCTGGCAAGGTCTTGAAATGGGAAGGTGGGAAGAGAGAGAGAGACCTCATGAGACAAAGCCGACACCGCCAGGATGATTGAAGCATTAACCCTTGGACGCCCTCACCCTATCCACCAGCTTTCTGCAAGAAGCTGGTGGATAGGGTGAGGAAAACAAAGGGTTAAGTTTTTGCTTTGCTAGCATGGTTGACAATGCAGAATGCTGGTGGACAGGGTACAGGAGTCAAGGGATTAAGACTGGCAGCGAACAGGCCATTTTTTGATGTTGCGGGCTGAGATTGAACTCAAGGTAACTGCAGAGCTGCAGAGCTTGAGTCCACGACTTTATCAACGCACAAAGAAAGAAAGAAAGAAAGAAAAACAAAAGAAAGGAAAAGGAAAAAAATACCAGCTCGCAGTCTCAAAAAATCTTCCACGCAACTACTGGCAGCTTTATATAGAGCACATGGGATTTTTACCATTGCGATGAATGAATCTTTCTCGAACAAACTTCAAGCCATTTCCAAACTCTAGCTGTGTTCGTTAAACAGTTCTATATATAGAAGCCAGCGTCCGACAGTTAACTGGCTTTGTGTCTTTGTACGGTCGGCTGCGTTGTACAATTCTCTGGGTAGTGTCGTTTTACTGTCCTCTCGCTCTTGGTATTTCATGCTTGATACTGTAGGGCTCTCGCGTTTCGTGTGTGTTAATTAACTCTTTGACTCCCTATTGTGCATTGTCAACCATGCTAACAAAGCAAAAACTTAACCCTTTGACTCCTTCACCCTCTCCGCCAGTTTCAGGTAGATCTAATATCACACTTGGTACTGTACGGCTCTCGCGTTTCGCGTGTGTTAATTAACCCTCTGACTCCTTATTGTGCATTGTCAACCATGCTGGCAAAACAAAAATTTAACTCTTTGACTCCCTCATCCTATCCATCAGCGTCCTGCAGGACGCTGGTGGATAGGGGTGAAGGAGTCAAAGGGCTAAGTTTTGGCGGTTGGTGGATAGGGTGTGGGAGTCAAAGGGTTAAATTTAAATTACTTTCTTTGTGTATTTTACAGTCCTCTGGTTCTAGGCGTTGTGTTTCTTATCTTTGTTGTGCGTTTGATTCTTGACTGACTCGGACCAACGTGAGGTAAAATGAGTAAGAGCATCGTGCCTATCCAAGATCAGAACAATGACGATGACAATGATGCTTTATTTTCCAACGTTCGGTTAAAGTTATCGACTGAACGCCATTTTTCCCTCACATTTGCCTCTGTCAGTCTACAAACATGTGTATTTGATTACAACTACAGTAGACAAAAGTTAAATCTGTTATTAGATAGTAAGATACTATGCTTTAATTGATAAACACGCCAAGAAAAACTACAAAACTGCAAAGAGAAGAAGCAGGATGGTGACAGAAAAAAATAAGAACAGTACCAAGGAAGCCTAGCCATGCCATTTGTGTCTTATGTGAAGGAGCGTAAGCGCTCATCTTTCTTTCCTTTATAACCATTTACTCCCGCATCCTATCCACAAACTACAAAAATGTGACCCTTTGACTCCCACATCCTATCTACCAACTGCAAAAACTTAACCCTTGACTCCCTCACCTTATCCAACAGCTTCCTGCAGGAAGCTGGTGGATAGGGTGAGGGAATCAAAGGGTTAGGTTTTTGCTTTGTTTTGCATAGTTGGCAATGCAGGATGCTGGTAGACAGGGTGCAGGAGTCAAAGGGTTAAATTAATCAATACAGGCCTAGACCGTTGGTGAGGTTGTTCGAGTGCCATGAACCTTGCCAAACAAACTTCAAATTCCAGAGGACCTCAGACTTTTTTTTTCCCCTATTCACTTAAAACACTTTCCAATTGGGCTGTCCGTTTTTCGCTTCAGCTTAGTAATTAATGTCCGCGGAATTTTTATTTTTCCTACCATGTTATACCATTGTCATAATCACGTTTTTGTTTGTTTCGTTGATTTTCTTTTGTTTTGTTTTTTCAAACTTAAAACTGTGGTCAGTCTCTGATTTCATCTTATTAAGATCATTAATCCATGTAAGGATTGACTTACTTTTAAAACTTTTGAACGGAATATGCGTCGTCGAGTCTTCTTCTTTTTCTAAAAAAATATACGGGCCCAGGTCCACGCAAACAATCTGCTTGTGGGGGCCCATCTGTGTCAAATTGTCAAGCCCAGTGCTGTCATCTGGGCAGTCAGTCTAACCAAAGAGGCTGCTTTCAACGAGTTGTAAAGCTCTTACGTCCAAGCCAATGCAAACAGCTTTCGGCCAGGAGGCTCCCCTCCATGCAGGCGGTATTGTTAATGAGAACCTTTGGCGGGGCTGTCACAAACATCTGGTGATTCAGACAGTGGCGAGTGTGACTGGTGGTGGTAGTAATGAACTTTCCAAGCAATTTACTCGGTGTATGGGGGGGTGGTGGTGGGTGGTGGTGGAACTGTTGAGTTCTTTGTGGCTGATGAGAGCCCCCAGTGGCTGTGAAGTGACGCAAGACTTCCCGTACTGCGATGTGTACAAAAGTCTTTGTGGTCCGTCCCTGGGCCGTTGTCTGTAGCTGGGTGGAAGGCTTGAGAACGTGATGTGACAGTATTAGCTGTTTGCTGGCTGAGTGTTTAGAATAATTGTGTGTATGTGTCTGTCGTGTGTGTGTGTGTGTGTGTGTGTGTGTGTGTGTGTGTGTGTGCGTGTGTGTGTGTGTCGTGTGTGTGTATGTGTGTGTGTGTGTGTGTGTGTGTGTGTGTGTGTGTGTGTGTGTGTGTGTGTGTGTGTGTGTGCGTGTGTGTGTGTCGTGTGGGTGTGTGTGTGTGTGTCTGTCGTGTGTCGTGTGTGTGTGTGTGTGTGTGTGTGTGTCGTGTGTGTGTGTGTGTGTGTGTGTGTGTGTTGTGTGTGTGTGTGTGTGTGTGTGTGTGTGTATGTGTGTGTCTGTGTGTGTGTGTCTGTCTATCTGTGTGTGTATTTGCCATTTGTGTGTCGTGTGTGTGTATACGTGTGCATGTGTGTGTATGTGAGTGTGTGTGCTCGCACGCGTGGGTGCACGCGTGTGTGTATGTTTGCCAATGTGTATGTGTGTATGTGTGAGTGTGTGTCTATGTCTGTGTCTATGTATTTGCCATGTGTGTGTGTGTGTGTGTTCGTTCGTTCCTTGATTTAACGTCTTTTCACTATAAGTGATATTAGACTGGTAAAAATGGAATGGAGGATGATTTTTTTTTTTGGGGGGGGGGGGAGGGAGGAGGGGAAAGAAGGGAACAGAGTAAGAGACGGAAAAAAAATTAAAAGGAATGGGCAAGGTCTTTAGAAAAATGATATGGATGAACAGAGAAATGAAACTAGAACAACGCTAACATCATGTAAAAGAAAAATCGTCATAAAAAGCAAAACAAAACAAAATAAGATAACGATAATTAAAATAATAACCTTAAAGTAACGCATTAACAGGACTGTGAACCAATGATTCTGAAATTTTAACTAACAGAACTTGCGCAGGCTGAAGACACCTGCCAAACAGTTGCTGGGCGATTTGGGTGGAACGCTTATGGCATTGCTCGAGAACGATGAATCCCTCTTAAACAAACTCCAAACTGCTAATAGTACTACTACTACTATTACAACTATTACTACTACCTACGCTACAACTACTGTTGCTACTACTACCACCACAGCCACCATCACTACTACTAAAAACATGTCAATGTTCTCATGGGAGACGGACTCACAAGTATGTTCGTTAAGTAGATTGATTCATTGATTGAGTGAGTGAGTGAGTGATTGATTGAGTGAGTGAGTGAGTGAGTGATTGATTTGGTTCAGTTTTTTCGTCGACACCCACACCTCAAGTGATATGGCCGACGGGGATAACCATCCCAGGGAAGTGGGGGGAAGGAGGACTTATCTAATCCTATACTGACACCACCAGAACAACAACGATGTTAAGATGGGACAGTGATAAGGCCAGTTTTAATGTAGCGCACCCCTGGATTCGAACCCACAACCATTAGCATGTGTATCCGACTGAGCTCAACCACCTGAGCTACTGAGGCCCGCGATTTAAATGTGGACTTTTCTGTTCTGTTCTGTAGATTTTAAAGTCCTACCACTCTCAGAGTTCACGAGGACTAGCAAAAAAAAATTGCTCAAAGAAGCCTTTAAAAATTGTAGTAGCATTGTGAGACACCGATGCTTTATTCGGTTCTCTTTCGGGTACTCCGTGCTTTCAAGTGGAATGGTCTCGGTTACAATTATGCTCACCGTCCGTCTGAGCCAGGGTCTCTTAACAACCCAACCCGCTCAAAGGACATTCCGCGCCATCGACTCAGCAAACAGACTCCTGGCAATGTCTGCGTTGAATTGGACCAGAGGTGAGAGCAGTCGCTGTAAGTTTGACACGTTTGTGACAGAGGGTCCACGGTTTGGCTACTTACGTGGATGTTAACACATAGGCGACGATGAGGGTCTTCCCCAAGGGGAGATTCGATTGATTTGGTTCTTTGGCACAGTTTTTACGTTAGCACCCACCCTCAGGTGATATGGCCGACGGAGATAACCATCCCGGGGGAGTGGGGGAAGGGGGAGAAGAACACGTCAGTAGTTTCATTTGATCGAAGAAGGTGCGGAAACGGCATCCTTGGGGGCGGGGGCGGGGGTGGGTGGAAGGGGGAGGGTTTTTTGTTTGTTTTGTTTTTGTTTTTTTTAGGGGGAGGGGTGTTTGTTCGTTTGTTTTTGTTTGTTTGTTTGTTTTTTAGAGATAGACCTCTTCCCAAAGTGGGTGGTGTGTTTTGTAGTGTGCTTTCAACTGATATTATCACCAAATTTTGACGGGCGCGATAGTCAAATGGGTAAGATATCGGGCTTCACATATTAACCCTTTGATTCCCGCACCGTATCGACCAACTGCAAAAACTTAACCCTTTGACTCCCTCATCCTATACACCAGCTTCCTGCAAGGAAGCTGGTTGATGGGGTGAGGCGGTCAAAGGGTAAAGTTTTTGCAGTTGGTGGAGAGGGTGCGGAAATCAAAGGGTTATAGAGAAACGAAAAGACCCAGCAGGCCCGCCTGCCAAAGGCTGATATTCAGATTGTGTAGCAGCAACACTCGGCCTGCAAATTGAGGACAAAACAACGTACATACATACGAGACAAATCAGAACGCCGAAATAAGAAATGAGAGTGGTGGCTTTGGGTTTGGTTGGTTCAGTAGAAGTTAACGCCTGCAGGGAGAGAAAGGTGATGGTGGAGTAGGGGGACGAGAGGTTCCGGAGAACTGGGATGGGGGGGGGGGGGGGGGAGCATGTTAGAGAGTTCGGGCAGTTCCCAAGCTAAGTGTATTTCAAGTGTCGTGTGCATGGGCAATGATGTTAGACAAAGAAATCTACTTTTAACGTCTCTGGTCGTGTGTTTTCAGTTCACTTTCCCACCACGCTCAGTGGCCTTACATGAAGTGTTTGTTTTCTGTGTGTGTGTGTGTGTGTGTTGTGTGTGTGTGTGTGTGTGTGTGTGTGTGTGTGTGTGTGTGTGTGTGTGGTTGTGTGTGTGTGTGTGATAGTGCTTATATGTTTACGGGGATTTGTTTTATTTTTGTTTTGTAGTTTTGATTTTTGTGGGTTGTTGCTGTTGTTCGTGTTGTAGTTGTTGTTGTTGTTCGTGTTGTTGTTGTTGTTTGGGTTGTTGTTGTTGTTGTTGTTGTTGTTGTTGTTGTTGTTGTTGTTCGTGTTGTTGTTGTTGTTGTTGTTGTTGTTGTTCTCCTTCGCGGGAGGGGGGGTTGTTCATTGGTTCCACGTGCATTCGAATACATGAGTGGCCTTTTCCGTACATGACTATTTTACATTTAGTTTCGCACGCACTCACATGAAGAATGTTGAAAAGCTGGAAAAAAATTGTCAGTTCGTCTTGATGCGAATTAAGTGTAAAAGATGACGACGATGATGATGATGATGATGAAGCGCGTGAAATTATATATATGTTGGCTGCCTGTCTCCACATTTCTCAATTAAATGAAGATATGTACAAATGTAATGAAATAGGTGATCGAATGGATGAACAAATAAATGAAAAGATCGATCATTATCAAATTTCCTAACTGAATTAGTAAGTAAAGTGCGGTGAAATGAATCATGGGATAAATAAAAGCAAGTTTATTTAAAATCGCTTCAACGAAAATATCCTGGTCAGAACAGGGTAAAACCAAGGGAACTAAATGTAGGACACTTATCAGGTGGGCAAATAGAGTTCCTTCCCTTCTTCCAGTAGTCGCTTTTGCTGCCCGTAAATAAATGATAGCCAGCAATCACATTCGTCTGTGTTGTTTCGCTACCTCATACACACACACGCAAGAGCAGGCGTGCGCGCTCACACACACACACACACACACACACACACACACACACACACACACACACACACACACACACACACACACACACCACACACACACACACACACACACACAGCGCAGAATGACGTTTTGAGGACAAAATGTTAGATGTCTAGACCAGTAGGTTTTAAAAATGAATAAAAAAAAAAGGGGGGGGGTGGGACAGAAGGAAAATAGAGTTAAGAAAAAGAAATGAACAAATTGGAAAAAAGGTGTGTTTGTGCACATCACAACCAGAAAATGATGGCTACAATAACCTATACTATTACAATAGCAAAATTGTCTTCATAACCAAACGGGAGTTAGATAACGATTACAAAAGCACTTGCATATTCATGTTACTCTGTGTGTGTGTGTGTGTGTGTGGGTGTGTGTGTGCGCGCGGCGCGTGGCGCGCGCCGCGCGTGTGTGCTTTTTTAAAGAAATTCAATTAAATTGCAACATAGAACTCTGTGAGAGTCTCTAACATAGATAAAATGTTTCAAGATAGTTGTTTCCCCTTCACTTTTGAGAAATAGTTCACTTACTTGGGGGGGGGGGGGGGGGGGGAGCGGGTGTTGGTTGGTTGGTTGGTTGGTTGAGGTTTTTTTTGTTTTGTTTTTTGTTTTGTTTGTTGTTGTTGTTGTTGTGTTTGTTTTTTCGTTATGGGGGGGGGGGGGGTTGGTATTATGAATGTCTTTAATGTAGAATCGAGGTTGTTGTTTTTTTAGTCTTCTTCTTTCCTTCGCTATGTATATGGTCGCACCACATCCTGAGATGAATATGTTTTCCCAGTTCCTGCTGCCTGCCATAGAGCTTGGTGGTCAGAGGAGTTGTAGTCGGCAAAGTCTTTTGAGATTCCCCCGTCACCTGTACCTGTTTCATCAGACAATGCGGGGGCTCTTTCACTATAGATACTAGCATCCTTATCTTCTGGAAAGTGTTGTGCTAGAAATGTCCTCTTTTCTGTCACCTGCTTTGTTTCTGCCTTGCTCTTTTGCTTTCTGTCATTTCTTCCTACCATTTTCTGCTTTGCTGGTCCATTCACCTGTATGTGTTCTATAAATTAAAGCCTTAAGTTACGTACTTTCACTTAGGATTGATAATTGAGTACATGTACATGTACTAAGTGCATTTTTGTCTGTAAAAAATGTGATGTACATAAGCAGTTTCAAGAAATTTAGACCCGCTTATATACAGGGGGGTGTAAAATAGGTATACAGTAAGTATCACATCATTATTATAATGCTTAATTCCGCTCTCGATTAGAGGAGTGTGTGAATAACGATGGCAAGCAGTTTGAGTATCTGAGGGATTAAGGCTGTGCTTGTTATTACATGTATATGCACTGTTCATTTGTTTGTATAATAAATGCAATGAGTATTGTACGTGTTTTCTTTTTCATAACTGTATACCTACTTTTGCACCCCCCTGTATATGTTTTAGTGTCCTTAGGTTTGTTCGTTTGTCTGTGTGTCTGTTTGTTTGTTTTGTTTGTTTTTCGTTTTGTTTTTGTTTGTTTGTGTCCCCTGGTAATAAAAACTGGGCGGAGCGGTCAACACCAGGGATATATCTTTCTTTTCCGTGTTTTGTTGTTGTTGTTGTTGTTGTTGTTGTTGTTGTTGTTGTTGTTGTTGTTGTTGTTGTTGTTGTTGTTGTTGTTGTTGTTGTTTGTTTGTTTGTTTGTTTGTTTGTTTGTTTGTTTTGTTTTTTCCTCTTCTTCTTCTTCTTCTTCTTCAGTAAGGGAAGGTGTACTTTATGAGATAGTTATAACTCTGATATGGCTCTGTGCAGTCAGCTGGTCTTTAACCCTTTTTGACTCCCGTACCCTATCCACCAACTGCAAAAACTTAACCTTTTGAGTCCCTCACCCTATCCACTAGCTTTCTGTAGGAAGTTCGTGGATAGGGTGAGGGACTCAAAAGGTTAAGTTTTTGCTTTGCTAGCATAGTTGACAATGCAGGATACAGGTGGACAGGGTGCAGGAGTCAAAGGGTTAAACAACGATAATTTTTACCTGTTTCTTGACGCAGAGGTAGGTCATTCGGGTCATTGCAACTCGACTTCTTGATTATTTTGTTTTCTTCGCTAGAACATCGTTGGTGAAAATCTTTGAAAATAATGTGCCACTATTACAGTTATATTAAAAAAAATCATCTTTTTATCGCTGTTGTTTTTGTTGTTATTGTTGCTGTTGTTACTACAATTAATGCATTGTAGTATTACTACTGCTGTAGATGTTGTGTGCCATAAGTTACCAATGACAATAGCAACAATGGGAACGCTAGTGACATGATAACTGTCGATGATATCTATTGTATCACCATTGTTGTCATCATTGTTATCACTATCATCGTTATAATTACCAATGCTACGTTATTATCATTATCGTCAGTATTATCAACACGCGCACCATCGTCATAATTCACCAATATTACGTCATTATCACTGAAATCAGTATTATTTACATTTCGACAGTGGACAACGAACATGACAACCAGTGACGTCATAAATCTCGTTGACGGCTATTTATTATCATAATAATTATTATTATCATTATTATTATTATTATTGTTGTTATCATTATTGTTGTTGATGTTTTTGTCTGCATTATTATTATTATTATTATCATTACTATTATTATTGTATTATTATTAACCAGCACCACGTCATTGTTGTTATCATCATTGTTATCATTATGTAATTATTGTTATATGTCGTAGGTCCCCAACAACAATGGAGACCAACGCGACCATCACTGACGTCACACCATTCGATGACGTCACCGACGTCGTCGACTATGATGACGGAGTGGTGGGGATCGCGCTGAAAGCTCTGGTGGTGCTTTCGGCTCTCGGCCTCGTGGGCAACATCCTCACGTTGGTGAGGCTGACCCGAAGTGAGGTGAGTAGTAAATGTTACCACAGCAAGACTTATATGTACCGTTTTTCTTTTTTCTTTTTTTGTTTGTTTGGTTGGTTGGTTGGTTGGGGTTTTTTTCTTTTTGTTTGTTTGTTTGTTTTGTTTTTTTTTTTTGGGGGGTTCTTTTGTTTTTTTCTTTTGTTTTTGCTTTTTTTCCTGCCCATTGGGCCGTTGGTATGTGGAGCATCAACGTAAGTCCTCCACTTCTGTCTGTTCTGGTTCAGCCTCTGATGGCAAGAAACTCTGGGGAGAGATGAACAGGACAGCAAAAGGTCCCCAAAGGGGGAGCCGCCACCCCTCCACATTCTCTCTCCTCCAGCATATTTTTCGGACCTTAACCCTTTGACTCCTGCACCCTATCTACCAACTGCCAAAACGTAACCTTTGATTCCCTCACGCTTTCCACCAGCTTCCTGCAGGAAGCTGATGGAAAGGGTGAGGGAATCAAAGGTTAAGTTTTGGCTTTGCTAGCACGGTTGGCAATGCAGGATGCTGGTAAATAGGGTGCTGGAGTCAAAGAGTTAACTCCTTACACGCTGTTGGGACCAGGCCACATTTAGGTCACAACTCCTGGATATCCCTCTGCGATCGCTTTTTTTTTCCAGAAATCAGCTGTCCGCCTGAGTTCAAATCTGCTCATCAAAGTGGTCAGGCGTCTCAAGGCGAAATCACCCTTGGGACAGATGTCTTATGCAGGTCACTTTTGTTCCTCCTCGACCAGGTCCAGCTGGAACTCGTTTCAGTTACTTCTGTTATTGCCTTTAGGGATCTAGTATTCTCCTCCCCAGAACTAGAGATCTTGTTTCATTAGGTAATAGGCAAATGTGCCTACCAACTCCCTTGCTCCAACCTGTATCGCCGGCGAGGACTTTGGCTTGGAAAACGGACTGTCCCAAGTTGCTGGCTCGGCTGGCATACTTTTAAGTCTTGTAGAAATGGGCTATGGAAGTGTTGTCTTTGTTTTTGGTTGGTTGGTTGGTTGGCTGGCTGGCTGGCTGGCTGGCTGGCTGGCTGGCTGGTTGGTTTTGTTGTTGTTGTTGTTGTTGTTGTTGTTGTTTGTTGTTGTTTGCTGAGAAATGCATGATCTGTTTCTCTGTCTCCGTGAATTCAACCCCTTTTGGAGGTGGGGGAGGGGAGCCTGGTTCTTGTAATAAAAGACTTGGACTCAACGCTTGATGTCTCGAGTTCCCGCAACATAGAAACTGATGTGTCTCCGTCTGTTTATTACCCACCTTTCTCTGTAGTGACAAAGCAGATTGGGGGTGATTTCTTTGATGTAATCGTGTTGAGAGTTCCATGGACAGCAAAGAAAACAAACGAGACAGTCTTGATGGAGGCAGACACAAGTAGATCATTCATAAGGAAGATTAGGAAAAGACAGACAACAATTTATAGGCCATTTTATGAGGAAAGGGGAATTGGAACACCTGGTCACAATGGGAAAGCTGAAGGGAAGGAGAGCACCGGGAGACCCAGGGAGAAGATGTTAGACGGACTTGCAGAGTGGCTGAAGACAAGGAGGGTGGAAGAGATACTTGAGGCAACAAGAGATAGAGACAGATGAAAGTCCATAATCGCCAACGCCATGCGGCAAGGCACCTGATGATGATGATGATGAATCTTGTAGGACGTTGGTGTGGTGAGCTTGTACTTGTGTAAGTGGCTGATTGTGTTTTCGTCTGTCCTCCTCCGCCCCCTGTTTGTTTGTTTTGTTTGTTTGTTTGCTTGTTTGTTTTGTTTTGTTTTGTTTGTTTGTTTGTTGACATTTCAAATGGAGATACGCATTTCATTACAGTGTGGCCCAGATTGTTCCGCAACGATATATACAATACAATTTATAAAACAAAACCCAAATGCTCGGCAGGACCTCAGGACCTTGTCAACGCATAGGGCTTATGTGCAGGTTTAAGGCTAATCCCGATGATCACTTTGAATCTTCTTATCACATGTCATCAGCAACATATTGCATTTGTGAACCTTATTTCGAGCGCGGAGACACCATCTTGAGAAACTGAAATTGTAACTGAAACTCTATATCTAGTGGCCTTCCTCTTTCCAAGTGGATACAACACCCCTGCCTAGGATGCGAGAATCCGAGGTTCAATCCCCAACCAGACAGGGATTTTTCTCCCCTACCTCCTGCCTCCCCTGTCTCCTCCTCCACTAGACCTGTGTGGTGGTCTAGGTGCCAGACTTTCGGAGAAGGCGATAGATCGAAGTCCCGTGTGCAGAAAGCACTTAGCGCTCAAAAGATCCCGAACAGAAACAAGCGAGTTGTCCCTGTCAAAATTTTTTGTCGGAAAATCCTCTTTCATGGGTAAACAAAAGCATACGCACACAGAAGGGAGAAAAGTGGCGCCATAGTGGGGCTATATATTGTATACAGAGAGAGTGACCCGTCTATGGGGGAAAAGAATCTGTTGAGACGACGAAAACCCAGATGAATGTATAATATGTCTGTCAGTCTTTCTTATCTGTCTGTCAGTCTGTCAGTCTTTCTAAAGCAAGTGTAGAGGATTTGTGGGTAATCCATACAAATGTGTCTCATTTATCTGTTTCAGGAGATGTCATCAGGCACGCGCACCTACCACGTAGTGGTGGCCATAGTGGACATCCTGGTGCTACTCTTGTCCCTCCCGCGTTTTTGGTTCGTAGCGTTGAGCATGAGAGACATGTACTCTGCCTCCACTGTCTGCCAGCTCTTCCCATGGATGGAGTTCGGCGTGCTGA
>JAPXFY010000012.1:39170909-39195909 GCA_030674185.1 Monoplex corrugatus | reverse complement strand
GTAATTCTCGTGCAACGAGAGAGAAAGCTGGATATTGTTTGAATCTAGTGAGTTATTAGCTCCCCGTTTGGCAGCCCTGTCAACTTTATTATTATAACTAAAAGAACTATGAGAAGGTATCCAGCAGAAAGTAATATCAGTGCCTCTTAAAGATAAATTATGAATCAAGTGACTTATTTCCAGAATCATTTCTGATCTTGTTTGTAATTTTGATAATTCAAGAGCCTGAAGTACTGATTTTGAATCAACGCAAAGAAGTATCTGAAAAATTGTCCTAGGAAGACTTATCAGAAAGTTTAAAGCCATTAATATTGCAAAGAGTTCAGCTGTAAAGATAGATTTATCAAGTCCTATGTAGAAAGATTTTTCAATTTTGAGAGCAGGTATTAAAAATGCTGAGCCTGCTTTTCTTTCAATTACTGACCCATCAGTGTAAATTTTCAAATGATCAGAATATACGTCGTCTATATGACATTTAACCTGACTTGCCAGTAAGTTTATATTGTCTCCTTTTTTTAAATTAGTGTGGTGTACGTCAAATCGTGCTCTTTGGAGTTCCCAACTGGGTACTGGCGAAAAGGAAGGTCGTATAGATACAGGATCTACGTCTAGATCAATTCCTGAGCCTTTCATGACGTCAGATGTGTATGTTGCAAGTGTGACCTGTGAAGATATTGATTTAGCTCGTTTTGGAAAGTCAGTATCTGATCTCAGTTTAATTTCTGTTTCTGAGATGTTTTCTACGGTGGTGTTTCTTAACAAAAATTTAGTAGAAGCGACTTTCCTTTGCTCATCAAGTGGCAACAGTTTGATTTCATTATATGTCCGAAGACAGGAAGCATGCATTGGAAGACCCAGTGCAAGTTTGAAACCTTTACAATCTATGCTCTGCAGTTTTTTTAGTAAGTGTTTCGGTGCACTGAAGAAGATTTCTTGAGCATAGGTTAATTTAGATCTAACAAGCGATTTACAAAGATGAACAAGTGTTGATGAATCTTGACCCCATGTCTGTTTGCGAACTATTTTTAATAAATTTAAACTTTTTTGAGCTTTGGTTAATAAGTATTCAATATGCTGATTCCAAGATAATTTTGCTGTAAGGAAAACTCCTAAGAATTTAATCGACTCGTTAAACTGAAGAAGAGTATCTCCCAGTTTGAAAGTGGGAATATTTACTGGGTTAGCTCCATTATTAAATAAAACTATTTTTGTTTTTTCCAGGGATAGATGTAACCCATTTTCTACCATGTATCGCGCTATTTTATCAAGTTCTAATTGGTAGCATTTGCGTGTTATAATTGATACAGCGCAAAGGAGTTTTCTTTTTCATATTTACCTGCATCCACATGCATAAATCGTCAGCATATTGAGCTAAAACTACATGCTTAGATACTTTACTGGGTAAGTCATGCATTAATATCATGAAAAGAAGGGGAGCTATAACGGATCCCTGAGGGATACCCATTTGAAGAATTCGTTTCGTGGAATATACATTTTCAATCCTCGTTTGAAATACTCTGTTTTCTAAGAAACACTTAACATAGCCAAAAATGTGACCTGTCAGCCCAATACTTTTAAATTTGAATAACAATCGGGAGTGCCACACTTGATCGTATGCTTTCGTTATATCAAAAAATGTAGCTAAAACACATTGACGTCTTGCAAATTGTTGTTTTATATTAGTAGTTAGCTTTGTTAGGATTTCCACTGGTGACCTGCCTTTTCGAAATCCTGCCTGATTTACTGGTATTATTTTATTCTTTTCACAATAGTGCATCAGCCTCTTTAAGATTATTTTCTCCATTAGTTTACATACATGTGATGTTAATGCAATTGGCCTGTAGTTTTTCAAATCGGTATTACATTTACCTGGTTTTAATACAGGAACCACTATTGTTTCTTTCCAGTTGTTAGGCATTTTCCCACTATTCCAGCATTTTTGAAATATGTCATGTAGCAAGATTATAAAATTGTCTGGTAAATTTTTCAGCATCTCATTGGAAATTGCATCTAGTCCAACTGACGTTTTTTTACTTGGAAGGGACTGAATGGCATCTTTTAATTCTTGAAGTGTGAGTGATGCATTTATGTAGTGAGTATTGTCAGAGGCAGGATCCTTATATACATCTTTCTTTTCATCTCGTTCCCTATAAATTCTATTAGAGACAGGGAGTCCTTCTACACGACAGGCCTCAGCAAACACGTCTGCAAAAGCTTCTGCTTTTTCCAATGAGCTAGGAATAGGGTTATTTTCTAGCTTTACTGGAATTGATGGCAACTTAATCCCGTTTTTCATTAATTTTAGTTTTTCCCAAATCTTTATCGTGTCTTTGTGGTTATTTATTTCACATTTACAAAAAGATGTCCAGTGTTGTTCTTTGGCTTGCTCTATGACTCTGTTACACTTAATGTTGGCACTTTTCATCGCTGTATGATTTTCAGGTGACCTGTTTGCTAAATAAATTTTGTATTTTTCTTTCTTTTCGTTCACTGCCTTTTGACAGTCCTCATTCCACCAGACATTTCCATGATGTTTTCCTATTTTTGACACTGTAAGTTTTGGAATTGAAATGTTAGCAGCCCTTAAGAGTGAGTTACAGAAAACTTCGTACGTTTCGTTTATGTTCATTGCTTCAGATAGATCTGTTCTTGTCTTTTCAAGGATTGCCTTAAAACTGATCCAGTCAGCGTTTTTATAATTAAACTTGGGTAAACTATCTTGTGGTATGGCGTCTATTTCTGTAGTATGGTTTAGGGTAAGACGTATGGGGATGTGATCTGATCCCAACAAGTCATCCTCTGTTTGCCACGTGGCGTTTGGGGCTAGGGATGGTGAGATTAAAGTGAGGTCGATAGCTGTGGGTCTGTGGGTTGGTATATCGGGGATCCGGGTAACGTGTCCGTTGTTAAGTAAATATAAATTGGAATCTACAATATTTTCAATCAACCTGTTGCTTGATATGTTTGTACAATACTTTTCCCAAAATGGGGCATGTGCATTAAAATCACCTCCAATTATCCACTTGTCGTCCTGATCTTGAAAGTGTTTTAACCATTCAGTGTTCACAGAGTCTGGGCCTCTTGGTAAGTATACAGAGGCCATATTCACAACTAACGATGAGGAAAATTTTATAATGATTGCACATGATGAAATAAATGCGGTAGATTTAGGTACTGGCGATGATCGTTCACAATAGTTCAGTCCTTCACGAATGTATATAGCTGTTTGTATACGGCCACCGTCATTTACAGAGTCACATATTGGTGGAAAATAAAAACCGGATATTTTAGGTAATTTGGTTTTGATGGTATTCAGCGATTGTAGGAGCATGACATGGACGTTTTTAGAAGACAGATAGTTACTCAAATATGAGATGTTTTTAACAATGGAACGTGCGTTCCACTGAAAAATGTTGATATCACTTACTACACACATCTTCATGAGGAACGGTTGAATAACTTTAGAACAATATGGTACGTTTAGATAATTAGATTTCATTTAACTTGAAATCAAAAGGTACAAATAGGATAAAAATGAAGTATGTTAACAAGAAAATAATTAAGTAAAACAATATAGCTGAGAACTGAACGAAGAGAAACTGAATCTGGGCTGAATCTAAAATGACCAAGGAGAGAAGAAAAACGGAGATTGAAAGCCGGGTCTTTGTTGATGTCGTTGTCGGTTTGATCTCCTCCTCGGTTTTTCCCAGAAAAGCTGATGGATTTGCCTCCCTAAGTTTCTGGCCAGAACGCTCGCCCCTCTGGTGGTTGGATGGACGTCGTCCTGGCTGACTTGAGTGTGACTGATAGTTTGAAGATTGTCATTGTTGACGTAGTCGACACTGGCTGCTTTAAGAAGTCGCACTTTTGTTAGGGCATTAAGGAGCTCTCTTTTAGCGTTTAGATGTTTGTTTCTCACAGGAGCTACCTGACTTAAAACTACCCTGGCTTTTGGAAATTGTGTGTTGATAGTTTTCACACAGGTGTCAAGAGTTGTGCTACATTCAGTGGGCTCCTTTGTTTTTAAATCTGTGATCCCCACATGTAAAACTACACAGTCAGGTTCAGGTGTCAGCTCTTCTTTTGATTTTTCAATTGCAGTCTTACAGTCCTCGATGGTATGGATCTTCCTCGTGGCCACCTGAAAACCGTATGAAGAGCCCAGTCTTTTTCCATCCACTTTATTGAGGACTGAGTCGTGAATGATAAGGACACGGGGAAGAACATTTGATTGTGGTCTGGAACGTGTAGACGATAGCGCAGTTTTGACGTCACGGTTAGGTTTTGTGGAGACGTCTGGTCTATGTTTGATGTCATTTCTCCTGCCAATTTGTGTTTTCGCCCGATCTTCTAGTTTGGGGGGTTGAGCTGCGCATTCCGCATAGGTGGAGAATTTGTCCATCGGTGACATGGTGGTGAAGTCACCGTGGACTGCGGAATCCGTCTGGCACGCAACGGTGGTCGTAAGTTTGGTGCACTTATTGACGTCGCGCAGCTCTTTTAACGTTGTATTGTTTTCCAATAAAAGTTTTCTGTCTGAATGTAGCATGGTTGTGAGAATGTGGATTTGTTTAGACATTTCTTGAATGGTGTTGTTTAAAATGTCTATCTCCCTTACCGCCTCTTGACAGCGGCAGCCACATGATGATCTTGATTGTAGCTGTGCGATGTGTGGCTGACTCCTGGATGGTGAAAGGGTGCGACCGGAGGTCTGTTCTTTTTGATGTTCTTCGAGTTCTGGGGTCTCTGAAGGTGGTGATGTCTCTGCCCTGGTGTTGTCTGTCCCACGGGTGGTTTTCTTTACTTTTTCTTGATGACACAACGTTTGGACCGTGTCATTTTCAGCCTAGACGATTCCTCTCTGAAAACGTTCTGTTAGAAAGCCGCCATCTTGGCGTGTGTGTGTGTGTGTGTGTGTGTGTGTGTGTGTGTGTGTATTGTATCAGACTTTAAGATTCATTTGACAATGAATGGTTTATCATGATGATGACAATGTGTATGTGCGACTGTGTGTTTGTGTACCTGTGTGTCTGTGTTTGAAGGACCATCCATAATGAAAGACGAAGTTAGAACAACATTGAAAAAGATGACACCGGGAAAATTCCCAGGAACAGCAACAATATTACTACAGAAATGAGTGAGGCCCTAGTAGAATTTGGTAGTGAAAAAATAAGTCCTCCTAAATGAAATTTATGACACCGGAAAATTCCCAAAGATATGTTAAAATCAATTTTCATTGCACTTCCAAAGAAAACAGGGGTTATAGAATACGAACTCCGTCGTACAATCAGCTTGATGAGTCATGTAGCAAAAATTCTATTAAGAATAATCATGATGAGGACAAGGAACAGAATCAAAAGAGAAATAGCAGAAGAACAGTGTGGATTTGTGGAAGGGAAAGGAACTATTGATGTCATATACATCCTAAGAACTATTATAGAGAGGTCAGTCGAGTTGAATAAAGATTTATATAATTTATGCTTTGTTGATTATATCATGGCTTTCGATAGGGTAAGACACGAAGAATTGATCAACCAACTAGAAAGGCTCAATACTGATGGAAAAGATCTAAGAATAACCAGAAATATGTATTGGGAACAAATAGATGCAATGAGAACAGAAAACGATATAAGCTCTTTCCAAAATATCAAAAGAGGGGTTAGGCAGGGTTGTGTTCTGTCACCAGACTTGTTGAAAAGGGCCTACAAAATCTTGTGAATAGAATAGAAATAAAAAGCAAAAATAAAGGGCTGGAGCTAAATAGGAAGTCTGTGTGTGTATGTGTGTTTGTTTGTCTGTGTGTGTCTGTGTATGTGTGTGTGTGAGACCTTGACCTTGACAACTTGTCCTAAACAGTTAACCTGTCTCTGCTTCTAGACAGTCTACGCTGTTGATGAAAACTGGATAAAAGTCTATCCGAAGACGGCTGAAAAAAACATGTTTTGGTCAGACACTTAAACACGAGCTCATTCCCTATGATCTTGATCAGAATTATGAGACAACCTTTTGTAAGCGTGTACCTAGGACCTGTCGATCCCATATTTCATTAACTTATTTTATAAATCAGAAAAAAAAGACTTAGAAAGGTACTTGAAATAACAAAACAAGACAAGCAAAAAATTTCGGTCAACTGGCCTTTGTCAAGCGTATACAAACGACAGCAAAGAATAAACGCACAACACTTAGCGCGTACACACACACACACACACACACACACACACACACACACACACACACACACACACACACACGCGCGCGCGCGCGCGCGCACACACACACACACGCACACCAAACTTCCCAATTTCCAAAATTACTGTTACCCACCAGTGTATGCCTATGGGAATCCCGGGAAGAAGGTAGCCACTGCTACAGTACAATTCAATAATTCTTTTATCCTGAACGTTTTGTCAGTCTACCTGCCAACAGGTCCAAATGACCGCAACACAGAATGGCTCCGCACGATTCCGGATCTGCAGCACGGTAAATGGCTAATAGGTGGAGACTTTAATTCCCACTCCCCGTTTTGGGAAAAAGATTGTTGTACTGTGACAAGCAATCGTTTAGTAGAAAATATAGTTGACAGTTCGCTTTACCTTTTGAATGATGGGAGTGTCACTAGAATTTCTGATGTTTCCAAACATCGGGCAACAGCCATCGACCTGTCTTTAATCTCACCAGAATTAGTACCCTGCTGTACCTGGGACACTCACAGAGATACTTTAGGAAGTGATCACTTACCTATCCTCATAACACTAACTAACGATGAAAGACAGCATTCCTGATATTATACAAAAATATAATTACACACGCGCTGATTGGTCCTTGTTTCAGGCTGCTCTTGCTAATCGAGATTTCACACATTATGAAAGTGAAAATGTAGATGTTATGTTTTCTAAATTCCAGGAGTCTGTACTAGCTGCTGCAGACCTTTCCATCCCGAAACTCAAAACTTTTAAGTCCAATAACCGTTTGGGTAATGTTTGGTGGACGGAGGCATGTGAGCAAGCAGTTCAGTATAAAAAAGAGAAATACAAAATCTACATTAAAAGCAGGAAACCTGAAGATCATATGGAAATGAAAAAAGCTAACACCCAGTGTAATAAAATCATCGCTGAAGCAAAGAAAAATTATTGGGCATCATACTGCACAAAAGCAATTTCAGATTTCAAGGATTTCCATAAAGTCTGGACAAAAATGAAAAATGGAGCCAACTTACCTAGGTGTCCAATAATGATTGACACATATCACAAATAAAAATTTCCTTCCGACATGGACAAAGCTGAGACTTTTGTGGAACTTTTTGCCGAAAATAGGAGTTCGGTAGGTATCGATGCAGTTTCAACTGAAATGATTAAACATCTTCCAGAAAACTGTATTATTTTTTTACACAAAATTTTTCAGAAATGCTGGGTTGGTGGAACTATACCACAATTATGGCAAAAGTCTATTGTTATACCAGTATTAAAAGCAGGAAAGCCTAAAAACAATAAAAACAGTTACAGACCTATTGCGTTGACGTCCCATACGAGCAAGCTAATGGAAAAATTGGTATTAATTAACCTTTACCGTTCGTCGCCTAAAATTTTGCGTCCCGTCCGTCGTGGGTATTTAGCGACCCATGCTTTTTAATGAAGGAACGATCCGTTCCCGTACGCCATAGGGTCTGCAGCGACCCATACTATAATATGAAGGAACGATCCGTTCCCGTACGCCGTAGGGTCTGCAGCGACCCATACTATTATGTGAAGGAACGATCAGTTTCCGCACGCCGTAGGGTTTGCAGCGACCCATACTATTATATGAAGGAACGATCAGTTTCCGCACGCCGTTGGGTCTGCAGCGACCCTTATTATTATTATATGAAGGAACGATCCGAGGCTGTGTGTCATTGAATCTGCAGCGACCCTTACTATTATATGAAGGAATAAAGTGAATAAAGTGTCACCGTACGATGTTTGTCTCCATCTATCCGCATTCTCTCTCTCTCCCTCTCTCCCTCCTTCTCCTTCTGTTTCTCTCTCTCTCTCTCTCTCTCTCTCTCTCTCTTGTGGCTGTATAAGCACCACCCATTTTCTTCAGAAATCCTGAAATGTGTGATAAATTTTGAAAGCAGCCTGGATTTTTTTCCCTTCTTGTTGTAGGCTAACTGGTGTAGATCTAGATGATATTTGGGGGAGGGGGGAATGAATTTTTTAATTACAGTGTGTGTGTGTGTGTGTGTGTGTGTGTGTGTGTGTGTGTGTGTGTGTGTGCGAAATCTGACGTATACACGATATTTAAAAAAGAAAAAAAGTTGCACTCCACGTAATGTCGTCATTAAATGACGTATGTGGGTCTACAATCTGACCCAACAAATTTTCGGAAGCAGAAATCGCTCATCCACCTGGAGCGTCGTGTGTACTCTCATCAGTTTTTATGAGTGAAGCATATGATATAGGCTAAATGTACGCTTATTGTTGTGTTGAGCGAGTGGAATGAGTGCGTGTGTGTGTGCACGTGTCCGAATCTGTGTGTGTGTGTGTGTGTGTGTGTGTGTGTGTGTGTGTGTGTGTTGTTCTTCCTTTGAATTTAATGTCTTACCACTCAGTGATACTAGGTGGATCTGAGAATTATTGAAACTGGATTTCTTATGATACAAGATGATTTCATAACTGTATTATCTATAATAGTTGGTAAATAAGACCATTGCAATATGTGCGGATCAATCCTTTAAAAAAATCAAAGGACTATTCCGATGGGGCTTTGCCGCTGATAATACTGTGCATCATTGTGTGGGCATTATAAAAGAGTAAGAGAGGGAGAGATAGTTATGAATGCATGTTGGCATAAAACTCATAAGTGTTATGTGCATAAACATTTCAATGTAATGCAGTGCAGAAAAAAAAAAGTACGAACGTTTGAGTGCGTGAATATGGGAGTACAAACAGCCTTCAAAAAAGCGTTCACACAAAGCAAGCTGATCTAACAACTAAGCAACTAAGACATCTTTCATTCAGCAATTCAACAGTGACAAGAAACAGCGAATGCGATTTTCACACCAATTTTATTTACATATTTGCATTCACTTGAGATCACTGAGTAGAAGTAGATAAAAATTATTAAGTTCAGCTGATACTGGAAACACATGAGCATGCGTGTCGTGACACATTGTCAAATATATGCAGAGACAGACAGGTAGACAGACAGACTTTTCAATATATACAGAGACAGGAAGACAGACAGATTCCACAGCCTATAATCAGAACAATATAGAATACGGGCTAACTTGAAGAAATACTATGTTTGTGAACAATAAGCATCTATACAAGTTTGTGAAACAGCAATGTAAAACTTTGCACATTTTCATACATATCTGACAAAGACGAACTGCAGTCCTTCAGGAAATAATGACAAAAATACCTTGGAAATGTGAATAAACCAAATGTACATCAAAACTATAATAGTCCACACGCACACTCACACACACACACATCACACACACACACATACATACAACGCGTGCATACACACACTGTACGTTAGGATATCACCCACTATTCTTCAAACTAAACGATTGAAACTGTTCAAATCTGTTGTTATACTGTGAGAATAAACAACAGTGACCACCACTAACCAAACCAGCCTCTTTTAGGAATTCAGTCTATGAAGACAAAGAATACAAACAATAGATCCTACCACTGATCCACCAACAACGTGGATGGGGAAGCTCAGAAGGACAGAGGAGTCCAGATCTGTTTTTATGCTCTCCTTTGATTTGATTCTTTTTTCAAACTCTGTCAGTAATGTTTTAGAGGAGACTCACTTGCTTTTGTTTTCTTTTGCTATCCAGTCACCGTACCCCCTCAGTACCGGTATATATGCTGGGGTGGGAGTGTATGTGTGTGTGTGTGCATATATATCGATTATTTATACCGGGGAGAGCAAGAGAATATATCTATATATATTATCGAACAAAGAGAGAGAGAGAGATAAAAGATAATATTATTCTCCCTCTCTCTCTCTCCTCTGTATAAATGCTAGGGAAGATGGAGAGAGAAAGCAACTGTCCCCGATTATATGGCTCTTCATACCCTGACCACGTGATAACCTCAGTTTCAATTTCTTTTAGTTCTACTGTAACTCTTCCACACTTCCACGACTGAGTGATCACCGTTGTTAGTAGGGGGCTCAGTAGGCAGTGTTCGAAGTAAGTTGAAGCATAGCAGGCACTGCTGAACTTTGCCATGGGCTTCCTGGCATTGGGACATTGAATGGTCTTGAGGCTGGTGATGCCTACAACTAAATGCCTATTCCGTCATGGGCTGTGAGAGTTGATGAGAGTCACTCTGCTCGGTGATGCTGATGACTGTAGGGTCAGTGACAAGGGAAACACACTCTTCGCAGACGTTCTTTGCATGATCCTTGCAAAGCCATTCGCAGTAATTGAAGCAGGATTGAGTGGTCTTGCGGTCAGCCTTCCAATTACAGAAACCGCATCGACCTCGCTTCATGTTACTCCCTTGGCTTGTATTTTTGGGAGCATCAGACCTTTTGCCGGAAGAGAACTCGGCTGGTCTTTTTCGTTTGACTGCTGCTGCTCTTGATGTGACATCCTGCTCTGCATTTCTGCTGAGATGCTCAGCAACAGATGTCAGTGCCTGCTTGAGTGATATGGAGAGATTTGGGGCAGTTAGCCTCTGTAGGATTCTCTCTAGACAGAGCTGCTCAGCTATCTTCACGATGAACCGCAGTCTTGCGTCTGGGTGAGACAGTCTGTCATTGGGAAATTTCTTTTGCCAGATGACCCTGGCAGCAATGGTTCCAAGGTCAATGGTGTTGAAGAACATGACCATTGGCCACCTCTTGGTCTTACGTTTAGCTGAATAAGCATGTGCAATTTTATCCATGGCATCAACTGCTCCTTTGGTGGAATTGTAAAACTTGATCATGTCAGGTTTGTTTTTCCTTGCCAGTGGGTCAACAGACTTGTCCTGATGCATGGTGCTCAGGACAACAACATTCTTGTTTGACTTGCTCTGGTAGTTTACCAGAGTTGTTTTGTCCTCGAAAACAAAGGAGGAACTGTGCAGATCTTGCCCAGACTTCTGTTTGAAAGGTTCTGGAAGGAACCTCTTGTTGTCTCTCACTGTGCCAACAAAAGTCAGTCCATTGTGGAGCAGAGTATCAGACAATTCTTTGTCTGTGAAAAAGTTGTCAGCAGTGATATTCCGTCCAGTGTTGTAGAAAGGCCTTGATAGTTCAATTGTCACCTTTTGTCCAAGATTCACTTGACGATGAGCACCAAGAGGTCGCCCGAGATAGGGCTTTGCGACAAGCGGGTAATTATTCTCCGCATCTGCTGCCCAAAAGATCTTCAGACCGTACCTATCTGGCTTAGAAGGAAGGTACTGAAGAAATGAACAGCGTCCCCGAAAAGGGACAAGCTGTTCATCTATCGTGATGAACGGTCCTAGGGTGTAGTAAGTTCCCAGATTCTTGGTGAACTGATCCCAGAACTCCCTGAAAGGTGCAAAGACATCATCACGTCTTCTGGCATTTCGTGTCTCCTTGTTGTCAAATCGGAGGTAGGAGAGCAGCTGCAGAAAACGATTTCTGCTGAATGTGGCCCTCACCAACCTCTGCCCATAGAACGGATCGAACAGAAGTGTTGTAGGCGTCATGTTCTGCTTCATGGCACCCAGAAATAACAGGCACCCAACTAATGCTCTCATCTCTACTTCATCAGTTTTTACAAACTGCTCCCCCTTTTTACGGCTCCCCTCAAGATTAGTATAAAAAAACTAGTAAATCAAAAAGGGTCTGACAAAAAAACAACCTAAAAGTGTCTTGATGCTCCTTGACCTGACTGCACCCTGGCACTTGGGTCATTGGGGACCTGAAAACATTATGGGCCGACGTACGGCCTGATGACGACGGGGGTGCAGTGATCCATCTTGTGCCATCTTTGGCAACAAACGTCTGCTCATTGTTGTTGCTCGCCGCAGTGACCCTGGGATCCGGTAGTGCAGACTTCCCTTGCCTGAGGACTTCAGCTTGCGCTCTCAGGTAAGGATAGTCTTTGTCCGAATCCTCAGAGTCCGAGGGCACACAACGTTGGGCCCATCTTGAGAGTCGTCTTGGAAGACATCAAAACCTGTAAAACCACAATGCATATTGTTATCACACTGTATTGAATAAGCTCTGCAACAGTCTCACACGCACCGTGTTCTTTGAAACCATCTTCACCAACACACGTACAAATAGCAGTTTTCATGTAACGAAACAGGATCAAACTCAGTCAACCACTCTGACTCTGTTCTCACTCAGACTTTCTCAAAATACACACATTTCCTCTACATACTAAACAGGTTCCTCAGTGTGTGTAATAGCGTGTGTGTGCGCGCGTACTGCATAATTATGGTGCTTGTGTACGCCAGGAGGATAGTTGCTGCTGTATTTTCTTGGGTCACAGTTGGTATGGTGAAATAGTGCGGGGTTCTTCTACGTACTTTTGTTGTTTCCATGTGTGCACATATATGTATGTCCTGAAAAACGTTTTTGTAAGCGCTTAGGGCTAATGGCTATTAGGTTAGGTGTTGAAATATTCACCTTAGTTACCATTATCATAAATATTATCGTTATCATTGTAACTGCGATTGTTGTTGCTGATTGGCACAGTTTCTAAAAGAGTTTAGGTAAATTGTTGCCACCGCAGAACTGGCAATTATTTCAACTTACTGCCATTCCTCACAGATGTTTTAACGTCTGGCTCTTCTTCACTGCTGAGGTCATCACCACTCTCAGCTCCTCCCTCAGTCAGTAGGGCATGGTTATCCAAAATGCTGGACACTGGAACAAAACGAATCATTCATAACCTTCATTTGGTGGTATTTCACACACACACACGCACACATGCACGCACGCACGCAGGCACACACACACACACACACAGGTGGCGTATGAAGAAAATATTGGGAAAATGTCTTTGGCGTCATCGATTGAAAATTATATCTGTACAACGACCTTGTTACCTACAACAGATCTATTTGGATCTATTTAGATCTTCTTACGGAAATTTTTGATGTAATAGAAACTCAAAGTAGGTACCCTAAATGATTTTTTGGTTACATCATCAGGATATCAGTAAATATTTACCATCTTCATTGTTTTCATCCGCAGTAGCAGCGTCTCCGCCATTAGCGAAGCTGAGAGCCTCAAAGATGTTCAGTCTTTGTGCCATGGTGAACAATTTGAACTGAAAAAGAAATAAACATGATTATTTATCAGATTGATAACATTTAACAATTATCTGTTTGTGTGTATGCCAGATAAACTGCATATTGTAGATAGACAGGTAGACAGAAGGATGTATGCATGGATGGAGAGACAGAAGCCATAAAAACGGCAATTGAAGACCGTACAGGTTGATCGTCACTAAATAGGTGGGTGGGCGGCAGAACACACACATATAATGTAATTGAGATTTTAAAAATATATATACACACACACACACACACACACACACACACACACACACACACACATATATATATATATATATATATATATATATATATATATATATATATACTATATATATATATATATATATATATATATATATATATATATATATATATAGGCCTAGTTTTATTCATGAGGGGAAAAAGTTTGAACTTGCACTCAATCGATCAACGATCTGGTGCAAAGTATGAAAACATCTATCTGGATCTGGATCTCCGCCTAGGGTGTTGATCGGCGGCCTTTTTGCAGAAACCATTACGACATATATAAATAACACACACACACACATATAAAACTTGGTTACAAATGCAGTGAGTTCTTAGTGCAGGTCAGTGAGTTCTTATAGCAAACTTCTTTGCCTAGGCGTTATCCCGATACTAGACAAAGTGTAGTAGGCCTGTTGATCAGCTGCTGAAAGCGCAGTGGCTGCTGTTACAGGTGGCACTCAAATCCTCTCATCTACACACTCTTTGATCGCTTTACCAGTTACTGCCAGTGAGGCAGACCTAGGCTTGCGGTTATAGCCTATAGATCTATAACACTTCACAATGGCAGAGACAGTATGCATTCAACTACGACCTGTAGTACATGTAGTTAGGCGATGTAACAAGAGAAATGGGGCATGCTTGCAATTTCCATGTTCATCACGATTTTGTGGGGTTTTTGTTGTTGTTTTAACCTACTGTTTGCAACACACGAAAAATAGAAAATTTTATACTTTTCTAATGCTACATGGTGTATACATATAAACTAATTTCACAATTTCTTAATCATGAATTTAATTACGTTAGAAAATAAATAAGAAATACTTACCTCAAACTGAAAAGCCGGCAAGACTCGTAACAAAAGAAATGCAAGAGACTAGCAGAGACCGGTCAGTACACTCCCAGGATGACTGGAATGCTTGGCGCGAGAGAGGAGATAGGCCTAGTTTGCTGATAACACTTGGGGTGGTGCTCTGCAGACAGCGGACGGACAGATCTATTTTTAGATCTGTGATACCAGACACTCGCAGCGTCCCGTCTTTGAAATGTATGGGTCGCTACAGGCCACACGAAGTACAACACGGAAGGCTGTTCTTTGCGAGCATGGGTATTTTCTGACCCACAGCGTACTGGGACATTTGTTGTTTATTTACTCCTTTATTTTTCAACACACACAAATAATTTTTGGTACAGATGTGGGGCAATATTTTATTGACAAAGTCATGAAATTTTGTGAAGGTAGCTTAAAAACTGACTCAGTTATCAAGCGAAAATCACGACTGTGGGTCATTTTATCCCCACGGCGTACGGTAAAGGTATAAAACAGACTTGTACATTACTGTGATAAAAATAACGTTATTCCAGTAAATAGGCTGGTTTTAGAAAAGGGAGATCTACAGCTGAGCACCTGGTTAAACTTACAACTCACATCAAGAAACAGTTTGCCATGAGAAAAAGTCTTTTAGCTACTTTTTTTGATGTGAAAAAAGCTTACGATCAAGTTTGGCATACGCGATTATTGTACAAGCTGAAATCTGTTGGTTTATCTGGCAATATGTATGATTACATTAAGTCTTTTTTAGCCAATAGAACTATTCAGGCAAGAGTGGGAACTAGTTATTCTACTTCACGACATCTTGATTTGGGAATTCCACAAGGTTCAGTGATAGCACCGCTTTTATTTAATATCCTCATACAGGATCTTCCTAAAGCACTCTCAAATCGTGTTGTTTTGGCACAGTACGCTGATGATATGTATTTGGATGAATATTACTTTAAAAAAGACAACTCCACGGAGAGCACAGAATTACATTAGGAAGTCATATCAATCTGATCTTGATAATCTTGGAAACTATATGTTAGAAAATGGTCTGTCGTTGTCAGCGGAAAAAAAACTAACATGATGCTATTTAATCCTGGTGGTACTTTAAGTAACTTGCCTACTTTCAGATTGCTTGGTGAAGTGTTACATTACAAACATGTTGTAAAATTTCTGGGAGTCTTTATGACATCGAAATTAAACTGAAATGTCCATTTTGATTATATTTCAACAAAAGCAAGAAAAGCCCTAAATTTTCTAAAGATAATAAGCCGATTGCCTTGGGGAATGGATACGAACATACTAATTCATCTATCAACAGCACTTGTACGATCTAAATTATCCTATGCGCAAGAAGTGTTCTTCAGTGCACCAAAATATTTATTAAAGAAGATACAAAGCTTAGACTGCAAAAATATTAAAATTGCTCTAGGTGTCCCTACTCATGCATCTAATCTGGAAAAGTACAAAGTTGCTGGAATTCTGCCTCTGAACAACTATCGTGAGCTAGCGACAGCGAAATTTACAGTTAGAACTACTTCACGAACGGACAATTTTGTGAGTAAGGAAATTAAAATCAGGTTTGATGTTGACTTTCCAAAGCGAGCAAAAAGCATTTCATCACAAATGACTGTTGCAACTTACATATCTGACTTGGTCAAACAGTCTAACATAAATATGGACATATCTGACTTGGTCAAACAGTCTAGCATAAATATGGATGAAATAGCTAAGACACCATCAACAACGCCTATCCCTACATGGGAAATGCAAAAAGCCTCTTTTGATATTGATTATACAGACGCTAAGAAATCTGAAAACGTCAACATTTCGATATCCACAGCAAGAGAACACATCGATGAAATATACCGTACCCACCTTCATATTTTTACCGATGGATCAGTCTTAGAAAATAAATGTGCTGGAGTAGCATTTTATGTTCCAAAATTTAAAATAAGAAAGTCATTTTTCGTTGGGGCAAACATATCTATGTTTACAGCGGAATTAGTCGCTATTAATCAAGCATTGCATTATCTAGTAAATCTTAAACCCATGTCTTTCAAAGTAGTTGTCTTTGTTGACTCAAAATCTGTATTATATGCCTTACAGTTTTTTGATGCCGACACAAGACCTGATTTAATTACTGAGGCAAATCATCTTATACATCGTTTAAGGGTCAAAGGTACAGATATCAGTTTATGCTGGGTGCCTTCTCACGTTGGTCTTCACGGCAACGAAGTAGTTGACAGAGCAACTAAGCAAGGCGCCCAGAATTCTGATAATGCTATAGAATTACATGTTCATACTTTCGTAAAAGAAGCTTACAACTTGCTCGAATCAGCCTCATGGACTCGATTTCATGAGCATTCAAATGAACAGTTTGTGTCACAACAAATGATAAAACTTACCGTTCAAAATGTATGTAAAAAAATTGCAGTATTCTTCCATGTATCATTTGAGATCAATTGTTGCTGTTCGTTTTCGTATTCAGCTAAACGCACTGAAAACAAAATATTGTAAAAATGTCAAGTGTATTTGCGGTGAACAGTTCACACTGTTTCACTGTTTATTCTACTGCAAAATTCTACGTTCTTTTTTTTACCGAAAATGTTTACTCAAGAAAAGTATTCTGAAAATCATTTCCAAAAAATTACATCAGACCAATCTTTGATAGTTAAAATTTCAGAATCATTAGTTCACAGTCCTGTTAATGCATTACTTTAACTTTATGCGGTTTGTGTTTTAGTGATACAATTTCCCTTCACATTGTTGAAGTTAATTGTTAATGTTAAGTTCTCATTCCATTTTTCTGTTCTCCCACCTACTACTGTCATTTTCCTCTATCTTCCCTCTGCCCCAATCCAACCCGTGCAACTACCAACCCGTCCAACTATCGTTCTACATTTTATTTTGTTCATTCATCTTTTATTCCCCCCCCCTCCCCCCCAAACGGACAAAAATCCAAAAGGACTAATATTAAAACTAACACAAAAACTCCTCAGGGAACCAGTCGACGAAGTGTAGCGGTTAGCCCAACAGACCTACCGATTGAAAAGTTGTGGGTTCAAATCCCCATCAGTCCTTTAAAAGTCATTGTGGGGGTTTTCGGCTCCAACCAGCTCCTAACAAGTGTTGAGTGTGCATGGGTTTATTGGGAAGATTGTGACCAACAGTCACCAAGTCTGGTCCATTTAACGGATGCGCCATTGAGGGTGTTGTTCTAACCTTCTGACCAACACCGCAGGTGTCTGCATGTTATCTCTCAGGCCTGGTTGACGCCAAGACATATTATGATAGTAAGCGCAGAGTAAGCCCTGTCAACACACAAAACCATAACAAAATTGAGGCAGCCGAGATATGGTTTCTAAGAAAAATGTTGAGAGTTCCATGGACAGCAAAGAAAACAAACCAGACAGTCTTGATGAAGGCAGACACAAGAAGATCATTCATAAGGAAGATTAGGAAAAGACAGGCAACATTTACAGGCCATTTTATGAGGAAAGGGGAATTAGAGCACCTGATCACAACTGGAAAGCTGGAGAGAAAGAGGGCGCCAGGTAGACCCAGGGAGAAAATATTGGACGGACTTGCAGGGTGGCTGAGGACAGAGAGGGTGGAAGATGTGCTTGCGGCAACAAGGGATATACTTATGGAGGGCCATGATCGCCAACGCCATGCGGCAGGGCATATGATGATGATGATGAAGCCTTGTCACACAGT
This sequence comes from Monoplex corrugatus, assembly GCA_030674185.1. Lineage (NCBI taxonomy): Eukaryota > Metazoa > Mollusca > Gastropoda > Littorinimorpha > Ranellidae > Monoplex > Monoplex corrugatus. Next base: position 39,177,882 of record JAPXFY010000012.1, on the reverse strand, counting down.
CTCAATCCTTGATGGAACTCCATAGCATCATGATCATCATCGTCACATTATCATCTTCATGGCATTGTAAAAAAAAACAAAAAAATTTCCCAGCTTCGTGGCCATCGCTCATTCTGAGGCCTGTTTCTTGTACGCAAAGTAAACAAGGTGTTTGTGAGGAACCTAGGCAGTAGCATTTCTTTTTCCACCTAGCAGCAGACAAGGCAAGGTGTTCGCTTGGTACGCTACGAATCGTCGAGAGGATCTTGCCGGTGACGTAAAATGGCGGCCATGCAAGTAGCCTTTTTTTTTTTTTTTTTTTTTTTTTTTTTAATGACGAATTCGTCTTCTATCGTAAAATAAACCCTGTACACTGGCTAAAATGTACTCCTGTCTCGCGTCCGTTTCATAGCACTTCTTATATGTATATACGTATATATATATATATATATATATATATATATATATATATATATATATATATATATATATATATATATCCCTTGCCCTTGTCTCCCGCTAACTCGCCACTGGCACGCTAGCATGCTAGCGTGTAAGAAACGGGGCCTCAATTTTGTCTCCTGTTTAAAGAGACAACAGGGAAGTCTTCTTGTTGATTTTTTTTTCTGCTGAGTTTTGTGTATTTATCCTTCACTGGCTTTGGCATACGCTTGACATAGGCCAGGTACTAAAAGTTTGCACCTGTCTTGTTTTGTTTACATCGAACATGCTTTCTGATTCTGTCTTTGTGTATTCTGGTTCTTATTTGTTTCAACTTTGGCAGTCGTTTTGATTAAAATTTCATTAGTTTCTGTTCAGAAAGAAATGTAAAACAAAACAAAACAAAAACAAAACAAACAGACTCTCCCTCTCTCTCTCTCCCTCTCTCTCTCTCGCAGGTTTTCGTAATAGATACTCAACTGTTGATCATATATTCACACTACATGCTATCATTCAGAAATGCATGCACAAGAAAGGGATGAAATTATATGTTGCTTTTGTTGACTTTAAAAAGGCTTTCGATTCGGTCAGACATGATAAACTCCTACATTGTATTAGAAAGGAGGGTGTTAAAGGGAAATTTCTCGCATCATTAATGGCAATGTACAAGTCATTGGTGTCATGTATCCGAGTTAACGATAAATTTTCAGAGATGTTTCAATGTCCGGTTGGAGTAAGACAAGGTTGTGTCTTGAGTCCTACATTGTTTTCGATATTTATAAATCAGTTAGCAAATTATATGGGTGATAAAGGAAAACATGGCATCCAATTACTACCTGGGATGTTGGAAATATTTGTTTTACTCTTTGCAGATGATGTGGTACTTTTCTCAACTACACCAAATGGCTTACAGAATCAGCTGAACGTTTTAAGTACGTGTTGTAACATATGAAGAAAATAAGTTGGAAGTTGTGAATAATTATTGCTATTTAGGTTTTAATTTCACGACAATGGTAAGTGTCAAAAAAGGTACTGCACATTTAGCAACTAAGGGGAAGAAAGCTGTCATACAGCTAAATAGGGTTCTCCAAAAATTCAAGGAAATGACAATGGATACTTTCTTTAAAATATTTGACGCAAAGGTACAACCCATTCTGTTGTACGCGTCAGAAGTATGGGGATTAAAACGAATGGAACACATAGAAAAGGTACATATGATGGCGTGCAAAAGATTTTTAGGCGTGCCTGTTAAGACACCAAACAAGATGGTGTACGCTGATCTGGGAAGATATCCATTATTCGTTAACTCTGTGGTCGCATGCTTAAGATATTGGTTTAAATTGCTACAAATGAGTGCCGAAAGATTTCCGCATAAAGCTTACCAAATGCTTCTGGAATTAGATAGAAATGGAAAGGATTGTTGGGCATCAGAGGTAAGAAAAATCCTGTGTGATACAGGTTTCAACATTGTATGGCTGCAACAGGGAGTTGGGGATGTAAAACTATTTTTAAACATATTTAGACAAAGACTTGTCGATCTGTTTATCCAAGAATGCACTAGTATTGTTAGAGATGGTGACAGATATGAGTGCTATAGATCATTCAAAACAATTTTTGAAAAAGAAAAATATATTTCTGACATGGATACATACTGTCTCAGAGTGGCAATCACACAACTAAGATTTGGTGTACTACCGCTGAATAACAATTCACATCGTTATAGTGAGAGTATTCACAAAAGGGCATGCCCTTTTTGCAAAACTCATATCGAAAATGAATATCACCTTATATATGACTGTCCCACTTATACAGATATTAGAGTAAAATTCCTCAAAGATTCAGCTAGAATGCCACTTTATCTACTGCTCAAAGCAGAAAATTCTCATCATAGATACAATGTGTCCAGATTTGTTTTTCATGCCATCAACAGACGCAAAAAAATCATGAATGAATAAACTAACGAAAATAAGTCATCACCAGTACTATATTACTGTATTACATTAGTAATTATACAATGCTGTATAGGTATAATAAATGGTAAAACTATTAACGCTTGTTCCATTATATTTTTGTAGTCATTTCGATATAAACTGTATACAGACTGTAAATTATGCACAAAAACGCGGGGGTAAAGATAATTTTGAAAAATCGAATTGTTTATTGCTACTTGTTTTACAAATATTTGGTAAATTGATGATTCATTGATTGACTGCTTAACTGATTGTTTGATTAATTCATTGATTGATTGATGGATGCACTGACTGAATGATTGATCCATTGATTAGTTGCTGACTAAGTACTGATCGGGAAAATGATTTATATGAAACTGATCAAATTGTTCGGTGACTCGCTAACTAGTTTGGTTTATAGATGAGTAATTGTATTAGGCGACAAACTTAACTGGTAGAGAAACGGTTCAGTATTTTAACTGATCGGATTCAGATGGCTAATTAAATGATAGAATGGCAGTTGATTGATTGATTGATTGATTACCGTTGCCACGGTACACTGAATGTACTAAGTATTTGTTTGATTAGATGGATAAAGTGAAGTATGTTTCGCAAGCATGGTGATTTACCAATTATTTGTTGATTGTGTGATGATTGTATTACTTGACCGTCTGTTGGCTATACAGAGAGACTAATTGCTTGATCAGTAGATGGAGGAATGGAACGATATATGTATATGTATTAAATATCTTTATGACTTGTTTGATGCCTTAATGCACTGATGAAGCTTAATTATAATCAAGTACTATTTAGTGTATTACTTCATTAAATGTTAGATTTAGTCAGCAAAAGAAAGATCTGTTGACTGTTACACCAACGAAGTATTCAACTGAGGAAAGCGCGGAAAGTGTCAATGTTCGACGATGCAATCATGCGCATTGCAATATTGGTAATACACAAAAACCCTGTCTCCCCCCCCCCCCTCCCACCGACTATTGTATTGTGGCCTAAGGCCGATGTACATTAAAAAATTCTGAGTTCTGAGAGTTCTGAGTTCTGAGTTCTCTCTCTCTTTCTTTCTCCCCCCCCCCCCCCCCTCTAAACGGCTGAATTGTCAATTATACTACTCACTTCGTAGAGTACACACTAAGCCTATATAACTTCCAATAATTAGCATTTATATTCAATTGAAATAATATTACTGGACCCATTCATTAGCCCAGTGAATGATATTTAATTCACTGAACTTTTCAGTCAAATCATCAGTCATACAAACTATTCAACATTTCCTTCAAAGGTATTTCTAAAATCTCTTATTACAAAACTATGGTACTACCATACCTTAACTTTATCAGTGATAGGCCATTACTAGTACAACATAACAACGGAGGCCTACTTACTGAAAGCACAGACCAAAGCTGGTTACCGCCGGGCGATCTCGATACACGCTTAAAGATATCTGCAATATGTGCACAATTGATACTGCCCGAGCCCAAACTAAACTGAGATCTGTTCAGTAGATCTTCGAGAAACAATCACTTTTGTGTTGCCTAGAGATCATCCCACCAGACGAAAGATGCACTTAGAAATGGTCAGCAGAATCGGCCAAGCTAAAACAGCATTCAAGAAAATGAAAAGCGTTCTCACTAACAAATGCCTGTCAATTAACGTCAGGAAGACAGTTCTTAAGTGTTATACAGAACCGATACTGTTGTAAGGATGAGGGGCACGGACAGCCAACACGGAAAGTCAGAACAAGATTGAGGCAACTAAACTGTGGTTTCTAAGAAGAATGTTGGAGAGTTCCATGGACGGCAAATAAAACAAACGAGGCAATCTTGAAGGAGGCAGACACAAGAACATTAGTGAAGAAAATCAGGAAAAGACAAGCAACATCTATAGGACATTTTATGAGGCAAGAGAAATTAGAGCACCTAGTCACAACAGGAAACCTGGAGAAAAAGAGAAGACCAGGAAGACCCAGGGAGAAAATAGTGGACAAACTTGCAGAGTGGCTGAAGACAGAGAGCATGGGAGATGTACTTGCAGCGGCAAGGGACAGATTCTGTATGAAGGGCCATGCGGCAGGGTACATGATGATGATGATGATAATGATGATGAAACAGAGGGTCTGTCCAGCCAGCCGGAAGCACTGAGATCCGATTTGTATAGTCCTGTTTCGTCTATGATGGCGCGGACACTCTCAGTCGCCTCTTGTAAGTCTGACTCTTTGGCCTGTTTCGACTACCCGCCACTCCCCTTTCGTCTCTCTCTCTCTCTCTCACGCAAACACACACACACACACGCACGCACGCACACACACACACATATTCCATACTTGACATGGACGAGTGTTACATTATATGGCACACCAAGCAAAAACCACGCTGAAGTTCAAATTCTTCATTTTAATTTTTGTGTGTGTGTATTTTCTTTAATTAGAATAATTGTACACTGACATAATGAGATGGGGCGAGCAGTGTAGGGGGGGGGGGTGATGATGATTGCTGTGGTGGTCATTTGTATCCAGAGCAGAAAGGGAAGTCTCTCAATCAAAAGACAAGTCCTTGTTTTGGTGCTTGACTCTTTATTATTAGGAAGACATCAAAGAAGAAGTCAAAGAAGACGTGTAAGAAGAAGACCGAAAGAAAACATGTAGAAGAAGACATGTAGAAGAAGACAGTGCTACCGTAACGCCGTGAAGTTGATCACCTGCTGTGAGACCGAGAGTGGTGGCAGGAAAGGACACCTCTGGTGAGACTGACAGTGGCGGTGGAAAAGCACGCGCTATGACGCGCCTTGTTAATTTGTACTCTGGGAACAGAGCATGGTCATACTTTCAAACCTTTCAGATAACACTGCTCATTGTTTAGCAGTGTGTTATCTATATGCGTCATGTATTGGTTAGATCTTTGGAATGTTCAATGCATAGCTATATAGGCAGAGGTTGTGAGATAACAGTACAATTTGACCAAGAGAATGCAAGGCGTTTATGATCTAGGCAAGCACGCTACACGGTGTTGCCTTTGAGCGTTGTAGGTAAATGGGGAAAGATCGTAACAGAGCAAGGCACTCTGGTTACAATAAAAACAAACCAAAAAAAAGAAACCAAAATCAAAAACAAAGTCCATCCAGTTTATGTTTTATGGGTTTTTTTTCTATGATAATGAATTCTAAGTTTGTTAGCTAGTCACGACAAAGGGGAATAATCTGGCTGCATTTGCTCTTAGCCAGGAGAGGGGAAGACAAGGGAGAGGTCTCTCTCAAAGCTTCTGGATGAAGCATCATATGCATCTAGCTTTTTGACTACTGCTGCTACATAAACTGAATTGAATGTGTGTATGTATGAGCGTGTGCGTGCTTGCTTGCGTGCGTGCGTGTGTGTGTGTGTGTGTGTGTGTGTGTGTGTGTGTGTGTGTGTGTGTGTGTGTGTGTGTGTGTAAGATGTGTTGTTGGGTGAACTGCTAACAGGCGAATCAGGATGACCAAACTGACTATAGATGAATGAGGACCAGGTGAATTAGGAACATACAAATCGGGATGACACTGTCAAATGGACCTAACTCTTTAAATAAAACAAAAAGAATTATTTAGTCTGTTTACATTAACTACGATATTAAAAGAACACATCGCAGCAAAACGAAATTGACTGACTTTCCACTGTCAACAGCACTTTTTCATGAACTTCTGACGCTACTATTTCAAATCAGTGTTCACTGTTTAGACAGTCTACCACTGTCCTTGATGCATGTCAAGTTTTATATCAACGTAATTTGTTTCAATGTCAGAGTGACTTTGAGAAGCACAAAATCTGGATTTTCTGTAACCATGTTCGTATAAAAGAGGAGATGATTAGAATGGCTTGACCATCTTATTTTCAATATTGACAGCCATGGAATGAACCTGCATATGTGTGGTCCGTTGGGTTTAATGAATATGGAGAAGACCACGGGACTATTATCGTATTGTTTATAACTGTATAAAAGTACCTGCCCTGAAAACCAAAGGTCACAATTACTGTCAGGGAGTTTTCTCCCCTCTCTACAAGACTGGTGGAGTTTGGGGTTTGTAGTTTGTTCAAGAGAGGTTGATTGCACTCAGACAATTCCATAAACGCTTCATCCAAATCTGTCTGATTGCAGCAATATCTGGTAGATTCTCTGAGCCTAAGCAAAACCCTTTGGGACAGCAAGGTCTTGAAATGGGGGAGGGGAGGGCGGTACCAATGAAACATTAAACTGACACCATCAGAATGATGGGAACGTTCAGATGGGCAGCGAACAGGCCAGTTTTTCGTTTGAGGGTCAGGATTGAACTCCACATCATGCCATATGTCAGATACCGACTCCGTGGCTCTGTTGAAAGAACTGCTCATCCCGTGGGAAAAATTTGATTCAATTAAAGTAAACACCGAGATCCCACCGTGTGCAGGCTAGTGCGAGCACTTAATGCACGCACAGATGTAAATTGTTATTTTGTCTGTTTAAACACTTTTTTTTTTTTTAAGTTAGGTAACACAACCAACAACGGCAATGCATGATTTTCTTTCGTGAACTGATGAAGAAAAAATCCACTTTAACAATTCATCAAAAAATACAAGCAGA
>JAPXFY010000012.1:39033409-39165909 GCA_030674185.1 Monoplex corrugatus | reverse complement strand
ATGTTCACTTTTTCATGTAGTGTTGAATACAGAGCTATATTGTGTAGCCACGTGGTACTGGATGTTGAATATTGAGCTATACTGTGTAGCCATATGGTATTGGAAGCCTCATACACCCACTTACATAGATCCACACACACAAAGACGAAGGAGGCTTATGGAAGAAATGGGAGGTGGAATGTTTTTTTTGTTTTAGTAATACATGTTAATTTGTTGAGCTTTATACACATTAGATAACTACTGTCACAAGCAGTTGGTAAAAAATCAAAATTGAAATTGTCCAAACTTGTGTTTTCTTGGAAATGGGCTGAACGAAAGAAATATTTTAAAAAAAATTTGTATGATTAAATGCTTTCTCTTGTTATTGCTTTTATTTTTCCCGACATATCTTTGGGCCAATCCTTTGTCATTACCTGCATGCCACTGTTTTTGACTCTCCAACACTCTTCCAACCCTACCAAAAGTGAGATCACCATGAGACAGGACATTAACTCACTCGTTACGGAGAGTTTTTCCCCTTGCGTTTCCCCAGGGACGGCCCATTTTGAAGGGTTAGGAAAAAAATCCCAAAAAATATAAAACATAAAGGAACAAAATGAAACTTTCAGATCTGAATATTTACATGCTGGGTTAGTTCATGCCAAAATATTGAAGTTCTTCCTTGAATGTTTCTTCTTCATGTGCCATGTTGAAAATACCCCAAATTTTGTGGTCAGGATCACACTCTGATCAGCTCCATGATCACACAGTCAAAGGTGAGAAGGTCAGGAGAAGTGCTCATTCTGCTTGCCACTCAGTTCTCTTATGCCTTCTGTTATGACAATGGAATTTAGAAAGTCTTCTGTCACAAACTGATTCAAGAAATCGAAGGGGGCGTGGCACTGAACTGGGACATGCAGGCCACAAGAGCCAGAGAACAGAGGCAAAGTGGGAGAAAAACTAAAATGTTCGTGCCAGTCATGCATAGGAAAGTGAATGAAACCTCCATCAGACATGCGTTTCACTGTGCTTGACCCGCTGACTGCTCGCCTCTCGTGACGTGTACGTCCACCACCCACCCTCTCCCACTTCACTGTCGTCTGAAACTGGGTCACTGTCAGTTCCTCCTTGCTGGCAGCTTCCATCACTTGATACACTTTCATCATTATCTTCATCATACTCCTCGATGTCTAATCCTTCAATCTGAAGCACTTCAATCACTTCAGCAGCAGTAAAACGCCGCCGTCGTGATCTACTTTGTTCGAAAACTCATACACGCCTGCGACGCCATTTTCGACACAAATGCAGATTAGCCATTCGTGTAGAGTACTGAAGTCAGTCGTTTCCCGACCACTTCGTTGCAGGCTACTCACTTCGCTTCAGGTTTAGTTCAGCGGCAACCCTATCCCCCTTATCAGTGCCGCGCCCTGCTGGCCTGCTGGCACCGGACAGCTGGCCCCTGTTATTCCCTATTGTGGCATGCTAACGTGTAGTGGATTTTACCAAAGTTTACGGTGCTGTGGTTCCTAAACCTGACTTATTTTGGATGTGATATTTATGTATGTTGCTTGTTGGACATTTCCTCTGTACTATGTGAGTGTTTGATTTACTATACACTTTGACTTTAACGTTATAGAGGAGTTGAAAAGAAGTGTGTGACTGTATAGTTTGTGCTTCAAAACATGTGCTACTGCAAGTAGTATCACGGCACAGGTCTAGCCATGATGGAAGGAGAAAAACATTTAGACAGTGACCATGCCTTTCGTCTCAATTCTTTATGTAGAGTTTGTGGTGAGAGGTCAAAAAGGAACCGTGACTTGAACCCCCAAAGTTGTGCAGAAAATATGCTTCTGACATGGAACATTTTTATGGTTTAGTTGTGTCTAATGACTCAAGCAGTACACAAGCTACAACACTTTGCACAAAATGTTACACAAGGCTGTTAGACTAAAGAACTCATCATCACCATCTGAGCAAACAATACTAGATCTATCAGCCAAAGAGGCTATACAGAAATGTGCTATGTTGTGGACACAACCTTTTGATCCATCAGTTGCAGTCAGTGACTGTATTGTGTGTAAAACCTTTTTCAGTCAGAACACAGCTGGTAGACCGTCCAAACCCAAACGTGCTATCCCCCAAAATGTATCAGTCACAAACGCCACCACAAGTAGTGATTGTGGTGATATTGATATCGAGTTAGATTGTTCATTCCAGCCTACATGCATATCAACCCATGAAAAGGATCACACTTTTGACAAAAATACAGACCCAAATCCAACGACAAACACATGTGTACAAACACTCTCTCAGACTAAGGAATGTGTGGTGTCAGATCAGATAAGGCCACAGATACTGGCCCCCGCCGCACGCCCACCATGCCAGAACAGTGTGGTAATTAATCACAGCCTGCCGCTCCCCAGGGCAGATGTATACTGAAACAGGTCAGTGTACTGCATGGCAGAGATATGTAGCTTGCTGAGCGGTGCATGTTTAACAGAGAGAAAAGTCAGATGTGACTTACAGCATGTTTGGAAGACTGATGTTTTTGACTGTGATATCGCATGGTAGCTTGTCCTGTCTCCCTTCTATGTACGAATTATCCTTTATTTTCAGCTGTTTTGTTTGCAAAAGATATGGCATGTTTGGAGTCATATGAAACTACTGTTTAAGACCTATCTTATGATTGGTTGTGCGTCACAGTAGTCAGCAGGATGAATTTGTACTAGCAGGAAAGAAAAGGGTACTGTGTTTTCACAACTCTTAACGCTGGCTCGCGCGCCCAGCAGAGAGGAGGGGCTGACTCACTTATCTCTGCATCAGGAGGCCAGGTTCTCTCCCCTTCCGCTAGCAACTAAACCTAAAGCCTGCAATGCTGTGCGACGAGTGTATGGCTACGGAATCTCACGAAGTAACTTTCCCTTTGACCCTTGACATGTTTGCAGTGACCAGTGTGGCTATGGTAGGCGTGCAGGATCTAAAGGGGAGCGTCTAAAAAAATTTAATTATCGAAACCGCTATAGCGTTCCGTCGTACGCAACCGTGCCTTTCCTCACGACCGCTATAGCGTTCCATCGTACCGAGTGAGTTAAAGGCCATAGAATCTGGGACATTTTTTTTTTTACAGAGCTGTGATGATGAAAATGGGGATGATAGTGATGATGCTATGGAGTTCCATCTAGGATGTAGACTGCGTAACAGGCTATACTCTTTATGTTTGCTTAAGTAATAGGCCTACATCCTGTTGTCAACCAGGCCTGAGAGATACAGACACCAACAGTGTTGCTAAGGAAATTTGAGAAACATCCTCAGTGATGCTTCTTTAACTCAGTGGAGTTGCAGTCAAATAGTGTTTGTCGACCCCTGAAATCGCGCGTTTCAGGCCATTTTTTCAAAAAAATATTTAAAAATAACCAAACAAGATAGAAACAAACAGTAAAGTGCAAAAGAAAGGCAGAAGCTTGCTACATTATTATTATATGCTACTCACAGTTTGTGTGCTGATTTCCTACTTGAATATAGAAATTACTCCAATTAAGGTATCCAAACAGCATTCTGAACAAAAGTTTTGAACCACATGATCCACCACATAGCATTAGCAATGTCACTTAGAGCCAATGCTAGGGACAAACTCGTCATCTGAATCCAACAAATCATCCATATCTTCGACAGATGATTCACCAACAAGATCTAATTCATCATCAGATCCTTCAGCTTGGATGATATCCATCGCCTCTTGCACAGAAAACATACACCGGTTCCGAAGTCGCCTTGCTGCAGTTGTGAAAATGTAGGTGAATACAGCGTTGTTTACCGACTCCAGAACCTTAGTAAACACAAAGGCTGTATGATGATTAGATATGGTCTAAGGGAAGCAATCGATGCATAGGTGATTATACTTTGACTTTCGGGAGTTTTCTCCCTCGAATACTGCTCATGTTATGAATTTTAAAAAATGGCATTTTCCGACGGCGCTTGCCTGCCGTGACGATTCAAACCATGGTACAAATGGGCGGCACTAGTCTGCCTTCAAAACTGCATAGTGTTAATGCCTTGAGTGTCGACGTTTCTTGACATAGTATTTTCCATGTGCTGGGGGAAAACGTTGCATCACTACCATGTACAATGAAACAATTGTTGCTTCCAAATTTGTAGGAATCAGTGCATGAAATCACATAAAATGATGAATTAGGCATGACAATGAATTTTCAGATGATTTATTTAGTAATTTCAAGAAATTACTACATATTTGTAATGTTTTGTGGAAATTCCCATAAAAAACTCATAACCGCTCACAATAGAATTAGAAACAAAAAATAAAGGAAAAAATAGAAGATATTGCCTTCCTGATAAAGTCTAAAAGTATTCAGACTGTCGATGACCACTACTAACAGATCACTGACAGCTGATGAGCTACATAGAGCTGCAATGTACTAGTGCACAAAATGTCTTGACCGGGACACGTAGTCTGCTGCCGCCACGCCCCCCGCCCCCACCCCCACTCCATCATCCTACTCCTCCTCTTGCCCCGTCTAATACTACTCACTGGAAGTGGTGGGTTCTTCTACAATGTCCCAAATGTGTATTTCAACAGTGCGAAGGTGTTGGCTGGCTGCCAGTATTGCCTACAGCCACAAACCCTTTGTGTCACATGTAGGATCAATACTCTTTGTGTTGGGTTTGTCTGATCCACATTTCATATCAACAGCGAGTAACTACTGCTGTTTTCAACCTCTTCTTGTGACAGAATTGCCTTGTGAATCATCCTACAGTCATTTATTATTATAAGTCCTTGCCTCAACTCACATGTTTTCAAAGGTTGAAAACACACAGGATTGTAAGACAGTCCTGGTGTCGCCATTTGCTGAAAATCAGTTTCTATTCTCAGATGAACATAACCAATCTGGTGAGGGTTCCATAGGTCAAAAAGTCATGTAAGGGAAGCCAGTCACTTTTATGAACCATCTCTGAGACTTACAACATCAGTCAGTGCTTCTCTGCCATTTACATTAAATTAGGCTGAAACGTGTATCAAACTACCTCCGTACATTTTACATTTGTATGCATCACAGAAGGCTCTGAGAGCTCCATAAATTTTGTGTTGGTGGCACTTATGGGGTTAAAATGGTTGAGACTTGACTGTGGTCTCCATTTTCCTAAGAACCCCATAGCTTGCTTAGCTCAGGGTGGGGGCTCAAAAGTCTTGCGCACAAATTTTCAACTGACCCATGATTTCCCTGTCAGTAGACCATTTTTCTAACCACTTTGTCTTGTTGGCTGGTTGTAATTGAATAATTTCATGAATGGATAATATAAAATCCAGCAGATTTTGATGTTTTCTTGATTATTCCCTCCACCCAGTCTGCAGGCAATTGTATTTTTAATTCAACATTTCACCAATACCTGATTGATTAAAGCTTATGGATACACCCTAAGATATGTGCATTTAAGATCTTGTGAGCCACACCAGCGTTTGATGGCTTACAAAAATATGAACAACGTCCTGTATGCACATCCCAAAAACATAGTATGACTGCCTTAATAGTGAGGTTAAAAAAAGAAAAAAAAGTCATACATGTAAAAGCCCACTACTTTGTTCAGATGCATGTGGGAGTTGCAGTTCATGAACACCCAGTGCAAGAAAAATAAAGGGTACTGTCAGTATGAAAGCAGAAGGGCAGTACATTGGTGGTTAGAGCATTTACTTCTGAAAACAAAGCTTAATCACAATTGAGCATGCGTGTCAAATGGATTGGATGACCAGATTTGTATCCTGACATTTGAACAAGCCATCCTAGTCTATCCAGTTGTGAGTGAGCTCCTGTCCCTCTCAGGATGTAGAAGGTAAAGCAGTGAGGGACAAGAGATGGGCACTGCATTATAGTGCTGGCCCTGAGGGAAGCTGATGTTGCTAAACCTTGCTCCCCAAGATCATCAAGAAAAAATACATTCATTATGCTTTTTACTTTTTGTAGAAGTGATCCCCACCGCAGATCCAAAGGAAGCCTTTAAGGACATCGATGCCGCTTTCCTAGTGGGGGCCATGCCTCGTCGTGAAGGAATGGAGCGCAAAGATCTTCTGGATGCCAATGTCAAGATCTTCGAAGCTCAAGGAAAAGCCCTGAACGAAGTAGCCAAAAAAACAGTGAAGGTGGTGGTGGTGGGAAATCCAGCTAACACCAACGCCCTGGTGTGCAGCAAATCTGCCCCCGACATCCCCTCTCGGAACTTCTCCTGCCTCACCAGGCTGGACCAGAACCGTGCTCAGGCCCAGGTGATATTGAATGAATGAATGAATGGTTATATATAAAAACACCAAAGAATATCCACACTTTAAATGTATATGTGTACTTACTTTGCTGAAATAACATAAAAACCAGATCAGATGGAACAGATCACAGGTGAACATGTAGGTAGGACCAGCCAAATTTTTAACTTCAACTAAATATAATAAAATTTACATTTTTAGAAAGGAAATAACAAGACAAAAGCACATGCAAAATTTCAAAAAAATATCTTTATTAGTTTTTGAGATATTCACTGTTGAAATAGCTAAAATAATGGCGTTTTTCATCAAATGCATAATCAGCGACTTTTGGGGACTAAGATCTTCAAACCTAATGCTCACCCAAGGCTGCAAATTTACCTCCAAGCTCCCAATAACATGCACAGTGCACCTGATTTTTTCCAGAGCTGCCCTATAATTGGTTTTGAAGACTAAAGGCTCTAAAAATGAGGAAAAAAAGCCATTTTGGCAGCTGTCCGATCACTGATTTTACACATGACGAACACAAAACAGAGTGTATCTTGAGAACTAATAAAGATACAGGAATGATACTTATATCAGTGGATTCAGCAGACATCCAGCTATCTAAATAACTTTGTTAAAAGATAATATACTGAAAATTAAGGGAGCTGGAAGGCACAAAGTCAAAGCCAATGCAAGATCAACTGGATAAAATGTAGACAAATATACCCATGAAAAGGCGAAAAGACTTCAAACACTCACTACCAAATTGTCTGGGTAATTTCAAGTGTGGTACATTTCATGTATTAATTTCTGGTATCCTGGCTGCTGCAGAAAAGTAATCTCTTGACCACCTCAAAGTCAAACACACCTTACAAAGTCAATACAGAGAACATGCTCACAATGATGCTGTTTGTCCATCATAGTCAATGAAGACAATGACACTCTAGTGGCTGGTAGACTGGGTCTGGTGTGTCAAAGGTGGCTGATTTAAGTCAGGCACAGTTGTTCACAATATATTGTCAATACTGAAGCAGTCAAATCTGAGAAATTAATGTGGATGATGGCTCACGGGGAACAGGATGCAAACTGGTGCCCAACTACGCGTCGAGCTGTTCTGCATGCTGCAGGAACTGCCTCCACCTCCTCTTCATGGATGCCCACTCTGCCTCTCTGACTGCCCACACCCTGTGTTTCTCGACAAGGTCAAAGTCAGAGAAAAACACAAAACAAGCAGCAACTTGTTCGATGGTGTCAGATGAGGGCCACTTGAAGACATTTTCTTCACCTCGCTGTTCCATGAACGTCACATCTGCGAGGTCAGGTCGATGGACCATGAGGATTTGTCCTAAATAGAACCTGTCATCGTAAAATACTGCGACAGACTGTCCTTGGCCAGTGTACTGGAAGTCAAAAGTTTCGGTGTCGTTCTCCAGCTCTTCTGGAACAGGAAGGGCATCCTCCTCTTCATCCTCATTTGGAGCATCAACTACAGGCATGGGGTCAGCATTGGCTGGCAACTCAGTTTTAGCAGCTACCTCACTTCAGTTATCAGCACAGCACTGCATGTGGTTGATCTGCTCTGACCTGGCATGCCTTTGAAAAATTATGATGAAGAAATCTAGTGTATGTATTCATAACAAATAACTACAAGGTACAGAGTTTCTAAACTGCCTGATGATGATTATATTTATAGCACATGCCATGGGCACACACCACATTCTGCTAACAAAAGTTGAGAATGAAAGTTGAAACTCAAGTTGCTGTTTCTTGCATGCACACCATGATCCCTTTCCCTCCTCAACCACTGAGGAGTAGAATCTTATCGCTTCCTCCAGTCTTACCATTCTCCCGGAAAACGGATTAAGTTTCATATACACGTGTATAAAAGGAGAAGGGTGAAGGTATGTTGAAAAACCAACATGCGTTTCTTCGAAACTGAAAAAATTCGTCTGCTACCCTTCCCGAGTTATCGTTCCTGATCAGTGAAATGTCGAACAAAACACCATTTAAAAATAGAGGAACTACATAAAACGACTCTCCAAAAAATCGTAAGATCCTTAAGGCATCTTTCTTCAAAAACAATAGGGGTCTATAGAAAGATATCGCACGAATTCCGAGTTATTTTGCGATTTCATAGCCAGCACTGTACTCCCAGTCTTTCGATCGACTTTGCCACTTCCGGTTCGGGTACACGTAAACTGAGAGACAATTATGCGATGATTTCTGCCTAAAACATTACTGTAATCACAAAGGAAATCAAATATGATAACTAATCAACAGTTCCAGGTGGTAGACTTCCGTTATTTACGCAGTAATGGGGTAATCGAGTCGAAAACACGAGAGGTGCCATGCACGCCGGCTGCATCTGCTGGCTCAGCCATGTTGTCAGTGTGACAAAGCGAGCGCGTGTGGGGGTTCAACCTTTTCTTCCCCACGGACTCAACGCGGCAACGACTTCCGGGTCAAGTTATATACCATTTTAAAGAGGAAAAATCAAGCTTTCTGTCGATATATAAGTTGATCTGATTGAACGAAGCAGTAAAATTTCGCTGTACGTTGAAAAGAAGCGATTTTTCAACCTCTTGGAAATCTTCTAAATTGTAAACAAATAAATACGAAATTTACACCAACGTGTAGAGGAAATCTCGACCTTTCCATCGATAGTACATGTGTTCTGATTGGTCGGTTTGCGGAGAATCCGTGAGCATTCTAGGGGAGTACCCCAACACAAGCCGGCGCGAGGTGTGAAAAAAAAATGGCCGCGGGGTTTGCTGCACGCGATACCCAAGCTCCGGTTTCAGCTTACATCGGAAATACTCGTCCACATTCTCTCGCATAAACATACAAGAAAGAAGGTAGAAGGATTGTTTTATTCACTGACATATTTTTTACAAGTGTAGGTGCAATATATTGTCAGCCAGGCCGATGTGAAAAGTAGCCAAAATGCAGCTTGTCAGCCTATGTTACACACGCTGTAATAGGCGGTGGTCCTACCTAGAACATGGCTTTAACTTTTAGTGGTCCATCATCTTACTTTGGTCCCTCTTCATACCTCTCCCACCATCATACTCCAGTCCCTCTACCCCCACCTCCAGCATACACACACACAGGCATACATTATTTGGGCACCAGTTTAAAGTCACAGTCACAAAGATTTTTTTAAAGCTAAGGTTTTAAATTTTCCTAAAAGAGTGGACAGAAGTGGTTCCCCTAATGCTGTGGGGTAAGACATTCCTCCGAGAAGGAATGGTATATTTGAAGATTTTCTGGAAAGACATGGATTATTTCAGTAGGATAAAAACATGACAAACTCAACCTCATAATCAAAGGGCAAAAACTTCTGTCATCATGCAGAATGTAAACCCTTAGGAAGCTTATGTACAGAAAATGGACAAAAATTGAAAAAGAGTTCAAAAGGTAAATACTGTGAACTAACTTCACTCCTTCTGAAGCACAAGCTTCCATAAGGAAACAAAAGTAAAGCTTATCAGTATGATGTTTGTACCCACGTTGATTTACCAGTGCCAGACCAGGACATTAAACAATACACATCAGAGAAAGATCACATCCTATGAAATAGATGCCTCAGACGAGCAGCAGGAAAGATCAAGAAACACGATTTTAGATGAAGAGCTCTAAGTGATGGTTGTTACAACACCTTTCGACCATTACATCATATGATGGTGAATCAAGTGGTTTGACCACCTGACCTGGATGCCAGTCAAGTCAGTCAGCCCTTTAAGCATACTTCATCAGATGCTGGGACTTCAAAGCTTGAGGAAGATCACATTGACACTGGATAAATGGAATGGCGGACAAATTGCACATTTGCAATATGACTTTATGCCAGGCTTCCTGTTTAGCTGCATACCTACAGCTTCATCTCCCTGCGACACTTGCCCGGTACAAGAGGACAGCAAAAGTAAGCAAGTTGGCTGTACTGTTTTGACTTGCAATAATAATGATAAGGACATTTACATCGTGCCAAATCTTGATATATAAATCAAAGCATGTACTCTCGTCAGTCACCAAAGCATTCACTCGCAATGGCAAAAACTCGGGGGTACAAAATATGCACAGACTGGGAATGGGAGGAGGACAAAATCACTGCTGAACAAAAAGGTATGACTGTCGAATAAACAGGGGAAGCTTGTTTCAGTTGCATGGACCAGACACACAAAAAGAGCTGCAACCAACTGTAGAACGTCAGTATCAAGAAATTTGTAAACAAGTAGTATCAGATGCAGAACAGATAGGTTGGGCAGGGGTATACATTTGGAGGTGGTGACAAAGGTTAATGGATACAGTACCATTGATACACTTGTAGCTTAATGTATTGGATTTTGTATGAAATTCTTTGAAAAACAGGCAAGCAGTTGAGGAAGCAAAGCAAAGCGGTGACATGACAGTGCCTCTTTTTATGAAGGGCGAGACGGGCTGCAGAATTCTAAATATGCTGGAGACATGCAAGGGAAGAAGCAGGCAAGACATGGGCACTCTATAGCTGAGAGTTAAATAATTGATACGAGATAAGAGAAGTCGTGAGTTTAGATGATGCTGAATTTGAAAGATGATGACAAAGAGAACTGAAACATTGCAATTGACAGTAACATGTAACATGACTGACAGGTTTGTGTGATGAATTTCTGTTGGACAGTTGAGGATCAAGAACAGTACCAAGGATCTTGACTGACTCGGCGAGTGCAATACAGTAGTGTTGTCCCCTAGTAGGATAGAACAAACTTTAACTGTTGAAAGTTTGTGCTTGTTGCCACTGAGCATTGCTTCAGTCTTATCTCCATTCAGCTGTAGCTTATTCTGTATCATCCAGAGGACTGGCCTTGGGGGACCACATGTGCAAGTTTAACCGGCTTGGACTCAGACACATTTACCATGACTGACTGAAAACGATCGGACAGGTATGACTAAACCAAGACAGAGCATTACTTCGGATTGCAAACGTGTGCTCTAATCAAGACAGATTTTGTGGTCAGTAGTGTCAAAGACAGCAGAAAGGCAGCAAAATCCAAAAGAATCTAAAAAAATCTAAAAGAAAAAGCAGGAAAATTTTACCACAATCAATTAAATGCAACAAATTGTTCTTGCAGAATATAAAGAACTACTGTTTGATTCATCAGTCCACCACTTAAGTGATGAAGTAATCAGTCGACCAACCATTTAGCCATTTGATTAATGAAAGCATGCAAATTAGCAAGCAATCAACCAAACAGGAAAGTCAACCAGTGAGCAAACAATCATTATGTTACATGATTTTTTTTGGGGGGGGGGGGGGGGGGGGGGGAGATGTCTTCGTTGATTTTCATCTTCATTATTTTTCTGTACAAAAAGGATCATAAATTATATTCATATATGCATCATTCTGTATGTGAGATATCAAGTTACACTTATTTTCCTAATTGCCAGTTGCATGTAGGAAAGCAACAAAGGACTTTTTCTTTTTCTTAATCGCACTTGATCCATGCCAGTGATCAGTTTGCATGTGTGCAAAACATTCAGAGTAAAACCAGATTTGTTGTCAATCCAAAGCCCTTTTCAGAACTGTGTACAGTGCCATGAACTTCTGCATTAAGGCATGTAGACTGCAAACCGCAGAACATACTATCTTTCTGTTTTTCCATGCCTAGTTTAGTCCCATTTAGGTAATCAAAAAGTACAGAAGTGCTTACCTATTACCTTTATAAATAAGTGGTCCTGTTATTTTGACTGAGTGCTGTTTCTGTTTTTGATCTAGACATACTGGTATGGTGCATGCTGAAACTGGTCCTATAGTTTGGGTTGTGTGCTGTTTTTGTTCAGATATCATTGGAACGTTTTCAGCATTAAGGCATTTATTGTAATTTTTGTGTGTGTTACCATTGCACATGTATACTGTAGGTCTGTATTGTTACATTTGATCCACAATAAATGCACTCTTTTTGTCTGGGTATAGTTGGGTTTTCTGTCACATTTTCCCATTCTTTATATGTGTATAGTGGGGGTTATTTTGTTTTCTTTCGTTTTGTTGGTTTTTGTTGTTGTTGTTGAGGTTGATTTTTTCCCACAATCCAAAGCAATGTCCAACCCTGATTTTGCCCACTCTCTTTTCTGTCTTCCTCTCGTCACTTTTTAAAAAAAAAAAAACCTTACTTCTGCTATTTTGACCATTTGTCTGCCTTTTCCCCCCTAAATGATTGATATAGTGTGCAACTGAACCATACCTAACCTTTTTTGTGTGATGAGTACAACAAAATAAGAATTGCTCTGTCCAAGCCTAAATTGGCACTCTGTTTTATACTTGTTTTGGATTGAATGAGATTTGTTCTAAGTTTCTTGTATTTCCTGGTTATATAATTGACGGTTAAAATTAAGAGGTCTGGTTAACTTGTAAGTAGAGCTCCCACCTTCCATTCTTGACTGCACAAGTTTGAGTCTGACTGGATGAGGGAGAAACTTGATGCGTGCAGCCTCTATCCAGTCCACCTTCAAGGGTGAATTATTACTTGACATTTTTCAGGGTTCAGCAAAATACAGCAGCAAGGGAAGGTAGATGGGCACCACTGTCCTTATAGTGGTACTGAGCAAAATGAGGTCTCCTAATGTCACCATGCTCCTTTACAATGTCAGAATTATAGGACAACCTTACTATTGTATAGGACAACCTACACCTTACTTTTATGGTTACTATTCATGAGTTTAACACATAGTGCTTTATGAACTGTTTGACCAGATCGCTGCTAAAGCGGGTGTGCCCAATGATCATGTGAAGAACATCATCATCTGGGGCAACCACTCATCTACGCAATTTCCTGATGTCTCGCATGCCACTGTTCTTCAGAATGGGAAGCCAGTGCCTATAACTGAAGTGATTGATGAAAATTTCATCAAAACTGAATTCATCAAGGTGAGTGATGACCAGTTCAGTTAGTGTTGAGTTGTGTGTATTCTTTTCTCCTTTTGTTTATGCTTTTATTGTTGTTTGGTGGGGGTTTTGTTGTTTCGTTTTGTTTCTGTGTGTGTATTGATTTTTTGTGCGTTATCTCTCAGTTTGTGGAGCAGGGGATTGGAAGGGGAATAGGGTCTGGGAGAAGGGAGAGTGCCCCATCTTTGCTTCAGTAACATTGCCCCCTTGCCACTCATTTCAGCTGTGCCAGACCTAGGTTCGTTCGGTTGACGTTCCAGTGTCAGGAGATCCTTAGGACCTGGTGATTTCAAGGCACATCCCACAAGCTGAGACTGCGCAGCTGCCGGGTCAGCTTTGCCTGAACTTACATACACAAGTACTGAGCCCTTTATGACAGTATACACTGTTGTGAAATCAGACCGACTTGAGACCACCAGCACCATGTTCCTCTGTAGCTCTGATATACCACCGAGCCTTACCATAGGCGCACTCCTGTGGGGATGCTGGGTCTCTTCTAGTATGAAGAGTTTTTCCACCGTCTGGAAATTCTATGCTCAAAATTTCCTTTTTTCTGTCATTCATTTTTGCCTTGCTCCTTTGCTTTTTGTCATCTCTTTCTTTCTAATTTTCTGTCTTGATGGTTCATTCAGCTTTAGTTTTCTGTTATCCAATA
Organism: Monoplex corrugatus; assembly: GCA_030674185.1. Taxonomy (NCBI): domain Eukaryota; kingdom Metazoa; phylum Mollusca; class Gastropoda; order Littorinimorpha; family Ranellidae; genus Monoplex; species Monoplex corrugatus. The sequence continues at coordinate 39,152,106 of JAPXFY010000012.1, read as the reverse complement.
TACTTACTTTCTAATATAATTGATAATTGGGTTTCATGTATTGATCGCATTTATAGCTCTAAGGAAGTGTGAACTGCTTAGTGGCACTTTTAGGTACTATAGGCCAGTGTTTGTTTATGTTTTTGTATACTTCAATTTTAGGTACTATAGGCCAGTGTTTGTTTATGTTTTTGTGTACTTCAATTTTAGGTACTATAGGCCTGTGTTTGTTTATGTTTTTGTGTACTTCAATTTTAGGTACTGTAGGCCTGTGTTTGTTTATGTTTTTGTTTACTTCAGTTTTAGGTACTATAGGCCAGTGTTTGTTTATGTTTTTGTGTACTTCAGTTTTAGGTACTATAGCCTGTGTTTGTTTATGTTTTTGTGTACTTCAGTTTTAGGTACTATAGGCCAGTGTTTGTTTATGTTTTTGTGTACTTCAGTTTTAGGTACTATAGGCCAGTGTTTATGTTTTTGTGTACTTCAGTTTTAGGTACTATAGGCCAGTGTTTGTTTATGTTTTTGTGTACTTCAGTTTTAGGTACTATAGGCCTGTGTTTGTTTATGTTTTTGTGTACTTCAGTTTTAGGTAGGCCTACTATAGGCGTGCGTTTGTTTATGTTTTTGTGTACTTCAGTTTTAGATACTATAGGCGTGTGTTTGTTTATGTTTTTGTGTACTTCAGTTTTAGGTACTATAGGCCAGTGTTTGTTTATGTTTTTGTGTACTTCAGTTTTAGGTACTATAGGCCTGTGTTTGTTTATGTTTTTGTGTACTTCAGTTTTAGGTACTATAGGCCTGTGTTTGTTTATGTTTTTGTGTACTTCAGTTTTAGGTACTATAGGCCGTGTTTTTGTTTATGTTTTTGTGTACTTCAGTTTTAGGTACTATAGGCCTGTGTTTGTTTATGTTTTTGTGTACTTGTTAGGTTAATGCTTTTGTATTCAGATTTTTTTTTATAACACTGTCTTCTCATCAGTACAACACTGTTTTCTCACCATCAGCATATGAATATCTCTGTTCTCAGTCTCTTCTTCATCAGACTTGTCTTATGAATGATCATACAGTCATACTTTCTTCAAACATCTCAGTTGGTATCAAACATCAGAAACATGCACAATTGCAAGACAGTCCTGGCATCACCATTATGGTGAAATGCAGTGTCATCAATTCTTGGAAAAATATAAAAACATTTTGTTGAGAGTTGAAGAGGTCACTGAGTCATAGAAAGAAAACAGAACACCTTCATAAATCCTTTCTGACATGGACAACATCCGTCAGTTGTTCTGTCCCATCTGCGTTGTGCTGAAACATGACAAACTACTTCCATTATATCTACGTTTGTGGATGTCACACAAGGCTTTGTGAGCTCTGTAATTTTTATGTCAACGACAGCGAAGTGCTTAACCTGCTTAGCATGCTGAGCCACAATCATAGCTTTACAGTCCAAACATGATGAGCCACGATCATGGCTTCATTCGTATCTCCCGCTGAATACTGTCCGATCTGTAAAGCGAATACAAATTGACCAATCAGAAGGTTTTTTTTTTAACATGGCCTCAGCCTTCTTCCTTTCACACAGTCACCATTTTGCTGTTCTTCGATTGATTTGTACAAGTTTTTGCAAAAAAAAAAATGAGTGAGATTGGGACTGACCGTGAGGTTGACAAGTTGGGACTCTTGTTGACAGTGACTCTGGCAATGACTACGAGGTAAATATGGCTTTGTTTTTGGTTCTAAATGAACAAGAGAGGTTCAAGCACATGATGAAGGGTATTTTTAGCACATCAGTCATTGATGAAATGCAGGTTGTCATTCAGTTTGGTTTGTTTACATTGTTCTTATTATCGCACCTGCACGGATGTGTTTATTATTCTAGCACTGTAATTTCACTTTCTCCTGCAAACAGGCATTTATTTTACTTTTCTTGTGGAGTTCAGGATTTTGCCTTTCTAGATATAATTATGTATATAATGACTACTGGGCTAAACATATCTCTCAGTAAAATGGCTACTCACTTGCGTAGCTTTCATTGGCGATCCAGCCGACTTCTTCAACGCAACTGCTGGGTTGAGATCTGGCTACAGTGCGCACCGCCGTGAGCGAATTCATGACAGCGCGACTGAACGAGTGAGGAGTACACTGAAGGCAGGTTGTGTCGGCTCCGGTCACGGTTGAGGGTGGGGTTCCTTGCGGCGATGTAGACTGCCTCCTTTACTCTCCTCTGGAACCATCCTGCTTCTTTGTCGAGAACTTGCACATTGTCCTTTTCAAAGTGATGTTGGGTGTGGGTCAGATGTTCCCCCACTGGAGAGGACTCACGTTGGTGTTCTTTTAGTCTTTTGTGCAAGTTGCGCTCAGTTTCGCTAGTGTAACTTTGGTCACAGTCCTGGCAGTCTATCTTGTATATCACCCCTGATTTGTCCAATTTGTCTGTTTTGTCTTTGGGGTGGACTAACTGGCTTCTGATGGTGTTGGTGGGCTTGGCGTGGACACTGACTCCCAACTTCCTGCTGAGAGCCTCAGTGTTTACTTTTGTAGGAAATGTTTACACCAGAGCATCAAAAATTCTAAACTTTTAGTACCCTTTGACAAGTTGGCTTCCGTAAGTTTACACCATTGTCTTACAGTACACTTTTAATTATGTATCGTGCCAAGGGGGGTTAAGGAAATTGGTCCACAACTTAGTGTTTCTTATTGTAATATTTTGTATTGTGGTAGTCTTTTCTGGTATGATTATTCTACTCAGTTTATTAAGATACAATTTTTGGTTTGTTTTGTGCTTGCATGTCTTAAAAACTTGCAATCCATTTCACTTTTGGTAGAATTTATGCTGCTGTGTTGTTCCATTGATTTATTTTTTTTTATGAAAGGGGTGTTCCCAGTTGAAGTGTTAGTTTTTGTGGCAAATTTTGTGGCAGAGATTCTTGTAGTTTACTATGATTTTTTTTTCTGAATGGATTTACGCATGTTGTCATATGCATATATGTATTTATGTATGTATCTATACATATATGTGTGAAGGCATGTATGTACCTGTGCATGTATGTATAATTGCGTTTGCATGTTCATGCATAATATATATCATTTATATTTTTGTCTGTGTGTACATATTCTGATTTTGCAAAGTCCTACTTAGATTAATATAAGAGCATGAAGAATGCCCTTTATGATTACAGCTTTGTTGTTATTATTATTCAGAACATTGCAGCCACAGTCATGTTTCAGTGTCGAATGTATATATCACATTTGGGATCTCTGTTTTTCTGACCCCCTTTCCTTTCCTCACTGCTTTGTGAGCAAAAAATGAGCTCAATCCTCTGTCTTACCATGTCATGGAATGGGAAATACCCACACTAGAGGCTGCGGGAATAATTCGCTCGGTCCTTTGTGAAGGAATGAGAAATACATATGCCAGATGTTGGCATTAAGGATGGGAGCAGTAACATACAGTGTAAACAGTAACAGCTCCAAACATGTGCTTGGCACCACATAATGCAGTCTTCGTGAAAATGCCAAGAACAGAAAAAACACATTTATTGTCATTTTTACTTGAAAGTCATCGAAATGTGAAATATACAGATTCTGATAGATCCCTAGTGTTCTTTCCCATCTACATCTTCTTGCTCCAAAGTTGATATAAACAGCAGTATGCGGAACTAGTTGCATGGAATGATATTCTCAAATATTGTGTGTGCAGACAGTGCAGAGTAGAGGTGCTGCAGTGATCAAGGCACGCAAACTGTCCAGTGCCATGTCTGCTGCCAAGGCAACGGCTGACCATATGCGTGACTGGTGGTTTGGAACTGAGCCTGTAAGTGTCTTTTGGTCAGTTTCAATAGTCTTAACCCTTTCATTGCTCATGACAACAAGTTTCCACTGCTTAGCAAAATTGCCTAATTCATTTCTGCGTACAATGCAAAAAGAATGATCAAAATCAAGACCACAGGTTTGAATTGATTGTGAAGACCATAGTTGACAGTTGAGTGATTAGGACTCCAGTCCAGTTAGAAGGTCTAGATTTGAATTAGTTTTGGTACTGCTTGTAGAGTAAAGGGTGAAGATTTTTTCCATTCTTCCAGGTCTGTTGTGCCAACAGAGGCACAATTGATGTTATTTGTGCTACATACACTCAGAGAGAAAAGAAAAAGCGCTGAATAAGAAGCTTTTGTCATCTTCATAGACTATAGCAAAGCATTTGACAGCATCTGTCATCTCTAACTGTTCAACACAATGGTCAGAATGGGCTTTCCTAAGCATCTCATTGCATTAATTGCCTCATTCTATAAAGTCCAAAAGGCTGCAGTTAGATGGGACATTCAGAAATGTGAGGGGAGTCAGACAAGGTTGTATCCTCTCACTGTATCTCTTTAACATCTACAGGGAACAAGTCATGAGAGATGCTGATATAGAAGGCATGGGAGGAAAAAATCTTACAAACCTGCGCTATGCTGATGATACTGCGCTATTAGCAGACAACATCACCAGCATAGAAAGAATTCTATACAGGGTGGATGCAGCAGGCAAAAAGGCTGGCCTAAACTTGAACACCAAGAGAACAAAAGTGGTACATATCAAAGGCAAAGACCTTGAAAACAATCATGACATCTCAATTAACAAAGTTCCTTTAGAAAATGTGAAGGATTTCAAAATCTTGGTTCTGTAAAAACTGATGATGGAACCTGCTCCAAAGACATCAAAATAAGAATTGGAATGGCAAAGCAAAAATTGTCCGACTCAGCAGCATCTTGAAAGACAGAGGCATACCAAAAGGCCTGAAAGTAAGACTTCTAAAATGTTTAATCTGGCCGGTCATGATTTATGGCTGTGAAGTTTGGACTCTGAGAAAAACTGATTGCAGAAGAATAGGGGCAGCAGAGATTGTGTTATCAGAGACGACTACATGCCATATGGACAGATAGAAGAACTTATGAAAGTGTCCTGAAAGAACTTGATGCAACCAGAAAACTACTAGCAGACATCAACTAGAGAAGACTAAAATACATTTTAATTACACATACTATACCGTGGCTCACAAATGCAATAAGCGGCAGCGGTTTGCCATTTCTGCCTCGTAACAATAAAGTCCGAAGGGACAGTAACTCTGAGAGTATCCATGTCTTGCGCATGCGCATGTGCTCTTCCTCTTTTCTCAGCAGCCATCTTCCAGCTCGCCTCGTACGCTCTGAGCAGCTAAGTATTTTTCGATTTCGCTACGCGGTCGATCGATTGTCATTGTTGTTTTTGTGTCTTGCCTATGTTTTCGTTTAAGGGAGAAACTTATGTGAAGCGATTGGGTGGCAAAGCGAGGGTTAAGAAGATTTCGTCCGCCGAATTCTCCAACCCACAAAACGGTGGTTCAACCGGTGCAAAACCCGCTCTCTCTTCATCTTTGTCTCTCCCTTCTACGTCTTCTCTCTCTCACTCTATCGACAAGTCATCGCAACTCAGCTACGGTTCTGTTGCGGTGACCACGAGCCCTCAACTCAGCTGCGGCTCAGTTGACTTTTCGTCATTTTGCGGCCTTCACACTGCCCATCACGGTTATCGACTCAACTGCGGTTCTGTCGATTCTGTGCTCGCCCCCTTCATACAGCTTAACTCCGGTTCTGCTGATACTGTTTCAGCCCCTATGGCTGAAGGGCGACTTGGGTATGGGTCTCCTTCAGGAGGCAGGAAGGCCAGCACTTTGACTGAAACTGGCTCACCCCCTGGTTCGCCAGGCGGGACACCCCCTGGTTCACCAGGTGGGCCAAAGGAGACAACCCCCCCTTTACGGGCGTCAGATCGTCGATCCGCCCTGGTTGTCTCCCTTCCTCCCCCGCAACCTGCTGCTGCCCCCGCCCCAACCTCCCTGTCCCATTCCAGACAGAGCATTTGGGCGCCTTGGCAGCTACCAAGCGACCCACGGCAGGCTGGCACATCTCTGTCCCATTCCGACCCACGGGGACCATTACCAGCGGGCCAGGCCCTCCCCTTCATGGGGTCAGGGTCGTGGTACCCCTTGGGCTCAGCCCATGCCGCATCCCATGGCACCGTACATGGCACCATGGCACCCAACATTGGGATTTCCCCCGGCCTCGGCCGCGGGATGCACGTGGTGGCCCGGCTTTATGCCTGGTGCCCCACCGGCGCAGGCCTCATCCTCGCCAGCCCCTCCGGCGCCCCCGGTGTCGGATTCCCCCCCAGGGGTACCTCCTGGGGGCTCGGACCTGGGTCCCACCGGCGTGGCAGCCCGGTCCGACACTCCGCGGACTCTCGCCCCCTCTATAGGCGGGCCAGAGGACACGGACTCTGGCTCAGAGGATGAGGTCCCTGCCCACACGGCCTTCTGCTTCCCAGAGGCCATGGACCGGCTGGCAAGCCACGCGCCGGAAGCCGTGTCCACAATGCCAGAGCCCAAGGCTCCCAAGCCTTGCTCAGCCGAGCGCCTTTTCAGCGCACACCCTACCTCAGCCCCACTTGCCTCTTTTCTCAAAGAGTCCGACATGGTGGCTGACTGCCTAAAGAGGGTCCAGGACACCGCCAGGGGGAAAGAGGCACAGGATTTCATCCCTGGATCCGTGCCTGACTTCCCGGGAGCCATGCCCTTCAGGAAATTCCTGAAGCCGGCCCCGCTCCCCTTCCAACGGAAGCCCTTCATGGCCCATGAGGCCATCCCTGAGGCTCCCTTCTCCCTCACACAGGAGGACCTCCTCTTTGTCAACGATCGGTCTCGGACCCAGCCGCAGCACATCTCCCTCACGGAGAGATGTTTAGCGGAATGGGAGGAGAACGCGAAGCGGGGGCTGGTGGCAGCCTCCGCCATGGACTTCTTCTTGGGCGGCCTGGCGGCAGCCCTTAAGGACCCAGACCACAAGTCATTCGCGGTACGCCAGGCGCCTGACTCTGCCCCGTCGTGGCCTTTATCCAGGCCATGGCAGAGGGGCTCAAATGCTCCACAGAGGCCTTGGCCCGGACGTACCTCAACACCGTCATGGCGAGGCGGGATGCCATTCTCGCGGCATCCTCGGTCGCTAGCTCGCCATCAGCCAAGGCCTCCTTGCGCGCGGTGCCCATTCAGCCGGGTTCCCTCTTCGGGAGCCACGTTCAAGCCATCCTGAAGCACCAGGCTGACATCAAAAGGGACCTCGCCCTCCATTCGGGACCCTCTCGCCCTGCAGCAAGGCGCCCGGCTCAAGCAGCCTACCCATCCCATGGGCCCACTCAGGCGAAGTTTCGCGGCTCTTCCAGGCCCCAAGGGCACAGGAAGAGGCAACAGCACTAGGGCCGGCCGGTTCCCCGGCCTAAGGCCCGCAGGCCGGCTCCTTCTCAGCCGGCCAACCCCCAATGACTCGCCCCCGGCCTGAGGCCATCACCCCCCACGGGAGATCCTGTGGGCAGTCTCTCCCGACACATCGATGCGTGGGAGAGGCTGCCCGCCAGCCCGTGGGCCCTGCGGGTGATCAAGGAAGGCCCCTCTCACGCCCTCTCCCCCTGCTTTCGCACTTCCTCGAGATCGCTTGGCCTTGCAGGCCCTGGATCAGGAGGTTCTTTCGATGCTAGCCAAGGGGGCCACGGAGGAGGTTTCCTCCAGTGCGTCCCCGGGATTCTATGGCCGCATCTTTGTGGTCCCCAAAACTTCGGGGGGCTGGAGGCCCGTTCTGGACCTCTCCCCCCTAAACCGGTTCCTCCACGTCCTCCATTTCCGTATGGAAACCCCTATGTCCATCCACGATGCCTTGCACCCGGATGACTGGGGGATATCCATTGACCTCAAGGATGCATACTTCCACCTCCTTATTCACCCCAGGGACAGGAAGTACCTCAGATTCGTCTGGAGGAACCGGATCTTCCAATTCAGGGCCCTGCCCTTCGGTCTGGCACCCGCCCCTTGGCTGTTCACGAAGGTGGCGAGGGAACTGTGCATGCATGTTCGGGGGAAGGGTATCCGCCTCAAGGCCTATCTAGACGATTGGCTTCTACTCGCCTCCTCCAAGGAACAGTGTGCACAACAAGCTTCCCAGGTCCTGCAACTCTGTCACAACCTGGGCTTTGTTTGCAACGAGGAGAAGTCGGACCTCACTCCCTCGAAACAGTTCCAGTTCCTGGGCATGTCCTTCGACACATCCAAGTGGATGGTGACCCCGACTCCCCAGCGCTTACTGCGCCTTCAGGGCCTCCTAGCCCAACTGCTCCCTCAGCCTCACGCCCCGGCCAGGAAGCTGGCCTCCCTACTGGGCCTTATGGAGTCGCTGGCACCCCTAGTGCCACTGGGTCATCTCCTCAAGCGGCAGTCGCTGCAGCCGTGGGACCTTCTGGTCCCCCTGCATCCTTGGTTCAAATCATCGGTGACCAAATGGCGTTCCCAGTCATGGCTAGCCCAGGGAGTCCCTATCACACTGCCCCCTCCTCAGGAGGACTTGTTCACGGACGCGTCCACCTCCGGGTGGGGAGCCCATGTGGGCACGCTGACAGCAGCAGGTCGGTGGTCAAACGAACTCATGCCCTGCCATATCAACATGCTGGAACTGGAGGCAGTTTTTCAGGCACTTAGGGAGTTTCTCCCCTTTCTGAGGGGAAAACATGTCCATATCAACACGGACAACACCACAGTAGCTTGTTACATCAACAAGCAAGGAGGCGCCCGCTCCCGCTCCCTGTCTCGGAGAGTGGAACAACTCCTCCTCTGGTGCGATGAACACTCGATTAGGCTCTCAGCAAAGCATGTCCCGGGGAAGATCAACATACTTGCGGACTCTCTCAGCAGATCCCACATGGTTCTTCCCTCGGAATGGACACTGGTCCATGCAGTCCTGGAGCCAGTATAGGCAGCATGGTTCAAACCACACATGACCTCTTTGCCACCAGGTTCAATCATCGCCTCCCTTTGTACGTCTCTCCAGTTCCGGACCCAGCGGCCTGGGCTGTAGACGCCCTATCCATTCCATGGTCGAACCTAATGGGCTATGCCTTCCCCCCGTTCCCCATTCTGGGGAAAGTACTGCGGAAGGCCAGGGAGGACTCAGCGACATTGATCCTTGTCGCACCCAGATGGCCAGCCCAAGCATGGTACCCAGAACTTCTGCACCTGTCCCATGTGCCGCCGCTAAAACTCGCGGTGTCGGGTCGCTCCCTCCTTCAACCCAGGTCAGGCATTCCGCACGGCAATCCAGAGGTTCTAAACCTTCACGCCTGGATGCTGTGCGGGACACGATGTCTTCATTAGGCTTGTCCCCGGCCGTAATCGGCCTTGTGCAGCAAGCTCACAGACCGGGCACACAGGGGGTGTATAATGCCCACTGGAACGGCTGGCTCTCTTGGTGCACCTCAAATGTGGTGTCACCCCACTCACCCTCTCGCTTGCAGTTGGCCAACTACCTCGGCTTTCTGTCAACCGAGAAAAAGCTTTCGTCCTCCTCAGTGAAGGTTCACAGGGCGGCCATCTGCACCACCATCAGTCAGTTGGGTGGTCCATCCTTTGCGGATGATCCCCTATTGCGGGATCTTGTCAGAGGGGCTTCTCTCCAGGAAGCCAGAACCCCCCGCCGCACCCCGGCATGGGATCTCTTTCTCGTCCTCTCATCTCTGAGACTCGCCCCTTACGAGCCCATCAGGGAGTGTTCTCTGAAGTTCCTCTCCTTCAAGACGGCCTTTCTCGTCTCTCTCGCGTCGGGGAGGCGCTGCAGCGACGTGCACGCCCTTAGTGGTCTCCCCGGAGATGTTGCTTTCGAACCTGATGGCTCGATGTCTCTCCGCCTACTCCCGGAATTCTTAGCCAAGAACCAGTCGCCAGGTTCTCCCTCGCCGACCATCCCCATCCATCCCCTCACGTCTATCCTTGCTCCGGACGACGCGGATCGCACGCTCTGCCCTGCGAGCGTACAGAAAGCGGACGAAATCTTCTCGCCAGCAGCAGCGCCACCTTTTTCTCTCTTACAACGAAAACTATAGGACATTAGACGCACGTCCATCTCTCGATGGCTAAGGGAAGTCATCAAGGCTGCGTATGCGAGGTCGAGCTCAGAGCTAGCTGTCTTCTCCCCAAGGCCCCATGAGATCAGAGCATGGGATTCTTCGCTGGCAGTCACCCATAATGCCAGCATCCAGAGCATCCTAGACGCCGCATACTGGCATTCCCCAGGCACGTTCAATTTTACCTGCGCGACGTCTCCCGTCTGCGCGAAGACGGATCCAAGGGTATCGCTTCTGCTGTGGTGGCCCAACACCCCATCTCAGCCACACGCCCTGACTCCTACCATTCCTCCAGGCGTTAACCAGGTAAGCCCTCCATCCGGGTAGTGCTATTCTGCATTTGTGAGCCACGGTATAGTATGTGTAATTAAAAGGAAATTTTCCTTCTAAAATTACGTTTAATCTAACATACTTACCGTGGCTCACGCAGAGTCCCTCCCGTCCTCCCCGCCTTCCTGGTTCCTTCTATCCACAGTCAGGGTCTAGGTCTCCTCGAAAAGAGGAAGAGCGCATGCGCATGCGCAAGACATGGATACTCTCAGAGTTACTGTCCCTTCGGACTTTATTGTTACGAGGCAGAAATGGCAAACCGCTGCCGCTTATTGCATTTGTGAGCCACGGTAAGTATGTTAGATTAAACATAATTTTAGAAGGAAAATTTCCTTATTGGTCATGTGTCATGCAACAAGAACATGGATCTCATGGCAACCATCTTTCAAGGAAAAACAGTGGGAAGAAAGGTGGACCTCCAGTCTCATACATCGAGAACGTAACCAACATCAGTGGCCTATATATTCAAGAAATTGTCCATAAAAGTGAAGACAGAGCGGCCTGGAGGGAGATGGTGGTGTCAAAATGTGTGCGGCCAACACCCAACCCGGTGAAGCCGACAGGTGAAACAGGTGAGTCTCGGTCAGTACATATGCAGACCTACGAATGCCATTCAGGATTCTGCAAGCTGTATCACGTGTTCAGTGGCTTATTTAAAGAAACATGAAAACACCCAGTATGCAAAGGTTATGACCTGTATTGTTTGGATTAAAAAAAAAAGCCATACACGTTAAAGCCCTGTCATACAGTCAAGTGCATGTAGGAGTTGCAGACCATAGACAGAGGACAAAAAATTAATACCATAATCCATGAAATATTGTAGTTTTAGTTAAGCCACCCACATGTTAGAGTAATGTGCAGTATCAGCCTGGGAAACACAGTGTGAGTGGTTGGGTGGCCAGCAATGACTTGGGTGACCTGGCAATGTGGGGGTCGGTGAAGTATCCATACTGTAGTGTGCACGAGTCAAACCATATCATTGTCCTTGGAAGACAGCTTGTCGTGCTACCATTCAAAATTAAAAAGCAATCCTTGTTTCAAAAAAGAAAATAATTTTACTGTTATATAATATGGATGGAACTGAAAATTTAAAGAGCAGGAATGCCTTCTCATTCTGCTGTTAATTTGACTTAGTAATGTGATGAGAGCTTTCAGGGTTTTGCTCAACAAGCAAATTTTCATACACTGACTTGTTTGTGTCCTTTACTGATGAATGATCAGTAGGAAGCAGTCAAGTGGTCAAAGTATGCATCAAAGAATCAACAATTACAGGACAATGTGGGATTGTGACCATGTGGATGAAGTTTAGAGAAGCTTTGTCCATGAGAGCAAGAGGCTACTAATACATCAGCAAACCCTACCAGGAGAAGCATTTTCACTGTTTCCTTTTCAGCTGCAAGAATCATGGACACCAGAACAACTAGAAATGAAAATCTGCTCTAGTGTCTGCCTTGTCATCTCTATAGAAGTTGAATATGACACTGCATGCCAGGCTACTATGTTGGTTGTGATAGAAGAGCGTTACCAATAGGACACATGGATACATGTTACATGTATACACAGGTGGTTCAGCCACCAGAGTTATGACCATTGGGGCAATTGATATCCTTATCAACTTCCCAGGGGTTCAGACCACATTTTCCAGTGTTCTTGTGGGCAGACACTGCACCAACAACCAGGCAGAAACAGGCACTTGTGCAAGCAGCCTCCATGATTCAGAATACAGAGGACACATGCTACCAAATGTTCTTTCTCTCAGATACCCTGTGTTCTCCCATTCATGGAGAATGATTAACTACCATACCTGCATTAGGCCTTCTGGCTAGTCAAAAAAACCAGAATGGTAATCCTCTGCATATTTCGTGAATCGAGATAGTAGGTAAGCTAACTAGGAGCCAAGCCCTGGAAGACAACAGACAACAGCATCAGCTACAGTGAGAAAATGAGCATCATCAGAACACATCTTGAGCCATGGACAACTATCTCCTGTCCAGAGAGTAATAAGTGGTCCTGATGAGGCTCTACCTGGCCTCAACCAGCACAATGCTCATCTGAGCTGCAGGTTCATACTGATGCCATCACCAACCTGCCCCCCTGTGGTCAGGAGGACCAGTCAGCTGATGTGGGAAGCAAGAGGCGCCAACCTTTTAATTACTGGTCAGACGGGGACATTCCCTCCATCCCCGTACCCCCCATACTCCTTAGACGTGGACTGATGGTCTAGTTGTGAATTCATTTGATGAGACGATAAACTAAGGTCCTATGTGCAACATGCTCTCAATCCAGTAAAAGAACCAATGGCAGCACTTAGTCATGTAAGATGTGTGTGTGTTTGTGTGTCAGTATGCCCTGATTAGGATGTGTGACAAGGCTGTGTGTAATGTACTCTTGTAAAGCCTGGAGGAAATATAGTCTCATACAATGTATGTCTGCCTGTCTTGTCTGTCTGTCATGATTAGGATGTGTGAGAAGGAAATGTGTGTGTCTCCTGATCGGGTGTGGGAGAAAGTTGTCTATAATGTAGTGTCTTGTAAATTTGTGTGTATCTGAACATCATGTTCTGGTATACAGAGGAAAAGACGTGATATGTCAAAAGTAATCTGACAGGAACATTCTGTTCTTTTCAGGAAAGGCGGGTGTCTATGGGTGTGATCTCCAATGGTGAATATGGTGTTCCAGCGGACATCATATACAGCTTTCCTGTAACCATTCAAGACAAAGAGTGGACCATCACCAAGGACCTGAGCGTGAGTAAGTTCGCTCGTGAAAAGATGGATGCGACAGCCAAAGAACTGAAGGAAGAGAAGGATCTGGCTTTTGAAGCTTGCAAGTGACCTTTCTTCCTTGTCATCAGTTCCCAGTATGGGTGGACCACTTTGCCATGCTGCCCACCTTCTGACATGCTCAAGACTGTCTGGTAGTCTTGTCTTTGTAGGATTGCTAGAGCACTTGTTGCTGCTGCTACATTCTTTTGAGCTGGGAGCTTTCTACTTTGGTGTTGTAGTACATGTTGATATATTGTATGACTAGAGACAGAATTTACACTGTCATATTGTCCAATTAGAAAAGACAAAATTGTATTCACTTTCGGTTTATCATAATAGCATCTCCATGCTCGGAACAAATTCTGGATGCCCTGAGGCCACAGATGCTCTGTGATGGATAAGATCCAAAGTGATTATGGCTTAACCCTTAGCTGTTCACAAAGCCGGTAACCGTCCTGCGGAAGAATGTGCCAATCTGTTCGTAGCGGTTGAGATCGTCTGACCTTTTCCAGCACATATATGGGGAATTTCCATCACTACTGGCCTTGCTGTCTTATCGCGCGTGTGGTTAGAATCTTGGTCAGTCTCGCGTTGAGTGTTATAAAAATAGTATGAGCATTCTGGGATGCAAGGAACTTTCTATTCACTACTGAAGCATTGTGCGATTAAGGAAGGGGACTTTGTCAGTACGCATTGATTGTCTAAATAGAGAAAGTTATAACACAGGTTTCTAATACACTTTGAAGGATAATTTCACAGATTAAAGAAGAGGAATTTTTCAATATTCAACGAAAGTTTGCCTGAACAGAGAAAGTTTTAACACATAGTTTTCTCATACACGTCAAAGGATGATCTCACTAAAGAAAAGGAATTTGTGATCCATCTACTATCATAGTATGATTAGAGAAGGAAAGTTATAGTACATATTGACATGTGATTAGAGAAGTCTCTGTCATCAACATTGAAGTGTTGTGTGATTATCATATAAGCTTGGTGGAATTGAGTGTCAATCTACATTCACAGATAGAAAAAGTAAGTTATAACTAATATTCATCATTTACTAAACACAGGAAGAGTGTTGTAACATGCATGTATCTGAATAATAAAAAAAAGACTATTTGTTGAATGGAGAACAAAAAAAGCGGTGTTGTGGTAGGATTTGTTTTTGTTGTCACTGTCCAAGATCCCTGACACTGTTTCTGCGTATTACTGCAAGAGAGCAAGGGGAGGGCATGGTCATTACTTTTACAGTTGTTTGATTGCCATAACTCATTTTTCTAACTTGTGCTTCCTTACTTCAGAAACATTTTAACACTTATCTCCCAGAAAAAAAAATAATGTATCTTAATTCACTACGTATTTTGTAGGATAAATTCTGAGATTTGACAGGAGCTGAATTTGTAACGCATTCATACAGATTTATCAGAGATATTTGTGCATACGTACTCAAGATGTTCATGGAAATTTTATGAGGTTTACACAATTTGTTTGCCTTACTTCTGTTGTGTGTATTCAAGATATATCAAAGACAGTAAATTGGCAAAGTTAAAGAAATTTCTTGAGAGATTGTATGATAGAGAATTTATCCCTGATCCTTGCCTACTTTTTCCCTGTCATTTTTTATGACTTAGTGGCATATTTCTAGTAAATTCTTGTCGCAAAAAACAACACTGGTTGTTGTCTTTTTTGAAAATGTGTAAAGAAAGAGAGATGTAAAAAACTATCATTAAACATCTTTTAGAAATTGTCCTGCTGTTTTAGTGTGTGTCATTTGCGTAATCAGACTTGCCTTCTTTACAATTGCACATCAACTATTCAGAATATATACAACAGGCTACAAAGATCTGAAATATTACCAATATTTCCAAGGATAACTAACACCATACAAGTTATGGGACAATCTTTATCTTTCAGTTGTGCTACAAAGGCTAAATGGATTTCAAAGAAATGTTCATATCCCTAATAATGATAAGATGACAAGGATGACACAATGTCCATTCCTGTTTTGGTGTATATGCACATGCATGTATGGCGACAAGGATATAGAGAACAGACAGCAGCATAGTGTTGCATGTTTGAACAGCCAGCCCTCCAGTCATCAGTCCATGGGCATGAACCACTTTTGCCACAGTGACTGGTTTAAAAACAGCGCAAATACTAACACATACATTCACACAGGCTAACAGTCAGGCACAAGCATCACTGTCCACCTCTGAAAATAAAAGCTATCACGCATGCAAAAATAAATCTTTTCTCAGGGCATTTTATTATCTCACTTCGAACACACACACACACACACACACACACACACACACACACACACAGCATTATCTCAGATAAAATTATTTCTTGCGTCGTTCCTCCCTTGCATCTTCAATAGCTTTCATCTGGGACTTCAGCTCCTCCATCTCTTTGTCTGGGATGTAGCGGAAATCCTCTTCTTCTGCATCAGGCTGCTCATATCACAAACCATAAAGACCATTATAATTACGTATTTCCATGAACCACATGTACACAATGCAATGTGAAACAACAGAAGGCAGTGACATGCAACACACATACAAAAATCCAATCCAACACAAAAACTACATGTACCATGAAGAGCAACAAACTGAACATGTGCATGTGCACTCAGATATTCAGACGTTCTGCACATATTCAACCACAGGGATTGCCATTCAAGTTTGGTAACTAACAAAACAGCCATTTTTTAGCAGGTCCATAATTTTGTGGTATTTCAAGTGACGTTCAGTATGCCTGAGGAGGCACTACTGCTTTCGAAGGCTACCGAACACCTTTCTACCAGATGGTCTTTGTCATACAAAATTGAGGACAAGGGCAACCAGACAGTTGTGATCTTATGATTGATGAGTGCAGCTACCACTCAACACTACAACAGATTGATGAGTGCAGCTACCACTCAATACTAATACAGACTGACAAGTGCCCTACTACACATTCTCAACAATCTCCTCCTTGCAACTGATACTGGCAAAGTCTCTCTCCTCACACTCCTTGATCTGTCTGCAGCCTTTGATACCATTGATCATGGTATTCTCCTTTCTAGACTTCATCATACTTTTGGCATCTCTGACACTGCTCGGTCTTGGTTCACTTCATACCTATCCAACAGAAAACAAACCGTTCTCATCAATGGCACTTACTCTCAACCTGCATACCTGACCTGTGGTGTTCCACAAGGATCTGTCCTTGGCCCTGTTCTTTTCACTCTTTACACCTCCCCCCTGTCCACCATCATCAACTCCCATTCTATAAAACACCACTTCTATGCTGATGACACCCAACTTCAAGACAGTGACTCACCTGATAATATACAGCGCCTGTTGACTCGCACCACTGAGTGTTACTCGGACATTAAGAACTGGATGACACACAATAGACTTCAGCTTAATGACGACAAAACAGAAGGTATCCTCATTGGCACCCGTCAGAAACTTTCTCAGCTGCCTCCTCTTTCTCTCCCATTATGTAACACATCAGTCCCAATTTCTGATTCAGCTAAAAACCTTGGTGTCTGCATTGACTCTACCCTCTCCATGAACAACTTTGTTTCTCAAACTGCCAGATCCTGCTACTATCATCTCCATCGTATAAGGCTGATCAGGAAGTATCTCTCTGTTGAAACAACTGCAAAACTCGTTCTCTCCTTCATAATGTCTCGCATTGACTATTGCAATTCACTCCTGTCTGGTCTTCCTGCCTCCACCATTCACATCCTACAGCGCATTCAAAACAATGCTGTACGCCTTGTACTCAAAAAGAAAAAAGCTGACCACATATCTCCTCTCCTGGCACAACTTCACTGGCTCCCTGTATCAAAGCGCATACAGTACAAACTAGACACCATGTGCTACAAAAGCCTCAATAACGCAGCCCCCGATTACCTGTCAAGCCTACTTGAGATCTATGTTCCCTCACGTACCCTCCGCTCTGCCTCCGATCCTCTGACTTTTCGCTTTCCACGCACTAAGCTCAATACCTATGGTCCACGAGCCTTCTCTGTTTCTGGTCCACTCTCCTGGAACAAACTTCCTCTCTCAGTCCGTCAGCAACCTACTTTTGTCTCCTTCAAGTCCGCTCTCAAAACTCACCTTTTCTCCTCCGCATAAAATCCTAACCTCACTCAAACCCCCCCCCCCCTCTGCAGCCTGTTCTCGCTCGGAGGGAATCACATGGTTATAATATATAATTGTATATGCTATGCTCTCTATAATTTTCCATTGCTTTTATTCTTGCTTTTATTGCTTTTATTCTTTCTCCCCATTTATAGCCATGCGTGTGTGTGTGTGTGTGTGCGTGCGTGTGTGTGCGTGCGTGCGTGCTTGCGTGTGTGTCTGCTTCAGCGCTTAGATTTGATTTTATCAAGATTTTGCGCTATATAAATATTGCAATTATAAATTATTATTATTATTTACGACAAGACAGAAGCTATCCTCATTGGCACCCGTCAGAAACTTTCTCAGCTGCCTCCTCTTTCTCTCCCATTATGTAACACATCAGTCCCAATTTCTGATTCAGCTAAAAACCTTGGTGTCTGCATTGACTCTACCCTCTCCATGAACAACTTTGTTTCTCAAACTGCCAGATCTTGCTACTATCATCTCCATCGTATAAGCCTGATCAGGAAGTATCTCTCTGTGGAAACAACTGCAAAACTCGTTCTCTCCTTCATAATGTCTCGCATTGACTATTGCAATTCACTCCTGTCTGGTCTTCCTGCCTCCACCATTCACATCCTACAGCGCATTCAAAACAATGCTGCACGCCTTGTACTCAAAAAGAAAAAAGCGCATACAGTACAAACTAAACACCATGTGCTACAAAAGCCTCAATAACGCAGCCCCCGATTACCTGTCAAGCCTACTTGAGATCTATGTTGTTCCCTCACGTACCCTCCGCTCTGCCTCCGATCCTCTGACTTTTCGCTTTCCACGCACTAAGCTCAATACCTATGGTCCACGAGCCTTCTCTGTTTCTGGTCCACTTTCCTGGAACAAACTTCCTCTCTCTGTCCGTCAGCAACCTACTTTTGTCTCCTTCAAGTCCGCTCTCAAAACTCACCTTTTCTCCTCTGCATAAAATCCTGACCTCACTCATCCCCCCTCTGTAGCCTGTCTCCACTCGGAGGGGAATCACATTGTAATATATATTTGTATATAATATGCTCTCTATAATTTTCCATTGTTTTTATTCTTTTTCCCCATTTATAGCCATGTGTGAGCGTGTGTGTGTGCGCGCGTGCGTAAGTGTATGTTCAGCGCTTAGATTTGATTTTTATCGAGATTTTGCGCTATATAAATATTGTAATTATTATTATTATTACAAGTGCAGCTACCACTCAACACTACTAATTGACAAGTGCAGCTACCACTCAACACTACTACAGATTGACAAGTGCAGCTACACTCAACACTACTACAGATTGACAAGTGCAGCTACCACTCAATACTAATAGATTGATGAGTGCGGCTACCACTCAACACTACTGCAGATTGACGAGTGCAGCTACCACTAAACACTACTACAGATTGACCAGTGCAGCTACCACTCAATACTAATGCAGATTGACAAGTGCAGCTACCACTCAATACTAATACAGATTGACAAGTGCAGCTACCACTCAACTACCACAGATTGACAAGTGCAGCTACCACTCAACACTACTACAGATTGACGAGTGCAGCTACCACTCAATACTAATACAGATTGACGAGTGCAGCTACCACTCAACACTACTACAGATTGACAAGTGCAGCTACCACTCAACACTAAAAGTGCAGCTACCACTCAATACTAATACAGATCGACAAGTGCAGCTACCACTCAACTACCACAGATTGACAAGTGCAGCTACCACTGAACACTACTACAGATTGACAAATGCGGCTACCACTCAACACTACTACAGACTGACCAGTGCAGCTACCACTCAACACTAATACAGATTGACGAGTGCAGCTACCACTCAACACTACTACAGATTGAAAGTGCAGCTACCACTCAACACTACTACAGATTGACGAGTGCCGCTACCACTCAACACTACTACTGATTGACGAGTGCCGCTACCATTCGACACTACTACAGATTGACGAGTGCCGCTACCATTCGACACTACTACAGATTGACGAGTGCCGCTACCATTCGACACTACTACTGATTGACGAGTGCCGCTACCATTCGACACTACTACAGATTGACAAGTGCCGCTACCACTCAACACTAATACAGATTGACGAGTGCCGCTACCACTCAACACTACTACAGACTGACGAGTGCCGCTACCACTCAACACTAATACAGATTGACGAGTGCAGCTACCACTCAACACTACTACAGATTGAAAGTGCCGCTACCATTTGACACTACTACAGATTGACGAGTGCCGCTACCACTCAACACTACTACTGATTGACGAGTGCCGCTACCACTCAACACTACCACAGATTGACGAGTGCCGCTACCACTCAACACTACTACAGATTGACAAGTGCAACTACCACTCAACACTACTACAGATCGACGAGTGCGGCTATCGCTCAACACTACTACAGATTGACGAGTGCGGCTACCACTCAACACTACTACAGATCGACGAGTGCCGCTACCACTGAACACTACTACAGATTGACGAGTGCGGCTACCACTCAACACTACTACAGATTGACAAGTGCGGCTACCACTCAACACTACTACAGATTGACAAGTGCAACTACCACTCAACACTACTACAGAACGACGAGTGCGGCTACCACTCAACACTACTACAGATTGACGAGTGCGGCTACCACTCAACACTACTACAGATTGACGAGTGCGGCTACCACTCGACACTACTACAGATTGACGAGTCCGGCTATCACTCAACACCACTACAGATTGACAAGTGCAGCTACCACTCAACACTACTACAGATGTGAAGGTGACCAGAGACAAACACCAAGCTGAGACTCAGGAATTGAACACATATGGCAAATTGTTCCTTCTCCCTGTCTGGTTGATTTCTTACCACCCTTCTAAGTTTACTTGACACTAGGCATGCTGGAAATGTCCCAGTGACTGTGTGACACTTCCTCATATAACAATCCTGTCTCTTCTCCATATAATAACCCTATTTCACATGAGCACAGAAAGCTGGTCTGAATTATCGTTTTCCACAGGATGAAACAACTCCAGCGTCAGTGAAAATTCACAAAGCCTGCTTTCAGAAAAGGGATCAAATGAGTGAAAAACCATTCCAGCTGAGACAGAAAAATAAAATATATGTAGCCCTACAATATGTCTTGTAGTGTGACACATTCTGTGACAGACGCTTTAGCAGACAACCAGTCAAGATAAGCAAAGTGTGAAAGATGGTGAAGTGCAGGTAATGACTGTGAAATGCAACCATGCATGCTTTGCTGACAGGTCTATTAACATTTACAAGGAAACGATGGCAGCAACAGAAGAACACAAACATAATATACAAGGAAACGATGGCAACAACAGAAGAACACAAACATAATAAACAGTCTCCACTACAGTTCCAACCATGAAGATGTCAGCCCCTACACCAAAGGTGTCGAGAGTAGACAATCCATCTAGACTGCTGAAACAATCACTGATATGCCAACTACATGACCGAGTGTAAAAAAAATTTCACTAATGATGGCACATGACTTAATGCCATTATATTACCTCATAATTGAGATTTGGTTACTATGTCACAGATCTCTCATTTTCTTAACTGTCAACTATTTCATTAACAACCCTGCCCCCCCCCCCCCCCCCACCCCATGTTCCCTGTGGATAGATTGACAAAGCCTGAGACAATTAAACATTTCATATTCATATTTGTACTGAAATCAGGAGGCCTACATTAAAAATTAAATTCCTTTTCCACAAAAAAATTATGAAATTTTATTCAAAGGCTTCTGACAACCAATAGTTGTTTCTAAACATTTACCAAGCCCTCACAGGATGATATAATATATCTGCTAGACTACTATTCATTAGGGGATAAGATAACAAACTGATTAGCACATGCTCTTGATAGCCAAGGTCAAGCACACTGGGTGTGGTTACCAAATGGATGGACAACCATTTGTGCCCTGGGCTGAACGCAATGCCCCAGTCCACCTCAATGTGTAAATGGAAACCTTTCCCTCTTCAGATGAAGCAGTGAGAAAGAGGAGATAGGCATCGTCTTCATAATCATGCTGATTCCAAGACAAACTTTTAACCCTATCACCATACATTTTTGTACTACATCTTTTCCAAAGCCAGGTGTTTTCATAATCCATGAAAAATGGAAACCAAAACCTGAATGGTGAATGCATGAATATCAATGAAAATGGCAGCTGTGAGTAGAAGGGACTTCCCCTGATTAATAATAATAATGACATGCATATGGCACCAAATCTTGATACGCACACCAAATCAAGCACATGTTCTTGTCATTCACTTAAACATTCACTGATTACCACCTGACATGGTAAGCTCATGGTTTCACAAACAAAAGGGCACTGTCATGTGAATTGCGGTACCCTACCAAACTCACATTTTTCATTGTTTGTCAGCTACCCATGTGCTCACATCTGTGCCTGATCAGTGATACAAGGGTTAAAGTATTGATTCACAGCCAAAATTAAAGTTATAAAAACACTTTTCCTCACCTTACCCATTCATGACACACATAAACATGCCTAATGCACACACACACTGAAAAGTTTCACAAATTTACTGGCCATTTCAACCAAGTAAATTCAGAAAATCATCTAACAAGACATTACACACAGACACATACATACACACACACTCTTTTATGGGTAAATGCTGACCTCTTTAACAGTGATGTCAATCCCCTCTGCTAAATGTATCATTATCTTGTTCAGCAGTACAGCCAAGACAGGTGATGGTACATTCTCAATCTGTCGATCAAACACACATCATGTCATTACTTTAACCCTTTCGCTGCTATGCCCTTTTTTAGCTCCGAGAACACTATTTGCCAGGCCATATTACATAACGGAGGGTAATAATTAAAAAAAAATTCTGACACAAAAACTACTCAATAAAAGTCCATAAAACTAATACTTTTTTGAAAGGTAATTGAATCCTCTATACACTGATCACAATTACACATCCATTCAACAGGACAGATGAAAGTTTATGTCCAATGAAACAGGATTTATTCTTTTTTACACTATTCTAGACATGATATCACATAAATATAAAAAAAGGAAAAAACAGTGAATAATAAAACTGAATTATTGTCAGAAAGCAAAAGAATGATAATGAAAAATGTATTTCCTTACCTTCTGTCCAAGAAGAATTTTCACAATCACCAAATACATGTTCATATCTACACACACACACACTTTGCGACTCGAAAGAGTTTTCAGTGTCACTGTTGTTTTTTTTCTTTCTTTTTCTTTTTTTTTTTACAAATTTTGCAATAGCACATCACACAACACACAGATGAAAAATACATACACACACTGTGTCTACATAGGACATCAGTCAGCAACTAGTAGTTTTTCTTGGTGTGGTACGCCACGAAGCAAGGCTGCACACAAAGAAATGGGTTCGAAGGACAATGTCCACACACAAAGTTGGTTTCTTTCCTGATGCCCCTCTTGCTGCACACCTTGCACCTCCTGCCAGAGGAAAGCTTTCTGACAGTCTTCTCCAGGGTAGTAGAGAAGTTTGTCAAGCATCTCATTGTTGAGGAAGAGCCGGTAGTAGTCCCAGGTCTGTCCCCATCAGGCTGAATCTTCAGGCCAGGTTCCCCTGTGAACTGTGGAATATCTGGCTGGGTGTTGTTGGGTGGCACAAGGGCTGGTCTAATACTGCACCTCTCCCTCTCTTTTGAGAAGCTCCCTGTCCCCTGCCTCTGGTCTCACAGTCTCTGGTACCACCTGTGGATATAAAAAAAAATCAGGTTCACATCCTTGTGCTTGGAAACAACACACACACTCTCACACACACACACACACACACACACACACACACACACACACACACACACACACACACACACACACTCTCTCTCTCTCTCTCTCTCTCTCTCTCTCTCACACACACAACTACATTGACACATGCACCACTGCAACACTAGTTCTCACTCAGTCTTGTTTCAAGCACACACACACACACACACACACACACACACAACTACACACAACTACACACAACCATATACACACACATACACACACAGCTACACACACACACACACACACACACACACACACACACACACACACACACACACACACACACACCACACACACACACACACACACATAAGTACAGTGATGACACAAACACACTCAGTGCCACGCCCACACGCCCATTCAGCAAAGTCTTCTCTTTTGCAGTCACTGCTCCGTGATAACACTCCGTTTATCAACACAATAACACAAGACAATAACAATGGGTCATACCTGTACTTCTGCCAACAGCCTGCCCTCGTGGTAGACGCGTGGTGGCTTGACCACGAGCAAGCTGCTCCACCGTGTCAGTTCCGGTGTAAGCTGTAGCAGACGACGCTTGTACTGTGTCCAGTTTCACTCTCCCCAGTCTGAGCCATTGTTCTCCTGACTGGCCTTCACCCTCTACAAAATCTGGGTCAGTTACAGCCTCCAACTCGGCTCTCTCTCCTCTTGCTGGACGATTCTCGTAATTGCGATGTTGAAACACCCCCTCCGCTCCTCTGGAAAGTTGGTTCGACTCCAACGAGCCATTTGACATAGCAGTTTCGTCATAACGACTAAATTCGTCGTCCTCTATCAATTGTAGAATTTTCTTATCATCAGTGGTAACAAAGTCACTGTAATCTTTTGCTGTTCGCTTTCGTTTCACCCGCTTCGGCCAGGTTGAGTTTCTTCGTCCGCCATGATGATCAGTGAGCTCGAAAGTTGCAGGGGGTGGTTTAGGAAACAGCCCAGACTGACCCCTTTTAATCTCATTGGATCCTTCGCTTTAAAAATATTAATAGCAGACACACTAAGCTTTGTGATCGGAGTGAATTGGGAACCCCTGGTCTTAAAATAGACCTTGGAAAAGTCTTACTATGACGCACACGGAATATCCCGTGACGGGGCCATCTTAGATAGGCCGGAACTTCACGGGTAATCCTGTGATGGGGCGGTCTAGTGGTTAACTTCAGGCTAATACTGTGCAAACGTTATGCTGTTGCAGAATCTGCATACTTTTGTCTTCGATGGATTTGTATGCTGGTACTGTCATGTTCCTATGAGCCACTGAACACTGACAAGGAATACAAGATCGTTAACATGCATATTTGATGTCTGCATACAAGTTCAAATCTCACGGAGATCTGCACATATGATGACCTGGGAAATCAGAAAAATCTCCATTCTCTACCTAGTACGCGGTAACAAGGCAGGGTCAAAACCAGACCTTTTGACTGGGAGCACTATCAACATGATAATTACACTCATCGTCCCATCATTATAAATAATTGGGAAAGCAAGGTGATGGTTCACTTTTCATCTATCGGTGACACATGTATCATACAACACACCAAGTCATTTTGAAAATAAATGAGAGCAAGCTTGGTGATATACATTATTTATCTGTACACCATATATGCATACAAAGACACACATATCCAATCGGTCATGTAAATAAATGGGCAGGCTTGACCATTCCGTGTGTCTCATCTTTCTTTGGGCGTACAAAGACAGGTGGCACAACTGCTGTGTTTCGGTGGACACTATGACTGTATGAGATTAAACCTTTTTGGCCAAGTTTCTACATGAACCAGAAAAAACACAAAAAAGAATAAGAATGCGAATTTAATACAAGACAAGACAGGCGCAAATTTTCGGCCAACTAGCTTTTGTCAAGCGTAAGAGCACAAACAAACAAGCACCACATACAAAAATAAGGATAAAAAGACTGAAACTTCCCTCATAAACTAATTTTCCTTTTCTCACACTGGACGGAGTAGCAGGGAAGTTTCAATATTTTTATCCTAATTTTTGTATCTGGTGTTTGTTTGTTTGTTTGTGCTCTTACCCTTGACAAAGGTCAGTTGGCCGAAAATTTGTACCTGTCTTGTCTTGTTGTATTAAATATGTGTTCTCATTCTTTTTGGTGTGTTTTTTCTGGTTCCTGTTTGCTTGAACGCGGGTAGTCACACTTGTTTTGGATTAAGTTTCTACATGTCCATGTCAATGATCCGTCTTTCTGTTGCAACAAGACAGGTCTGTACAGTATAAACTCATTAATCTGGGTTATCTGGCAATCAAATTCAAGATCAACATCTTGTGCACATTTCTCATTATTTTGAAATCTGTGGTCAGTAGTTTCCATTGGTCCAAAGACTGTGTCAGTCTGCCACCTTCAAAGAGTGAGGCCTCGTCCGTTATTTCATTCAATAGAGGAAATGTATGCTAAAATGTATCACCTGGCCATCATACAGTGACAAAGACTCTAGACTTTTCCTATAACAGAACTGCTTTGAGTTTTTGCCCATGTTGTTCTTCTTCTGCACTCCATAGGGCTGTTGTCTGTGACCTGAAAAATTATGTCTCTCTTTACCACTGTTCTTATATCACTGAGTCAATGCCTGTTGTCATAGTGGTGATGACTATGCCCTGCACCTTGAGTCAGTATGTATGAGAAAAGGGAAGGAGGACTGTGTTCTCTATTAATTTTACAGAACCTGATTTGAGACCAGTACCAATACAGTTTTGCTTTGCCCATACTTCATATCAACAGTGCCATGAATCTGGCAAAACTTCTGCTGTCACTTCAACTTATAAAACAAATAAACATTTGGACGTCATACATCAATAAGTATTAAGGAACTCCAAATAGAATTTAATACTAGTGTTACACTTGGTGGGAACACTCAGAATCAAAACATACACTGTGAAGGAGTTAAACATAACCTACAAAGCTTTAGAAATAAATCATCTCTCTTAAATCCCGTCCAGGAGCTCTTAACAACTGCATGGCTGGCAACAGACTGCCAAAAATGATGTTTTTTAAAAACATTTTTGTAAAATGTCTCATTTTTCTCGGATGCACATGTTCATGTTGTTTTGTATAGGCAGTATGTTGCAGCACAATGAGTACAGTCCCATCTCTGGTGGGCATAATTCTGTGGAACGATTGTCTCAAATGTATGTGATGTAATTGTCATGTTGTCTTCAGGGACTGAAATAATGGAGTTTGTCAATATGTTTGTATATATACAATGTATAAAATAAAAAAAATGTTAAAAAAAACATTGTCATCAATCATCAGTCTAGCATAACAGTGCACTATTCTGCTTGATTTTTCCTAAGACTACTTCGCTACTTCCACATTAGGAAACAGAGGCGAGGAGCGTGTTTGTGGTTACTGGAAGGAGGCCATAATCTTGGGCAAACAGACAATCATTTTGTGGAGTCTGATAGCGGCTTGCATTGTGGTGTTAGGAGACGGGTGTTCATGAAATCTGCATAATTCTGTCCTGACAGAAGAAGACATTAAAACAAGATGAAGAAGAAGAAAAAAATCTTTGGTGGGCATGTATGCTGGATGTTACCACATTTTCATAAGCCACCGGACATTGACATAACTCGTTCCCGCAAGCATGATCATGTCACACCTATTCTCAAATCCCTTCACTGGTTGCCTGTTCAAGCTCGCATTGACTATAAGCTTGCCTCACTATGCCACTCTTTTTTCTCTGATCTCTCTCCTCGCTACCTGGCTGATCTTCTCTCTGTGTACACTCCTTCTAGAAATCTCCGCTCCATTGCTGATACCAGATTGCTCCGTGTTCCACGCGTGCGCACAAAAACATTTGGACATCGCTCTTTCTCCTTCGCAGCCCCCACTATCTGGAACTCTCTTCCCTTTGAAATCCGACACCTAAAATCGACTTCTTCTTTCAAAACAGCTCTAAAAACTCACCTCTTTCAAAAATATTATCAGTAAGTTCAACCTCATTTCCCCCCAGCCTAATAGTAGAAAAGGTGTGTTAGTGTGTGTGTATGTTATAGTAGGTAGGTGGGGGGTGGGGGTGGGTGATTATAGAGCCCAATGTGCCTCACAGTACTTTGGGGTATAGCCGTGGGGGGTTGTGGGGTGCATTTGGACTTGCGTGAGAATCTGTGTATGATTGTAGCGTATGTAGTATTTTTATGGATTTATTCTATTACTTTGTATTGTGTATTTAGTGTATGTACGTGAGGTCCGAGAGATTGAAATATTGTGAGTGAATGATTGTAAAGCGTCATAAGCTCTGCCGTAGGCAGAGATGTGCGCTTATAAATGGTCTCTTATTATTATTATTATTATTATTATTATTATTATAACTCACAAGATCTTTAACATATACATTTGATGTTCTCCATGCACACATGAAGAGTATTCAGGTAAATAGCAGGTCAGCAAGTATGTTCACCTGGAAGATGCATATGCGCAGGTGTAATGTGCAGATGTAAATGTGTGGATGTGTGCATGCATAATGTGTATATGTGTTGTGTGTGCATAATGTTACCATCATTTTCTTGCTGGTAAGTTTGCTGAGAAAGTTCTTGATTGTTTTTTGTTTGTTTGTTTTTTTCAAATTTTGATATCCAATATTAAAGCCATGATTAAAACTAAACAGTAAATTAACACTGACCTGCACTGTTCTTTCAAAGGTTTTCAGGTAGTATTTGTTGTCTACAACAGAGGAATTTGGTTTAAACGTTCTGATTTCGAAACTGCGAGCTGGCACAGCCCACCTGGAACAAAGATATGAGTCAGCAACAATGACAATAATAATAACACCCAACCTGGATTAAATACAAAACTGCTGAGGTTAGGTTCTGCCGCAATGTATGCACACATGCCTGCCCGTGTCATGGCTGTTCGGCACAGAACTTTTAAGTTAAACTAGGCAAGGGCAAGGCCACGTAAGCTGTTAGCAACCACAGAGTTAGAAAGGAAAACAATCCTTTTCTGTTCTAGCTCAGTGGCAATCGTGGTGTTAAAGTGGACAAATGGCAAAATGAAAGGAAAAAGTGCAAAGTCTCTTTCATTCTCATAGACTTCGCTCAACAGGTGACCAGCTGGCCTGACTTATGAGAAGATGGGATAACATGTGGTGCCATATTCTCTGTTCATCGTTTAGCTACTGAGACAAAGAGGCTTTGGTTAGTGCGGGACTCTTCACACTCATGAAAATGAAGTACTGTAGCTTCAACTTTCTGCCTATAACAAACACCATAGAACAAAATGATAATCAAATACAAAGTACAGTCTGCCTTGAAAATGACAGAAAAATACGTAAAACCTAGTAGATGGGCACTAAAGTGCATTAACAAACTGCAAAGACATTTTGCTGTTGTTGTTATTGTTATTGTTATTTAAAGACCTGCCAACTGTGTAGAACCATGTCAGGGCTGCAACCATATCTATACACACACACTACTTCAACAGGAAAAAAAGAAAAGAAAATTAAGTACATATCTCAATGCATTTGCGTGCATAATCTACGGAGATGCCCCTGGCGCTGACCACTCCATCCAATTTATCACACAAGGGATTCAAAAACATACCTGACTACAAATTTAAACATATATCAGGACACTAAAGCATATTAAAAACGGGCCTAAATTACCTAAATTGCTTCTATATATCTCATTTCCCTAGAAGCCAAAAATGCACTTAATAAGTTAATACATGTACCCATTTATCAATCCTAAAAGAAAATACGTAAGACTTCATCAAACACATACAGGTAAAAGGACCAGCAAGGCAGAAAATGATAGGAAGAAATGACAGAAAGAAAAAGAATAAGGCAGAAACAAAGAGAGTGAAAGAAAAGAGCAAATTTCCAGCACAGATTTTCCAGAAGGTGGGGATACTATTTATACTGAAAGAGCCCCCTGCATCCCTACAGGGGACATTTTGTTGTAAAATTGTGCAAATGCTAAAATAAATACATAATTAATTACATTTGTCTCTCATCACTCACACACACACACACACACACACACACACACACACACACACACACACACACACACAGTGACACACACACACAGTGACACACACACACACACACAGCAGATATGGAAAGAAAGAGAATGACCAAACACAGCACAGAATAAGAAAGAGAGAGAGAGAGGGGGGGGGGGGGGGGGGGTACAGGGAGATAGAAGGAAATACAGAGGCAGACAGAAACAGACAGACACAGAGAACACACACACACACACACACACATGTACACACACGTACAACACGTATACACACACACACACACACACACACACACACACACAGACACACACACACACACACACACACACACACACACACACACAGACACACACACACACACACACACACACACACACACACACACACACACACACACACACACACACACACACCATTTTAAAATAAAATGAGATTACTTTCTTGACAAGCTATTGGCAGTAAAAGAAAAAGACAAGTGTGGTCAGGTTACACACTACCAACAATTCACATGGAACACACCGTGTAAACTAAACACACAAGGTGCCTGATATAATGTACAAGCCACTTACAGTTCAAAACACTCTGCTTAACAATACACTACATCAGAACAGATTAAAAAACTACAAGGGAAATGCGCAACACACTATTAAAGATAGGTAAGATGCAACATTTAAAACCTCCAACATTATAAAAAGCACAAAGGCACCGATGCCCTTGGTCGGTCAGCCTAGTATGGCATGGGAAAGGTCAGCACCACTGCCTTAGCCAATTCAATGGGTATGCAGAAAGAAGGAAGCAACCGCCATGGTGTGTGTATTCATGTGTAGCGCATGAGTATGTGCACATGCATGTGTGATGTCTTTTTTTTCCAAAAATCATGTATTTGACACGCTCACTGGTCCAAGTTCTAGACTCACTGGTCCAAGTATGGTAAAGATCTGTCCATAAAAAGCTCAGAAGTCTGGACAGACAGACAGACAAGAAGCATAAACAGTTCAGTCTGTTCAAGAGGGATTCATTGTGTTCAAGAGGGATTCACTGTACACAGATAATTCCAGACAATTCCATACATGTACTACCCATCCTCCCAGCAATTACCTGGCAAACTGCCTTGTTTTTCTTTTATTGTTGTTTAAAGCCCTGCCAACTGCGCAGTCATATCAGGGCTATAACCGCTTCAAAACACACAAAACTTCAACAGGAAAAAAAAAAGAAAAGAAAATTAAGTACACATATCAATGCATTCGCGCACATAATCTAAGGACATGCCCCCGGCGTAGAACCATTCCGTCCGATTTATCGCACAGGGGAGATTTAAAAAACACACCTGAATACCAATATAAGCATACATAAGGACACCAAAACATATCTAAAAACAGGCATAAGTTACCTGAAACTGCTTCCGCATATCTCACCTCCTTAGAGCCAAAAATGCACTTGATACATGTACCCAATTCTCAATCCGAAGAAAAAGTACATAAGACTTTATCGAAAAAATACAGATGAATGGACCATTAAGGCAGAAAATAAGTAGAAATGACAGAAAGCAAGGCAACAAGGCAGAAACAAAGAGAGTGACAGAAAAGAGGACATTTTTAGCACAGAATTTCCAGAAGGTGGGGATACTATTTATACTGAAAGAGCCCCCAGCAACCCAACGGGGAAAACAAACTGCCTAACCCTGCACAAAGCCCTATGCACTGGCAAAGTCTCGACACAGGAAGGGGAGAGAAGGGACCTATGAGACACTTTAAGTTGACACCAGTTCCTAATGCTGTGGGCTGGGACTGAACTTGAGGTATCAGTCTTGAGCTCATGGCTCTGTCAAAAGAACCAACAGCCTAACATAAAAAAAAAGCCATGTCAACCACCAGATTTTTCATGACAAAACCCTGGATAGTACCAAGGACCGTTAGATCTTCAGTCTAATTCTCCTCCTACTGGGCTATTTAGAAGCACAGAAAAGCAAACCAAACGCATGAACACAAGTGCACATGCATGTCCTCTCCCCAAATAAAACAAAACAATGCCTTCAATTCCACAATAACCTTTTTAAATGTAATGAGTTTTGATGATTGTAGACATCCTCCTCCTTCCTGTACATGACCACATTTCTCGTTTTGCACAAGATAAACAAACAAAAAACAAGCATCATTTTTTTACACACACACACACACACACACACACACACACACACACACACACACACACACACACATGCACACACACACACACACACACACACACACACACACACATGCACACACACATTCAGCCTAAGAAATGTCCCAGCATGGTCATGATAAACTAAGCCTGTGTATGGATGCTGGGGATTCTTTCAGTATAAACAGCATCATCACTTTGTGGAAATTCTGTGCTAAAAATGTCTTCTTCACCGTGTTTCTTTTTAATTTCTGCTGTTCTTTTCTTTCTTTCTTTCACTTATTCACTTCTCTTTTTCTGCCTTACTGGTCTATCAACATGTTGTCTGCACAGAGTGGGCCAACCCAAAAGAATAACATGCCAGCACCCATCCGAGCCAGTATTACTAATGCTGCAGGGATGGACATAACAACCATACCAGAAACACCTACGCTCAAGCTCACAAGAAGATGTATAGAAATCAAACAACAATAGGACTGAAACTACTGACGCATTAGCTTCTAGTCCAAGTCGATCTGCCTCTCGATGGACATGTTTTGCATACGATTCCAGAACAACAAAGTCATAGCCACGCATCTGTATATTAAGACAGTCATATTCTGGGATGTCTGGTTCCAGTTTCTGCAACAAAATCACACACAAAATCATGAAAATGGTAGGAATAATTTATTGACAGATTCCACCTATTGTCTGCATACAAGCATTATCACAAGAACTTCCAGAGGTCTTACTGTGGGTTGTCTGTTGACTGAGCTGTGGATCAAGATCCGATGTCTTGAGTTCAATCCCAGTCTGCTTTATAAAAATTGGCTGGTTTGTTGCCCATCTCAATGCTCCTATCATTCTGGTGAGGTCAGCTTTAGTGTTTTACTGATCCTCTCCCCACCAGTCCACTTCCATTAAGATCTTGCCAGTGGACATGTTTGTTTTTTTTTGTTTTTTGTTTTGCAGACTCAAGGAGACTGCCACAATATCACTAGCAGATCTGGGTTAAGCACATATGAAACTATCAAAACATGATGAATCCCTCTTGAACAAACTCCAGTTCAAAGATTTTTAACAGATACAGATTCAATATAGGGTCTGTACATTAACTGCTATACTGCATGTATCATCATTATCACAAGGACTTGCAGTGATTTCAACTATTTAAGCTTTCCCTGTAAAAAGCTCACTCAAACAATGCAATTTAAGTAAAGTTCAAATGCAGGGAAAGAAACAAGAGGAATATGTGCACAACTTACATCCTGTTCATGCTAATTTCACAAAGTACTCCACTTATCAAACATATGTTACACAGATAGAATCACAAACTATCTATCAAATGTTGTACATCCTGTTCACGATAATTTCACAAAGTACTCCACTTATCAAACACATGTTACACAGATAGAATCACAAATTATCTATCAAATCACAAGCTACCCATCTATCAAACGCGAGTGCAAGATGATGGCACAAACCATCAAGGGATTCAATTCAAATACAATGGGTGTTTCCATCATTTCAATGACATTAAAGTCACAATTTGCCTTAGATCTTGCTATCTTCATGAGTCCATCTGTTCCATCCATTTGATTTTTGTGTTCGCTTATATGGGACAAAAATGTAGCAGCAGTCTTTCAATGCTGTTTCTTCTCTGTGATCACAATAACCTTTATCTGACCAAACTTAAGATTTTTTTTACCTTGAATTTTCAACTGCCTTTATTCTAAGTAACCTCCTCCCGTTCTGTTTATTATACTTTATATATCTTAAAAAAATGTTCATGTAACTTCAAAGAAAACAGTCTTACCAAATCATCTGGTTCAAACACACCTGCTGCTGAGGCAGATCTGCTGAATTGCCTGTAAAACAAAAGAACACTGGTCTTAGTAACATCTGACAATGAAAAGAATACAAAACAGTCAAAACATTTTTGCAACCTCTATTATTCCCATACTTCAGAGTGTTCATGGCATAATTTCTGATACACCGCTACCTTGCCTTTCATGGCTTTTTAAATAAAATGTAAGATAAGCATTTTGGATATTTTTATCCCTTTATTGACACTCAGTTTGTAAATGAACAGCTCCAATATCAGAATGCTTTAAGTAACCTTGTTTATGGTTGGGAAAAGTAAACTAGTAAGAGGACTGAAACCCACCCTCCAATAGCTGATCCAAGAGTAGTGAGATGTTTACCACCTTACTCCCTTATGACCTAGCTTAGGGTTATAAATGCAAATGCACTCAGCTTGCAAGCAGCCTGGCCCTTAACTTACAAACTAAGACAAGCACCCAGTCAAAGGGTAGAAATCCCATCTTATCATCACAACATGTTCATGTGATTTGTTTAACTAGCTAGTTGACTGGTTTGTGGAGGGAAACAAAGGAGGGCAAAAGAACTTAAACTAGGAAACGAGAAAAACAAAAACAGAATCAGAATGCATCTTGTCTTGTTATGTCATGTCATATCTTGTCATGTCTTGTCATGTCATGTCATGTCATCTCATGTCATGTCATGTCATGTCTTGTTTTGTCTTGTCTTGTCTTGTCTTGCCTTGTCTTGTCTTGTCATGTCTTGTTTTGTCTTGTCTTGGTATATTGAATACACGTTTCGATTCCATTTTTGCATTTTTCTTGTTCCTATTTGCTCAAATGTGGGCGATCACATTTGTTTACGATAACCTAAACTAATCTCAGCATGTAATACACGAAGTTCAGAGCCGTCTACATTTACCTGGTAAGACTGTGGCAGCACGATGGACAAACTCTGGATGTAGTTGCCAGGTAGTTCTGTACCCTGCCCACAATCCGTTGCCTTCCAATCTGTTCAAAATGTTACACTCAATGAATCACTTGTCCAATTAGCATAATGCAACAACAACAACAAAAAACATACGCTTTATGTCAAAGTCATGATTAATGAATCTTTCTCCTAGTCACAGCAAGAATACTATCATCCATCATGACCACTTCACTTTGTCATAATGTATCTGACAACCGCGCCTGCGAAGCAAAAGCTTAATCCTTAGACTCCCTCACCCTAGGCCTATCCATCAGCTTCTTGCTAAACTTAACCATTTGACTCCTCACCCTATCCACCAGCTTCCTGCAGAAAGCTTGTGGATAGGGTGAGGGAGTCAAAGGGTTTGCAGTAGATGGATAGGGTGTAAGACTAGTCAAAGGGTTAAGAAAAATCTACTACCACCTACTGTTCAGACACCATCTGTAACTCAACTGGACTGGATTGGATTCTTTTGCTTTTTTTGTTTGTTTGTTTGTTTGTTTTCAGTTTGTTTGTTTGTTTGTTTGGAGGTTGGTTGTTTGTTTGTTTGGAGGTTTGTTTGTTTTGTTTTGTCTTGGTCACAATAGAATTTTTTCAAATACAAGAATCATCCAACAAATGGTTAGAATATATCTATGAAATTGTAAAAAAAAAAACAACAACTGATAATGGTTAATACCTTTCAATATTCACTTGATGTAATGTCCATTCCCTTCAATGACCAATTCCCATAAACAGGGAAAGTCTGAAATGCCCGTTGCTAGGCAAGCAGACTTCAGTAATGTTGTACCTGCTTGGCTACCTCCACTTTCAAATCGTCCAAGTCATAGAACTGTACACTATGGAGGGGTTCTTACAACTTGGGGAATAGATCAAATCTGGGGGATTCATATCTGGAGAATATGAAGAGGTGGGGCTTCACAGAATGTCTCAGTGATATGATGCCAGAAGCAATGTTATT
Organism: Monoplex corrugatus; assembly: GCA_030674185.1. NCBI lineage: Eukaryota > Metazoa > Mollusca > Gastropoda > Littorinimorpha > Ranellidae > Monoplex > Monoplex corrugatus. Next base: position 39,117,189 of record JAPXFY010000012.1, on the reverse strand, counting down.
CTCTCCTCTTTGTGGTAAGACACATTGTCATGTAATACCAACAGTGAATCATTTAACAGTGTTTTTGTTTCTTTCCGATTGCAGGTTCTATCATTTTCATCAGAAACATCCTGTAGTAGCCTTGGTTAACAGTTTATCCAAATGGAACGCAAAGTGCCACCAATACAACCTTGTTAATGTAGCACATGTCATCATTATCTTTAAATTTCCTTGCTTTCTTCTGTACTTAATGGACCTTAGAGATGTGAGGGTAAGCCACTCTAATGATTGTCTCTTTAATTCTGGCTCATAGCTTCTAAACCAGGCTTCACCAATGGCAACTATTTGATTTTAAAAGCTGTCATCCTCATTTTTGTACCTGTTTAACAGAATCTCTCCAACATGATGGACAAATCTGTCCATGACAAAAGCCATCATCATGTATGATCTCTGTAAGTTTACAAGTTAGCCTACTTGCCTGGTTTCATTCACAATTTCTCAACCTTTTAAGCATTTTTCTTGTCAACAGTTTCAGCTGGCCTTCCCAGACTATGCTTGCTTTTTACATCATTTCTTCCATTTTTAAAGAATGACATCCACCTATAAACTGCAACCTGCAAAAGAGCTTATGCCCCCACAAACAATCTGTAGTGTTTTCAATGTATGTGCGCCTGAACTTCCTATATAAAAATTCTTTCTTAAGTATAAGAGCAGTGTTCTTCAATGCAAAACATGGCCACGAGGCATAATGTTTAGAATGATTGTACCCAGCATGATGTTGTAACAAATGATGTCACAATATTTGTACATTACTTCATAAAATTTTGCACCACAGAATAACAGGCCAGGTGTGCATATAGTTTCAAAGTACTCCAACAATTATTTTTAGATTATTAGAAAATTCTTATCATTTATTGGATGATCCTCTTAAAATGGCTGTTGCTGTCCCTATTTCAAGACCTTGCCAGCACATAAGATTGTGTGCAGGCTCGTGGATCTGGATGGAGCTCATATAGAATTGTCCCAGTGCAATGAATCTCACTTGAACAAAATCCAAACTCCAGAAAACGCACATTATGAGGCAAAAGTATGCACCTCTCGTTTTTCCACCTGCACATGTGCATTCTGTTTATCAAAGCAAATTTTCTTTGGAGTTTTGCAAAAGACAACCTCCCTTTTGCTGTGCTATGTGGGTTCTTTAACATGTACAAAATGCATGTTTCAAACAGGAACTCTGTCAAATCATCTGAAAGACTAGCAGCCAGACTACCGCTGAGTAGTGGAAGAAAATCACAGTCCAATGAATCTGCGATTCAAACTCACAACTTCTTGCATCCTACTGCTAAGCAGGTACTTCCTAAGCACTGAACCACAACTCCGACTCCACAAGGCAACAGCTCCAGCAAAGCCAAAAATACACCAATTACCTCACTGAGCCCTGTGCCCGACAAACTGTCCACATGACCAATTTCCTCTCAGCTCCTATGCCCAACAAACTGTTGGGTGGTCACACCCACTCACTTTTGGTTTCAACTGTATGAATATGCATTAGGGAAGGAGCTTACTCCCATTGTTTGTTCCATTCTAGTAACTTTCAAGCTTTCAATAAATGATTTTAAAGCAAATCCATGTGGTTATCTGATTGTTTGTTTGTTTGTTTGTTTGTTTGTTGTTTTGTTTTCAAGTGAAGATGAATAAACAAGCTCAATTTACTTAGAAATAAGTTGCAGATCAAATTTATTTCAACAAAAATAGTGATTTTACACCTGAAATTAGAAATAAAGTTTCAGATCAAGTTTACTTTGACAAAGATAGTAATTTTGCACCTGAAATTAGAAATAAGTTTTAGATCACATTTACTTTAACGAAGATACTAATTTTGCACTTGGAACAGAAGACTCAACATCTGAAGCAAGTACATCTTCATCGTTCGTCAGTCCATTTGAAGATGACCAGTCAGCCCTAACAAAATGAAGACAGAAGTGAAATGGATGAAATGAAGCAGAAAAGTGACAACCAACAACAAGTGGACATGTACAGCATACTGCTCATGTGACTTGTTGACGCAATGCACTGCAAGGAAGTGACTCTGGCGGTGACTCTGGAAAAGAACATTCATTTGAAATAATACTGGTCCCCAACACCCTCTGCAAAAAAGTGACTCTGAAAGTGATTTGGCAAAGAACATTCATTTGAAATACTGCCAGTCCCAACACCCCTCCGCCTTCAACGTGAACGAACAGGGCAAGGAAGAAGAGGTGCTACAAATGTGGGCATTCCTGTTTTCGTATATATAGTGTGATTCACTTAGAAGTGCTTCAAATTTATATCCTATAGATATTATAAGACTTAACAGTGTAAAGGTGTTCTCATGATGTCTTCATTTGCTTTTATATTTGTATGCAGCATGATATTGTAGTGTGTGTATTTTTTTAATGTCTTCGTCTTTTTTTGTTTGTAGCATGCTTTTGTTGTCTCTCTTGTTGTTGTTGTTGTTGTTGTTGTTGTAAACAAGACTAAATGATAAAAACCAGCCCTTTACTTTGTTTTACTCTAAATTTTCATAAAATTTCAACAAAAATAAAATTTATGAAATGATCTGAAACTCAAGTAATACATAACACATTCATTTATTAGCAAGCGTATAAAATTTCAATAAATTTCAAGTAGGATTTCAAATTTATATAAATGTTTTATTAGGGCATCAGTACACTTTGCAGTTTAATGCCAAAGCCCTCAGGCTTGTTTTTACAATGGTAGTGCACTTCTCTTGCAAAATAGTCTCGGCTCAAAGGGTTAATTGCAAAAGAGACATCAAAGAAAAATTCAGTTGAAAAGATATGGGATTAATAATCCACAGAAAACCAAGTATTACCAAAAATCACAGGCAATCCATTCAAGCAACAATGTGTTTCAAGGAAAAAAAATGCTGGGGGTCCAAGGGGGCCGCATAGGCCCCCTGGCGGGGACCAGGGGCAGAGCCCTGGTGGGGGTCTGGGGGTGTTGCCCCCAAAAGCTGAAGCATTTTAGTATAGTAAATGGAAATTTAACCCCCTCTACTCTAGTGAAAGATAAATCAAGTATTTTAATAAAAGAAAAAAAGGGCACAAGCATTGTTGACAATGAACAAAACATGCAAATACTTCCCTTTCGTGGATATCCACAAATTCGCGGACATTTGGATTGCCTGAAATCACCAAGCCCCACAATCAAGTTTCTACTCATTATATTCTGCTGGACTTTCTGCTTACTACTGCCTTTCTGAACAATATGTGTGATTTAATAAAACTTTCTTACTGAATTAATATTTAGAGGTAAATGTTGGATTTCCAATCAGAAGGTCTACATCTGATCTGCCCAGACACCTTTACCTGGTGGGTATAAGGTGGAGATTGCTCTTATCTTGCAGGTAAACATGTGTGCAGACCTTAAAATCCCTAAACCCCTTTCGTGTGTGTACATTACATACATAATGCAGAATATCAAATACAAATGTTAAGTTAAAGAGCCTGTAACCAGTGTAAGTCATGTCAGTGTCTAGCTTATGGAAACACAGCACACACGTCCGTTGAAGATGGACATTGCAGCCTGCGCTGTAACATTACTAAAGGTGTAGGCAAATCAGAATGCATACAATATTATATACATGCATACAAGAAAAATAGGAACACTAAACTGAAAAAAAAAATAAATGAGGCCTAAGGAACGGGCGTAACACCTCTACACACACACACACACACACACACAACACACACACGCACACACACACACACACACACTGTTGAACCTGACAGTATGTGCGCCACCGCCATCAGAGTTATCACTGCCACAGACACACATAGTGACATATACAGTCATTAGTGATCACTGCCACAGACACACATATGACTTGACATACACATAGTCACGATAGTGGCATACACAGTGACAATCATCAACTGATCAACTTCAAGGACTATCGTCACCATCGTGACCATGCCATTTTTCAAGCGTGTTCGTCTTGTTATGGAGATTCGTGACACCAACTGAAAATATACGTACATCCGCGCCACATAAAACACAACAAAACACAAAATATTTTCTTGCATCTGACCTAACTAAAGTACAGATGTATATTTTGTCTACCAACCGTCAGTAACCTTGTTGCAGACGCCATGCCGGAATCCTAAGACGTCTTTTTCCCGCACCTTCAGCGAACAACGAGCACCTCGCCCAAAATATTCAAGGGAAGGCATCTATTATTCATACATTATGTGTGTGTGTGTGTGTGCATGTGTGTATGTGTGCGTGTGTGTGTGTGCGAGTGTGTGTGTGTGTGCGTGTGAGTGTGCGTGTGTGTGCATGTGCGTGTGTGTGCATGCGCGTGTGTGTATGTGTGTGTGTATGTGTGTGTGTGTGCGTGTGTATGTGTGTGTGTGTGTGTGTGCATGTGTGCATATGTGTGTGCATGTATGTGTGTGTATACATGTGTGTGTATGTGTTTGTTTGCATGCGTGCACATGTGTGTGTGTGTGTGTGTGTGTGTGTGCGTGTGTGTGTGTGTGTGTGTGTGTGCACGTGCCCCAGGCATGTGAATGACAGAAAAAATGCTACTGAAACCACTTTGGAAGGACATGAATTCAGAGATTTAACAAAATCTGAAGCAGTTATTGCAGTACAATAAAACTTCTCTATGGCTGGCATAAATTGACGGTGCACCTTCCACCTTCCAATCCGATTGCACAAGTACAACCCCTGCTTGAGAAATAACTTGTGTGAGCAGCCATCCAGTTCTAAATGGATACCTGTCCCTCTTCAGGGTTCTGGGAGGCAAAGCAATGAGGGTTAGCAAATGCTCACTAGCCTCATGATGCTACGAGGGTATTTTCCAGTAGAATGAGACCACGTCTGTATAGCTTGAAAACGCATTTACAGAAAATGGAAAATTACGTGACAGAAAACGTCAGTCTATGATGTAATTCTGTGCCAAATTTCGTTATTCATCTTTGATCCGTCTTACGGTTCTGACAGTGTATGTCAAGGCCCTGTCAGACACCGATTTGAAAAATGGCAAAGAAAATGGCGTTTTCAATAGCGGATTATCGCAGCTACATCAACGTACGTGTCGCCCTCGGAAAGAATGCATCCGAAATACTTGCAAACATGACAGCTTTGGACAACCTTCTGCTCCTTCGAAAGCAACTGTGTTCAGATGGGTAGAATATTTTGCAAGTGGCCAGGCCAGCACTGAAAACAACAGGGGGAAATGCGAAAAAGCAAAAAGTGCGATGAAAAGTTAGTGGCTAGTGTGAAGGCAATGGTTGATGCTGATTCAAGAGTCAGCCTTGAAGAGATCGCTGATTGTCTCGACATTCATTCGTCGACTGCATCGAGGATCCTAAGAAATCAGCTTGGCTACAGGAAGGTATCATCAAGATGGATCCCTCATATTTTGACGCCAGAAAATAAGGGGGGTAGATTACGTTTCTGCCAAGATATGCTGAAAATTTACAAACTGCGACCCTAAGCGGTTGGATGAAATTGTGACAGGTGACGAAACCTGGGTGTACATGTATGAACCTCGGAGAAAGTCACAGAACAAGGCCTGGGTTCCTAAAGGTGGGATTCCTCCTCAAATCGCTCTTCGTCAACGTTCGCAAAAGAAAGTGTTATACACAAAGGGGATCGTGCTACAGAAACCATGCAAACAAGGAGAGACCATCACCCGAAAGTCCTACAGAGATTCAGTACTGTCTGACATCAAGAAGTTTTATGCAACTTCCCGACCAACCGCAGGCATGAGAGGAATCAAGATTCTTCATGATAACGCACCTGCTCACAAGTCAAGGCTCGTACGAGAATACCTTGCAACCGAGAACATCCATACTTTGCCACACCCTGCTTACTCCTGAAAGCGCTCTTCGTCAACGTTCGCAAAAGAAAATGTTATACACCACCTTTTTCAACACAAAGGGGATCGTGCTACAGAAACCATGCAAACAAGGAGAGACCATCACCCGAAAGTCCTACAGAGATTCAGTACTGTCTGACATCAAGAAGTTTTATGCAACTTCCCGACCAACCGCAGGCATGAGAGGAATCAAGATTCTTCATGATAACGCACCTGCTCACAAGTTAAGGCTCGTACAAGAATACCTTGCAACCGAGAACATCCATACTTTGCCACACCCTGCTTACTCCCCAGACCTTGCACCCTGCGACTTTTACCTGTTTCTACATCTGAAGAAATCACTGGCAGGAAAAAGTTTCAAGAGCCGAGCAGCCTTGGAAACGGCGGTTTTCCAGTGTCTGTCACATATACCCAAAGAAGCCTACAGAGCAGCATTTCTACAGTGGATTGAGCAAATGCAGAAGTGTGTGGCAGCAGGATGTGAATACTTCGAACAGATGAAATGAATCTTTTTTTTTTTTTCTCCGCTGAATCTTTGACGTATAAGTTCGTTGGTCTCATTCTACTGGAAAGTACGCTCTAACTCCGAGGAAAGTTCATGTCTGTAGTCTCACTCCCCTACCACTTCAGGGTTATGAAAAAGTTTACTTTTTATGGTGCTCACTACACGATGGATAATAACAGTGCTCCTGTTCAATCCCCCAAGATATGTCAAAATCAATTTTCATTGCATTTCCAAAGAAGACAGGGGCTATAGAATGCGAACTCCATCGCACAATCAATTTGATGAGTCATGTAACCAAGATCCTATTAAGAATAATCATGAGGACAAGGAATAGAATCAAAAGAGAAATAGCAGATGAACAGTGTGGATTTGTGGAAGGGAAAGGAACTATTAATGCCATATACATCCTAAGAACTATCATAGAGAGGTTGATCGAGATGAACAAGGATTTATATTTATGCTTTGTTGATTATACCAAGGCTTTCGATCGGGTAAGACATGAAGAATTGATCAACCAACCAGAAAGACTCAATATTGATGGAAAAGCTCTACTAATAATCAGAAATATGATTGTATTGGGAACAAACAGTTGCAATGAGAATAAAAAACGATATAAGCTCTTTCCAAAACATCAAAAGAAGAGTCAAACAGGGTTGTGTTTTGTCACCAGATCTGTTTTCACTTCACAGCGAAAAGATCATGAGAAACCTAGAGGAAGACTCTGGATTAAAGGTTGGAGGAAAAAATTATCAACATTCGATATGCAGATGACACCGTGCTAATTAGAAAGTGAAAGGGACCTACAAAACCTTGTGAATATACTTGAAATAGAAAGCAAAGGTAAGGGGTTGGAACTAAACAGCAGGAAGACTGAAGCCATGGTGATCAGTAAAAAACATGAAATCCCCTCATGCAAAATAACAGCAAACGGCACAACCTTGAGACAGGTTGATAAGTTTTAATACCTGGGAACGATCATTTCACCAAACGGCAGATGCACATCAGAAATAGCCAGCAGAATCGGCCAAGCCAAAACAACATTCAAGAAGATGAAAAGCATTTTTACCAGCAAATGCCTATTAATTAACATCAGGAAGAGAGCTCTTGAACGTTATATATGACCAATACTGTTGTACGGTTGCGAGGCGTGGACAGTCAACAAGCAAAGCCAGAACAAGACTGAGGCAGCCAAGATGTGGTTTCTAAGAAGGATGTTGAGAGTTCCATGGACAGCAAAGAAAACAAACGAGACAGTCTTGATGGAGGCAGACACAAGTAGATCATTCATAAGGAAGATTTGGAAAAGGCAGGCAACATTCATAGGCCATTTTATGAGGAAAGGGAAATTGGAACACCTGGTCACAACGGGAAAGCTGGAGGGAAGGATAGCACTGGGTAGACCCAGGGAGAAGAGACTATATGGGCTTGCAGAGTGGCTAAGACAAGGAGGGAGGAAGAGATGCTCGAGGCAACAAGACATAGAGACAGGTGGAAGTCCTGCAAAGCACCTGATGATGATGATGATGATGATGATGTTCAATCTCCCTTTTTAATTTTTTAAAGATCATTTCATTTACCTGGCATATGTGTATGTGTGCGTGTGTGTGTGTGTGTGTGTGTGTGTGTGTGTCTGTCTGTATCTGTATGTACCTTCACAAACACACTCTTTGAAACAAAAATTGTCAGAAGTTAAAGGAATCAACTTTCTATGTAAGCTTAGGAATAAAATGTGTTTGCTCTAATCACTATACCGGTATTTAATTATACAGTAAGTCTGATTTTCAGCATCATCTACCTCAAACAGAAGTTGAACTTAATGAAAACATACAGAAGGGGAAAAGCTAAGCATTATGATCTCAAATCTTATTCAAATCGAAGAGCATTCCTTAAAATTTGTAATGAATTTATTTCATGTTCAGGGGAAAAAAGTAACAAAAAAGATTTTTTTACTGGCTTGGATCACTGTTCCTAATGATGTGGTGCAGTGATATTTATTGTCAAGAATAATTAAAGTGGCATGACCATTTTTTTAAGTGGGGAGATAAAGGTAACATAAATGCATTAACTTTCAATAGGTATTTGGTTTGTGCATCAAGCTTGAATTTTTTTTATGTGCTGTTTAAAGGCAGACTTTCATTAGATCTTTGTCAAATGTTTAGCCAACAGTTGGAGTCGTGAGTGTTTCAATGGAAGTTGGTGAATCGGTCACAAAATGTTGAAAACAGTGCCTGAAAGTATTTCAGTGGTTGTTGCCTTGATTCAGTGGTTAGCGCAACTGATTAATGACCAGATGGATAGGGGTTCAAATCCCATCAGTCCTGTCAAATTCATCGACATTTTTTTTTTTGGCTCCAACTATCTTCTACCCAGAGTTGAACATGCTATGGGCTCATTTGAGAAAACAGGAATCGCATCATCGCATCCATTTCATGAACGTCATCAAATGTGGCCAACACGGCTGGTGTCTGTATCTCTTGGGCCTGCTTAATACCAGGATATTTTATGCAAGAATGCCTATGGTACAGCCCTGTCAAGCAACTGCCTATGGTACAGCCCTGTCATACAGTTTCAATCCAGAATGAAATACCATAGCCATATGGTTATCACTGCCTTTGTCATCATAGTATTGAGAAGAATTGTCCCAGATTCTGGAGTCTTTAACCCTTAGCTGTTCACAAAGCCGGTAACTGCCCTGCGGAAGAATGTGCCAATCTGTTCGTAGCAGTTGAGATCACCCGACCTTTTCCAGCACATGTGCGGGGAATTTCCATCACTACTGGCCTTGCTGTCTTTTCGCGCGTGTGGTTAGAATCTTGGTCAGTCTCGCGTTGAATGTTCTAAAAATAGTACGAACATTCTGGGATGCAAGGAACATTCCATTCACTACTGAAAGACTTTGTACTGATGCTGTACTATATTCGAATGCGAATACTAGGAGCTAGCTTTACATCTAGCAGTGCAAATGCAAAAGGGTTAAATTGGTGTAGAAATTTGGACACACACACACAAAAAAAGGGTGTATGTGTATCTGTTTTCTTTTTAATAGAATTAAGACTGGTATGTAGAGGCCCATTTGGCATACACAAGTACACCTTCTACCTTCTGATCTGCATGGGTACAAATCATGCACAAACACAACTGTGCCTGCACCCTCCACTGTATCCCAGCTGTGAAGGAGTACTTGATGTTCTTCAAAGTTAGTGAAGGTAAAGCAGTGTGGGAAATGATATGACCACTACTGGCCCAAGGAAAAGTAGACATCTCTACCACCTTACTTTCTTATGATCCCATGGCCAGTGGGAAAACTTTTAGTAATCACTCTCCTCACTTGAGAATTGTGTTACCAAAAAGACTTGTATACACTGCCCACAATTAATCCACACACACAAAAATAACTCCTTTAATGGCACGTCCTCCTGAAACTGCAGACTCATCCTCCAGTTTTCACAGCCAAAAAGAATGATCCTTTATCCGGATGATTGTGGGCCGAGCACGGAAATGTCATCTTGAGAAACTGAAACTGAAACTGTGGGTAGGTTGTGATGATGGTCATGGTGGTTACCATAGAAAGTAGATAAGAAAGGGGTAGGGGATAGGAAGGATTGCATTAGGCAGGACCAGTGTATTTGGATGCACAGATTGTTCCTGTGCAGGATGGATATAGTGATCGACAAATCATTCACAAGTCATCTTAGAATTTACAAGTCAGGTAGATCTCAAGAGCCCACCGACTGGAGGTCATGGATTTATTAAACCCCATCAGTCCAAAAAATCATTGTGGAATTTTTTGGTTCAAACTAATTCCTATCCACAGCTGAGTACACAATGGGCATATTGAGAAGATTGCGACCACGCAGTTAAGTCTCTGCCTTTTTGTGGATGCATCATTGAAGTTGTTGCACTAATTTCCTGACCAATACCGCAAGTGTATTGCTTGGATCTCATTGATGCCAAGATACATTATGATAGGAAGCATCGAGTACACCCCTGTCATGCAGTCTCAATCTATAATGGAACTCTATAGTTTTATCACTATCATTCCATCCTCATCACACTATCATCCCATTCCCATCACAGTAATGTAAATAACTGCCTACATTCTCTGCTGCCTCATGTTTATCATCCCATTCTCACCACACTATCATCCCATTCCCATCACAGTGATGTAAATAACTGTCTACATTCTGTGCTGCCTCATGTTTATCATTCCATTCTCATCACACAATCATCCCATTTCCATCAATGTAAATAACTGTCTACATTCTGTGCTGCCTCATGTTTATCATTCCATTCTCACCACACTATCATCCCATTTCCATCACAGTGATGTAAATAACTGTCTACATTCTGTGCTGCCTCATGTTTATCATCCCATTCTCATCACACAATCATCCCATTTCCATCAATGTAAATAACTGTCTACATTCTGTGCTGCCTCATGTTTATCATTCCATTCTCACCACACTATCATCCCATTTCCATCACAGTGATGTAAATAACTGTCTACATTCTGTGCTGCCTCATGTTTATCATTCCATTCTCACCACACTATCATCCCATTCCCATCACAGTGATGTAAATAACTGTCTACATTCTGTGCTGCCTCATGTTTATCATCCATTCTCATCACACAATCATCCCATTTCCATCAATGTAAATAACTGTCTACATTCTGTGCTGCCTCATGTTTATCATTCCATTCTCACCACACTATCATCCCATTCCCATCACAGTGATGTAAATAACTGTCTACATTCTGTGCTGCCTCATGTTTATCATCCATTCTCACACACTATCATCCCATTTCCATCACAGTGATGTAAATAACTGTCTACATTCTGTGCTGCCTCATGTTTATCATTCCATTCTCACCACACTATCATCCCATTTCCATCACAGTGATGTAAATAACTGCTACATTCTGTGCTGCCTCATGTTTATCATTCCATTCTCACCACACTATCATCCCATTTCCATCACAGTGATGTAAATAACTGTCTACATTCTGTGCTGCCTCATGTTTATCATTCCATTCTCACCACACTATCATCCCATTTCCATCACAGTGATGTAAATAACTGTCTACATTCTGTGCTGCCTCATGTTTATCATTCCATTCTCACCACACTATCATCCCATTCCATCACAGTGATGTAAATAACTGCCTACATTCTGTGCTGCCTCATGTTTATCATTCCATTCTCACCACACTATCATCCCATTCCATCACAGTGATGTAAATAACTGCTACATTCTGTGCTGCCTCATGTTTATCATTCCATTCTCATCACACTATCATTCCCATTCCCAGTGATGTAAATAACTGTCCTACATTCTGTGCTGCCTCATGTTTATCATTCCATTCTCATCACACTATCATTCCATTCCATCAATGTAAATAACTGCCTACATTCTGTGCTGCCTCATGTTTATCATTCCATTCTCATCACACTACATCCATTCCATCAATGAAATAACTGCCTACATTCTGTGCTGCCTCATGTTTATATCCATTCCCACATATCATCATCCACAGTGATGTAAATAACTGCCTACATTCTGTGCTGCCTCATGTTTATCATTCCATTCTCATCACAGTGATGTAAATAACTGCCTACATTCTGTGCTGCCTCATGTTTATCATTCCATTCTCCATCACAGTGATGTAAATAACTGCCTACATTCTGTGCTGCCTCATGTTTATCATTCCATTCTCCATCACCATCAGTAATTCACATTCGCGCTCATTTTACATTCCATCCATACAATGTAAATAACTGCCTACATTCTGTGCTGCCTCATGTTTATCATTCCCATTCCTCTCATCATCCAGTAATGTAAATAACTGCCTACATTCTGTGCTGCCTCATGTTTATCTATATCCAATTACTCAACTCCCTATGTATCATTTCCAATATCTCCATCGCAGTAATGTAAATAATTGCCAACATTCTGTGCTGTCGCATGTTTATCATCCCATTCCCATCACAGTAATGTAAATAACTGCCTACATTCTGTGCTGCCTCATGTTTATCATTCCATTCTCATCACACTATCATTCCATTCCCATCGCAGTAATGTAAATAATTGCCAACATTCTGTGCTGCCGCATGTTTATCATCCCATTCCCATCACAGTAATGTAAATAACTGCCTACATTCTGTGCTGCCTCATGTTTATCATTCCATTCTCATCACACTATCATTCCATTCCCATCGCAGTAAATGTAAATAATTGCCTACATTCTGTGTTGCCGCATGTTTATCATCCCATTCCCATCACAGTAATGTAAATAACTGCCTACATTCTGTGCTGCCTCATGTTTATCATTCCATTCTCATCACACTATCATTCCATTCCCATCGCAGTAATGTAAATAATTGCCAACATTCTGTGCTGCCGCATGTCCTGTTCTCATGATGACCTCAGTTTCAGAGAGTCTGGAGGTATGACAGAGAACCAAACTGAATGGCATGAGGGTAACCATATGAAAGCTGTGCAGGCAGAAGATGGGGCAACCAACAAATAAGAGAAAAGAAAACAAAAAAGAAAAGAATCTTATAATCTCACGAGCGCAAATTGTATTTGTAGATTTATGGCACGCCGTGATTGTTCATGATCTTTCATCAACATAGCATTTGTGATGCAAAACAATGAATCATCTGCATGCACTGACACCTTCATATAAACAAAGTGAAAAAGGTACTTCGATACCAATTTTGCTCAACAATAGTTGAGAAGCTCTACTGTTTGTAGGGCTAAGGCAGTACAATGGTTAAAATCACAGCAGATATGTAAAATAGTATGCTGTGTACTGTATGGATGTCTGATTATGTTTGTACTTGTGGATGTACAGGTGAAATTCAGAAAAAGAAAAAATGTGTTGTTTAATGTGCTAAATCTATTTGTGTAGGACAGACTTAACAGAAATTCACATCTGATTAAGTGCTGTGGTGCCATGGAGAAGGAGAACTGTATAAGTTCTAATATTTCTAGCTGATTCCATTAAACAGCTGTTACGAAATATATAAAGTGAGTAAGGAAAACACAACAGTCAATCTTTTTTCATATAAAAACTAATAACAGAAAATCCAGATCTTGTACTTCTCCTGGTTAGTGTGACCTCAAAGGAGTATCAGATTTTATAAACTGACATAAGCAAAGAAATCCCTTAACAGTGACAATACAAATGTTGTCTTAAGTTCCTTAGAAAGAGTTGTTCATATATCAGGTACTTTTTCCTTTTTTTTTTTTTTTGATCTATGTGACCTTCACTTTGCCACCCTAAATTCATAATTCCTCACTGGCTAACATCTTTGACCCATACATAGTAAAGAACTATCCACAAATAGCTGAGAAAATCTTGCTGACACATTTTCATCACACACATGCACAGAACTCTCTTTGGTCAATACAAAACAATCTCCTCTTTCTAAAAAAAAAAAAAAAGGAGGGGGGGGGGAACAGAAAAGAGGAAAAATAAAAGAAAAAGAGCCACTAAAAGAAAAAAAACAACAACAAAAAACACAGGACTCAAGTCTTCAAAACATTTCTAACAGTTTACTTTCAACAGACATCAGGTAGTAGTATACTTTCTCACACAACGCATTCATCAGATTTCATCATTACTTAAATGGGAAAAAAAGTCAAGGCGGCATGCTTTCATAATTGATCAACTCGAGATGTATCAATCGGACATACAGGTGTTGTAATGTGCCCGACTGTATACAAGCTGTAAACTCAAGTTATTCCTTTCTAATAAATAAAGTCTTTCACATGAATGTTACGGACAGGACAACAGAAGATAAAATGCCCACACATCACCACACCAAACCACACTACACACACAAATTATGCTAAAGCATGCACACACAGTGTGAAGTCAATCAAAAATACCAGTTTTCCACATTCAAAATGACACTTTATATTGGTCGATTTTGAGCTGTAACAAATTAAGTTTACAAAGGTGACATTTCATGCTATCCAAACATCTGATCCAAATCTGGCTAAAATCCGGACATTACCCTTCAGACAAAGGTGTTTGCTCCTACTAACTGTGGCACTGGGAACAAAGTGGTAGGCTGCAAGACCTCACAGCTCAACTCTTAACAGCAATGGTGGGTCCCACACCTTTCCATCTTGCCAACCCTGAACAGGATTTGGTGCCTCTTCAAAGCTATTGGACTGAAGTCTACACAAGCCAAGTTTGTTGAACTAGGCATGAATCCATGCAGTCAGAATGAACAGCTGGAGCTATATCTCTGCACAGTCCAGGCCCATCTGAGACTGTATTCAAGGATTATTGAGAACTTCCAATTTAACTCTCAACTGAATTCCCGACTTAACAAGAGTGGGCGTTAGCATAAAATCTCATTTAACTGTGGAGCTCAGGCCAGGAGAAACTTAACTCTCTTGGGTCAGGATTAAACATCTAAGAAATCTTTAAAAAGAAAAATACAGTTCGTTCACAGAAGCACATAATCTGAAGACGTACATTTTCTCTATTACCTTTTAATATCTGTTTTTTACCAAATCTGTCATGTAATCTAATGCAGAAATGAAACTAATCCACTGACGTCGGGGAAAAAAACCTTTCTATTGCAAACAAACTTGACATCATTTCCCAAGATGGCCTGTAGACAAAACACTGCATGCATTCATCTAGGACACCCTCTCTAAAGCTAAATAACTATCGACAACCAACTGTTGACAGATGCACTCTCTCTTGAAGCATTTTCCAGTAATTACTTAACTACACACATGCATGCACACATCTTACACACACACTCAGGTCATCTGATACACACAAAAAACCATACTTTCTGTGACACACATCTTTTTTGGTACAAAATTGTAACCACACACTTACTGATTGTTTATAGGTATCAACATAAAAACATACAAAAAAACAACAACAACCTAACACAAAATCAAATTATTCCACTTCTGGGGTTTACAGAAACCCTCAATAATTAATTTATTAAAAGGATATCTACTGTATGATTAACAATGCATTGTACAAATAAAAATATAGCCCATCAATTCACTTTTTTCTCACAAGTTAAAAACAAATCCATCAATATACACCACTATTTTCTCACAGGTTAAAACCAAATCCATCAACATACACACTTTTTCTGACCATACATGGTCTACCAACAAATGCATATTCAGTTTCATTCTGGACAGAACACACATGAAGCAGACACACATTCTTCTTTCCTTGCATACAATCTATCACAAGAAAATCAGGCTTCATGTTCGAGCAATCACAATCGCACACAACTACATGATCACACTTTTGGACAGATCCTCGAAGTAGGTAGTATTATACTTGGTGCCCCTGAGATAGATCTTCTATGGGTGAAAACTGCCATCTTCCATATTCCAGGAAAATGAAACACAGGATCGTTTGACATGATTAAAACCAAATCCAGTCGAGCTTTATGCTTTCTTAAGATCCGCTTCCCATGTTCCAGATCTTTTCTGGACTAGCCTCTATTCAGGTTACCTTAGACCAAGTCAAAGCTGTCCTGCACAAGCTCATTAATATCATCATGTAAAACGAGCATATAAACATACAGCAAGTGGACGTGAGAGAGAGAGAAACTGATATGACAAGCTCCTCTGAGTATACAGTGCATGCTGAACAATCATGAAGAGTCCTTAAAATTGTGCTACTATGCCATTCTCTTTGTACTGCAGAGCAGGTGAGGATGTGGGTTTCCCATTGACAAGATAAAATGAAGACAAGTGTTCTCCCATCCACTCTACTTTCAGCAAGGCTTTCTAAGGACAGGTTCCACTCTGTCCACTGTCATTTTACCTTTCCAATCTTGAGGAGTTGGCCTTATATGCACAATATTCTGCGAACCATGATCAGATACGTGTTATCAGAATGGAATGCAGAGTCTGTGAGCTCACTCTGTTACACCATCTAGGCCTCTCTTCTTGCTAACTGGAATGAATTCCATACACAGCAATGCACTATGCTCAGAACACATTTTGGTCCTTAACTCTTTTTCCATTTCCATGAGCAAGTATATGTGATAACATTTGGTCCTTCACTGTTTTTATTTGGTTCATAATAATAAAAAGAGCCTGAACTTATTTTACCCCTCCTCAATCTTACATACAATAGTTGTACATGAGCATGAGCAAGCACAAATAAATCTGTACAAGCATGCGTGGTTGTGTGTGGACACTTGCATATGTCCCAACGTCCAGAGATGTATGTTTTTTTGTGTGTGGCGTGTTCTTCATTGCCCATTTTCTAAATATATTCTTTTTGTTCCAGTAATGCAAAGACAGTAATCAAAGAAGGGTGCATTACAGTATGCACAAGGATTAGTTTATATTTTGCAGATTAACTGAACACACATTCCTTTCTGAAGCAGGTTTCGTTTACAAACTATTCAATGTTTTGTACACATTTAAAAGATAAAGGTAAATGCTTTATGCTCAAAGGCTATCGGACTAATATCTATATGTTCCTTTCAAAAAGCATTTACACAGCTGGCAACATAAACTTTCAATCCATTTCCTAAGAAATTTTCTTTCATATAATCTCTGTCATGTCAGGAAATTACTTGCAAACTTCCAACCACCGAATCAAGACGCTCATTTGTTAAATCAAACAATATGATAGTGTGAAAACAATAAGCACTGTTTTACCCAATTCCTCACAATTCTAACTTTTCATTCTCAAAAAAACAACAAAAAAACAAAAAACAAAAAAACATGTTCTATTATATGTATATTTGCTATAGTTGCATCTTTATGTGAATGTGTAAGTTATACTGAGCACATCATGAAACATCCACTGCAACAAGTCTCACAATTTATTATAAACAGGTCCATCAGTGTTCTGACTTGGTATCAGGATTACACAAACATCTGCCACAGTATAATCTTCGAATATTTATCTCTCTGATCAATAAAGCAAGCTTACACACATAACATTACTTCTTTTTCTCCCTTATCTCTCCATAAAGCTATCCAAGATCAAAACCAGCAGTTCATTCAACTCCACAACCGATCCTTTGTCCAACCCCTTGAAAATCTTGCCCCTACTCTAACCCCACACAATCAACTTGCTCATTCTTCAAAAACACAATAAAATACAAAACATGCACATTCATTTTTCCTGTTTCAACAACACAGATGTGGACGTGACACATCACCTTGTACTACTGTACTACACACTGCTTTGGTGAAGATGAAGAGGATGTTGTATATATTCGTAGCATTGCATTCCCCCCCCCCCCCCCCAAACACACACACTCTCTCAATATACTCATTTAAAGCAAACAAACGAACAAAAAAGGCAAGGAACCCCCACACTTTGATACAGTTCTAGAAAACCTGTTAAAATACTACTAAGATTTCAAATAACATTTCTTATGGCTGTTTTGTGATGGAAATATAGATTCTACTGATTTAAAAGCATTATTTTTTATCTAACACACTTACCATCGTCCAACTGATAGCAATAAGGCGCAAGTAGATCGCACTGTCTCAGCCTGATTAGTGGTTGATATTAATGATAATAACATGAATTGAAAGTAGCTCATACAGGGCCTCATGGTCTAGCTCCCTGAGTTCCCTGTATGTGCGCATTGCTGGTGCAAGCCCTGTTCCCATCTATCTGAAGGCCAGACGCAAATGCAGTCCCACCAAGAATCATGGCAATGGCCAGCATGGACTGATGAGCAGGAGTTTTGAGTCTGACATGGCAAGTATATTTAGCCAAATATATCAGATAAAAATACTGCTTGTGGCTTCATATACTGTACTGTATTGGACCGACAGCGTGGAGGACGAAAAAGGAGGGGATAAACCCAAAGAACAAGAAAGACTTTTCCATCAACTCTAAAAGGACAATTTTAGAGACTGTTCTAAGACTTCCATATATTTCAAATGCAAGCAAACATAGCTGACATGAGAACGTCAACCTCATCTTCTTTTTCCATCTCCAGACTGTTCTAAGACTTCAATCTATCTCAAATGTAAGCGAACAAAGCTGATATGAGAATGTCAACCTCATCTTCTCCCATCCCTACCCCTCAACCTATGAACTGACCTCTTCCAATTTCAATTAGGAACTGGTCACAGAACAGCTATAAACAGGTCAGCACTTCAAACTACTGGTGCTATTACATCATGCTTTTCAAAAACTAGGCATATGCACATACTCACATGAACACACACAAGTGCACATGTATATCATCATCATCATCATCATATATTCCAAATTTAGGCATATGCATGCACTCACAAGAATACACGCAAGTGCACATGCACACCATTATCATCATACACCATTTATTGTCATATTAACATTAACGCTGTACCTGGTACAGACATACACACTTGTGTACACACACATGCCACAATGATAACCAAAGCAATGATCCTGTAACATTGTAAGTACAGCAGAAGTCTTAATATGAACTCTGTAAAGAGGGATTCATTGCAATCTGATGGTACGATACGTGCTCTTCCTGAATCTGCCATGGCTTTCTGAGCCTGCTGGTGACATCTTGAAATGGAAGAGGGAAGGGAAGGAGAAGCTACAACACTAAGCTGACCCCACTAGAATGATAGAAGCATCAAGATGGACAATTTGCCAGACTGGCCAACTGTTGCAGGCAGGAACTGAACTTTAACACAGAGGATCTCAAGTACATGGGCTCTGACAGCATGGCTAGCCAATCCACCAACATGCAACAAGAGAAACACAACAATCAAAAAGTCAATGGGTCTAACCCAAGATCCGTCTATTCAATCATACCGCAACAGATACATTACTTTTCTCTTTTTAATACATACAATGTAATCATACATGCTCTTGTCCAGGACCTATTGTAAAGGAGGGAGAAGAAAATCAGGAATACTGTGATGTTTCTCATACAGTGTATTAACAACTCCAGTTTAATTAAAGAAAAATACAATGGAATACATGCAATTATGAATCAAAAACATAAAAAATACAACCAAGAAACATGCTTGTGACATCTGATAAAACAAAGTAAAAGTATAATAAATTCTTTTAATAACACTCAAATCACACACGCATACCTGTGTACTATATTAGTAGTATATGAGCCTGTTCTTTTCCTTCAAAATTAATGCCGAAACAGACCCTTGTCTGACACAACAAATACTTCCAGTTTTCAGGAAGCCTCTCCAAGTTTCTATGCAGACTCCCTAATTTTCATGCTCAAACATTCTTTGCACTCACCCAAGATACTGATGCAGTTTTACCATATTCAAAGTTCACAGGGCAAAATAAACTGCCGCACGTATCACAACAACATCAAAAACATAAAAATACTCTAAAATTTTACTGTTCATACCATTAAAATCACTTTGTGGGCATGGAGAAAGAGACTCAAGAGAGAGGGGAAATGGGAATGGAGGATGGCTCTTGCACGTTTAGCTAAGCAGTGGTATGTTTGGTCTGAGCAGAACTGATGGGGAAGGGGAGCTACACATACAAAAAAACAAAACACATATACACACACAAAAAGACACAATGTCTTTATCTCAAAATTCAATCCAATTTAAGTCACTTATTCACACATTCTACTCACATGACATTCACTTACAGCGGATATGCCATTCACAATGACACATAACAGACTACATCAAACTAGTAACACTTGTTCTCAAAGAAAGGGAGGAGGGGTTTGTAAAATGTGTGTCCTTTCTCCAACAACACAAATTATTAAAATCATCAACTTCACATGACTTTCTTCATAATAAACAAAACAAAAACAAAAAAACAAACACACAAAAGAAAAAAAGAACCAAAAGGGGCAAGTAGACAACAAAACGAGATATCACTTCATCAATGAAGTTGCCAACCTGTATTTTATTTCTTTCCAAATACATTAGCATGAAGATATGACCCTCTCACCATTCCCCCCTTTCCCATTTCTTCTTCTCACAAAATGACAACGGTATCAAAACAGCTGAAATCTCCCCCATTTCCCTCAGTTTCTTTCACTCACAAAACATCAACAGTAACAACATTAGTACTTATCCCTTCATTCTTCTCCATTTCTCCCTCACACAAAAAGTCAACAGTATGAATGAAGCTAACTATGCTATCACTGACTATAAATCTTCCTTTCTTTCATACAGACACAAGAATAGAATATGTAAATTGTCACACAGACGGTTTATGTCCGGAATCTCTATCAAGCCCTTTCACATCCCTCACCCTATGGCGCTAGTGGACAGGGTGAGGCAGGGAAAAGGCTCATTTCATGACAGAGATTCACAGATCACCACATGAAAGAGTTGAACAGCAGCACTGCTCATTATGAGATAAAGAGCCGAACAGTCAAAATGACATAGCTAACCAGGTGAGCCAGGATGGACACAAAGGTGGAAGTGGTCTGACGCAAGTTTTCTGGCGAGGTGAGGCATGGGCTGGTGAGTGTCTAAGACAGCATCGCAGCATCAGTTGCTGTTAGTGTTGATGGAATTATTTTCAGTGGAGGTGATCAGAAATTCATCAGCTCGTTTGTGCGTCTCCAGGGCCCGCATGGTGGACATGTCATGTGGAAGCTCAGACTTGCGACGCAACAAGGGCTTATCACGGGGCTTCTTCTTCAGCTGAAAACATAAAAGATGGTAAATTGTACATAATTCTTTCGATGCAGAGAACATGACATGATTACACATTACCATTCAACTGCATACAGAAAACAAGAAAGAACTAGATGTCGTTCTTAAAACTAATGTCAAAATTATCACTCTTTAGATGCAGACATACAAAAACATAAGATAAAATTATAAGTAGATCTACTGATGCAAACATAGGAACCTTCACAGAATGACATAATTCTTCATAGAGAGCACACATAGAACCATGAAAAAAACATAAACTGTGAATCTTCTGTTGCGAAAACATTAAATGCATACCAGTATTGATACACTACTGTTGAGCTATCAATTAAAAAAAAAAAAGACAAAATGATACAAATATGCCTGATAATGCATAATTCTTTGTGGTTTCCAACACATCTCACTTGCTATTTTCCCCACAACCCTCCCTAAATCAACCAAAATATCAACATCCAATCCACAATTCCATCCTTCTATTAAAGCATAATGACAAAATGATGCATAATTCTTTAGCTGTAGACACAAACTATACACAACATGGTGAAATGATGGGTAAAAATTCATTGCCAATGACATTTCCTTAAGAGCCAAGCAAAAATTCAGTGCATAGCAAACAATATTTACTCTAATTAAGAGAATCTCATTGCCAAGTCTTTCTACAGATATCAAGTTAACACTTAGATTTTACCATCAATCGAATATCAACAGCACTACACACTGTCATCAGGTCAGTCAATTATCAAAAACTTTTGCTAGTACTGGCCATCTTTACAACAGCTAACTTCAGATTTTAAGTTCAAACCTGCCCAGATCGTACCTTTTAGATAACTATTTTACAATCTTCTCCTCTGCCTTGTGTATACATGGTGGACTTTTAACAATCCCCCAAAGTTCACATTTGTGCAGACTTGCTTGTGTCCAAACCCCTTTGTGTATGTATGTGAACAGAACATCAAATACATATGTAGCCCAGATGTTACAACACAGCACCTCCATTTTTCATGTTCAACCCTGCCTGGATTCTGCCTGGTGGATAACTTTTACACAATCTTCTCCTCTGTCTAGTGGGTAAAGAGTGGACATTTATAGGACCTCCCAAGTCAAAAGATGTGGAGATCTGCTTCAGCCTGAACCCTTTGTGTGTATATGTATGCAGAACATAAATACACACCTAAAGATCCTGTTCACTGTGTCAATGTTTGGTGCCTTTTTGAAACAGAAATATCCAGCATGCACACCCCCCCCTAAACCCCCAAAAAGAAGAGTGTGTGTGTGTGTGTGTGTGTGTGTATGTGTGTGTGTGTGTGTGTGTGTGTGTGTGTGGTGTGTGTGTGTGTGTGTGTGTGTGTGTGTGTGTTGTGTTGTGTTGTGTGTGTGTGTGTGTGTTGTGTTGTGTGTGTTGTGTTGTGTTGTGTTGTTGTGTTGTGTTGTGTTGTGTTGTGTTGTGTTGTGTTGTGTTGTGTTGTGTTGTGTGTGTGTGTGTGTGTGTGTGGTGTGTGTGTGTGTGTGTGTGTGTGTGTGCATGCACGTGTGTGTGTATGAAAATCTGTGGTTGCATTGAGCACATGTTTGTGAGCATGTGAATAAACCCTCCCCCTCCCTTTTCCACAACCATTGAAAAAGCATTTGAGCCTTAAAGCTGGTTCACAGAAACTGTCACCAGCCAAAACATGCTACAGTTCTGTGTTATGATGGAACCACCTACCTGTTCATATTTACTGAATTCTATGTTAATGGAACAGACCTCCCCCATACCCACCTCATCCACATACACCTATCTCACCCCTAACCCTCAATTGACTGACAAAAATGAGGAGATAATTAGAGTACTTGGCACAAAACTGACAATGTTTCATAAAACGTACTTTCTTTTTTGTTGATTTTGTTTGTTTGTTTTTGTATCCACCCCCCCTCCCCCGCAAAAAAATTCATTACTAATTTTCTCAGATGCCCTGTATGCACACAGTTTTTGCCCCACACTGTGCAGGTGTAATGTTCCTGCACAGTCTGCATACTCCTTATTTGGTGGGCATGTATGCTGGGTGTTTTCTTTAAGGCATCCACTGAAAGGTTGCCTTAAAGACTTACAAGATCTTTAATGTGTATCTGATATTCTGCATGGATACACACATGAAGGGATTTTGGCACTGGCAGGCATGTACGCATGTAGACCTGGGAGGTTGGAAAAATCTCCACCCCTCTGCCCAGCAGGCAAAGGTGTCTAGGCAGACTGAACCCCCTGACTGTTCCGACATTTACCTGTTTGACTATCATGCCCATCATATTTTTACAGAAATTATTCCAACACAGTGTCAGAAGAAGAGTTAACGGGCCATACCATTTCTACAAACACATACGCATCAGCACGCACACTGGTGATCAGTTTCCGGCTGATCCTTTTTCTTCAAAAAAGGGAAAACTCGTCTAAACAAAAATACTGAGCAGTCTAAAACTGTACAAGATTTGGTGGTTGTATAAATCATAATACTGTTTGTATGTATGTATGTGTGCCTGTGCATATGTGTGTGTGTGTGTGTGTGTGTGTGGTGTGTGTGTGTGTGTGTGTTGTAAGACAGACAGACAGACAGACAGAGAGCAGGTGCATGTTACATACACAAATCAATTAAGATCATTTCCTTTGTCAAACACAAATAAAGCCAGTCACGTTGATTACATTACTGTTAGAAAACTGTACTTCACACTTTATGTTAAAAAAAGAAATAACTTCAAGTAAACGCAAACAAAAAGAATTATGATTAGAAAACTACTTCAAAACACACTTCAAATCCACAGAAGCTATACTGTAAATCACGATTCATTCAAAATGCACACTGAAAAGAATACTAAGTACTGGAAAAGCCTACAACAGGGGAAAAACAGTGAAACTCACAATTACTATACTAATGCAGCAGCCAAAGCTAATGAAATATCTGTAGTGTAAAGTTCACACTTAACCACACATCCTTTGTAATTTTATTTTGAAGAAAATACAAACCACAGAACTGTAAGGTCATTCACGTAATGGCAACATTACAAGTCTTTATGATAACCTTTTTTTTACAACATGTCTTGTTTTTTTTTGTAAAACCTCTTCAATGCCCCAGCCCATAAATTTTCTGGCCAGACACTCTTTCTATACATATAAACTGGAAATTTTCCGGGGTGTTGACATAGTGTTCATTACTTATTTTGGAGTAAAATGTGATTACAAATACGTCTGAGACTTTTTGGTATCTATCTACAATATCTATCAACTGAATGGGGAAAATATCAGGGTTATAATCCAGAAAATTTCTGTGATGTTGTTTAGTGAACACCGCAAGTGAAATATTCCTGGTCATAAAGGATGCACACCCACTCAGCAGTTAAGGGGTTAATCATGTTTCTATTTTCAGAAATAGCGTGTCATCATGGGGGGGGTTATTATTTCAAACCTTTTTTTTTTCTCTTAAACTTTCTAAACAATAAATCTGCAGAAGTGCAATAATACCTGAACAGACTGAACAGATGATCACATCAAAGCTACAATTCTACATACATAGTACATCCTACTTGTTACTCCCCTGCAAAAATTACTGAACTACTTAGATGTCTTTCATTCTACATCAATTTCATGGTGTTTATGGTTAAATTTGGAAGCTGCATGTCAGGTCATGGACTGAAATCACTCTTGATTATGAGTGAGAGACAGTGTGTGTGTGTGTGTGTGTGTGTGTAAGAGAGAGAGAGAGGGTGTATGTTTTGTGTGCGTGCGTGCGTGTGTGTCTGTATGTATGTGTTGTGTGTGGTGTGTGTGTGTGTGTGTGTGTGTGTGTGTGTGTGTGTGTGTGTGGTGTGTGTGTGTGTGGTGTGTGCGTGCATGCGCCGGGTATCAAAACCTTACAATAAGATAGTGGTGGATCTCCTCACCATGATTCGCCTTACTCATCACTCTTTTTCAGCTGGAATTATTTTTTCCTTTCTTCACCCCTTCAGTATCTTTTATGTTTTTGTTTTGTTTTGTTTTGTTTTGTTATTTTCCTCTTGATGAATTAATAAAGGAAAAGACACTGAGACTGAACAAGCATCCTATCTCATTGGGAGAAAAAAGCAAATGGGAGAAAAAGTAAAGGAAAGGATGTGCGAGTGTGAACTTTACAGTACTGCTACTTATAAATTAAGGCAGCAAGAGTGGAGTCGGTCCTCCTCCCTTTAACATCCCCTTAAGATAAATTATATTAATATTATGCACAAATAACATGTCTGACAAGACTGACATAACTGTGACTATTTTACAACCATCTCCTTCCACCCTATCATCCCATCATTTACACCAAGGCATAAACCTCAGCTCAGAAACACTGGCACGGGAAAATGCCAAGCCAAACAGCCAAAAAATTTCTAATTCTGAATGAAAATTAACAACTAAAAAATTCAACCTGTAAATAAGTAAATCCAGCATGCTTAACATAGCACAGTGCACAAAATAACAAAAGTTTCAAAGATTTAATAACAGAAAATCCCACTAGCGCAAAATTGTCAACAAAACAAAACAAAAAAAAACATACATGTGCACACGCACACGCACAAACACATCATGTATATTCCTACATAACTCAGAAGACTACTTGAAAGTTCCAAATGGAAAAGAAATGCAGGCAATCTACTGAATCCAACTCTGTACGTGACCACTGAAACCATTCCAACACACCAATGTGCAAGCAATCAAAAGACTGCCACACTCTTATTGTGGGTGCAGAAAATACACGTGATATTTGTGAAAAACACATCATCAACTAAACAACACACAAACAGTGAAATTAAAAAAAAAGAAAAAAAAAAAGGAAAAACCTGATAAACTGTGCAGATCTACATACATCTGGATTGAAGAAACTGGCCTGGATCAAAATAAAAACAACAACTACTTATTACTCCTGTTTGTTGTTGTTGTTGCCATATCTTCAAAACTTTATAGTACTGCCATCAGTCTGTTCATTTCAGCTCACCAACACTCAGGCAAATCCAGATTCATTTTATATCACAGTCCCCGTGTTGGGGAGTACGTAGGAAAAGCTTTTAAATACAAAGTTGACAAAAGAACATCTGTCAAATGTCGCTTCACAGAGAGCTGAACATCTCCCTGATATTGTCCATCAGTTCATCTCTCCTGCTCCCATGAACTCCCGGAATCCAAAACTTACCCTAGACATGAAAACAGCAGAAGAAACCAAAACCAAGTTCACCAGAGATCTTAGGCATGAAGCATTCCAGAACCTGAGAAAACTTTAACAAAATCAATCAGGATGAGAACAATGATGATGATAATTGTAATTGAGTTCCATTTTGACTTAAGAGCTGTAGTCTGTTTCCTGCTGTCATTAGTATCCAGGCATCATGATCAATTATGCCTGAAAGACAGATGCCTGTATTGTTGATCAGGAAATCTCAGCAACACCCTCTGACACATTTCAGATGTAGGCGACATTTGGCTTTAGATGTGGGCGACAGCTAAGTGGTTCTACCCTTACCACAGTATACTCAGCAGGATTTTGTAACTGAACGTACAACATTCTAGTCACTCCAGTTAACAAGTATGCTGTGGTAATTGGTCTTTTAAAACAGCAAAGTAAATGCAAGAAGTTTAAACTGGAGAGACATCTACTCAACACAAAGAACAAACAAACAAGCCAAATATGATTCAAAGTCAACTTTGTTGAACAAGCATGCTCCAACTTACAATAAATGTGCAGAACTACCATCTAATACAACAAATACAAATAAATGATAACAATTCAATCCACTTCAATACCAAGTGGTGAATCACTTTGCAAAACCAACTCCACCCTTGCCAGAGAAAGAAAGAGAACAACTGACACACAGCCAAGAAACAGACTTTTGTGGGCAATCACAATGGAATTAATCAGCATGTTCAATTTAAACCAGTTGAACCAAATACAAGCCACAAAAAAGTTAAATAAATAAGAAACCAAACATTGGAAGAACAAATACAACTTGATACAATGTGCAAAACCAAACTGAAAAAGATTAATGAAAAAAAAAATTTTTTTTAAAGGAAAAAAAAGAGTAAAATACACAGGAGCAGAGCATGTACAGCAGGAACGTAACATACACACTGTGACACAGTTTGCCTCCTCTCTCTCTTGTGCTATCGTATGCATCGCTGTCAGGACAAAATGGACACATGACAAGGATCACAAAAACACACCTACCAAACATCCACACACATTGCAAAAAAAAAGGATTCAAGATAATGCATCAGTTTACTGTATGCAAAAATAATATTTTAGAGAGGGAAAAGGAATACTGTATGAAAGAGACACTGTCAGTAAGAGTCAGATTAGAAGACAGACTTTTGTTGTATGCAACAAGCTGAACGAAATATGCCTGTATTGTGTACAAGATTGATCAGCATAATCTGATGACTTCTGATATTTCCATTGGAAAGTTGGTTGTAAATTCAGACATAGTACCTTAAGTTCAATCCCAACCCACAACACAAAAAGTGGCCTGTTCACTGCCTATTTTCATGAAACAATTATTTTGATGGCATTGGCGTATTGTTTTTAAGTCCCATCCTCCCCTTTCGCTCAGCAGATCTGGATATAGCATGTACCAACTGTACGGAATAAATCCGAATTTCAATTTAAATTTCGCAATCATTTCTGTATAAAACTTTTCCAACCAACACACTACCTGAAGCTATTATACAAAACTTTCAGGGAACAAATACATATAGCAAAACAGTATCATCTCATATCTAAATCAGTTTTAAGTACAATAATCAGAATAAGCAAATCTGATTACAAAACCTACTCATAATTATCATTTAGAATAAGTGCAAAGGTTGATGACAGAAGAGCAGAACATGCCACAAGGAATGGTAGGAAACATATTGAAAAAACAACAACAAAAAACCAAAAAAAGGAAACCCAAAACCAAGGAAATATATACGACAATAAGAGAATTTAACAAGAAGAAAAAAATCCATTCACATGTGTCTGAACAGATTTCAAAAAAAAAAAAAATATCACCTAGACATCATTTACATACGAGTCCAAATCTCTCCTGATACAAGCATATTCCAGATTATATATGTGTAACAAACAAACAAAAGCACAGATGATGAAGCAGTAAAGAGGTGGCAAATAAATAAGGTTTGGGGAACATAAATTCATGATTGAATAAAGCAAACAAAAATCCTATCTTAAAACTGAAGAAAAATTGAGCAGGCTGAAAAAAAGCTACTCTAGATGACTCTTATCTCTGAGAATGACTTTTGCAAAAAAAAGAATTCTTTTGTTTCGCTTCTAAAATATCTTTCAAGATCCTGACTTGCACACATCTGCCACAGAATTCTTTCTATGTTTACCTTTCTTTAAAGGATATTGAAATGACTGCTTTGTACTAGTATTGCAGCAGTGTGTGTGGGTGCATATATGCATGCAAAGTATTTTTCATTACTTTGCTTTCCCAAGTGAAACATATTTGTTCTACAGTTTCCTAAGTGAGATGTGGGTTGCAGAAACCCTCAAAGCGAAGTCTGTACAAATCCAAATACATCCTACACAGTTAGAAGGCCTGTATGGCTAAGTGTCTATTTTCCCAAGGAAAGCTTAATACAGCATCACTACAAGGTTACGACTTTTGTGTAGTTCAAAGACACTAGCTAAGAAATCGTACCTCATGAAACTTGCACAGTTTCAAGATTATAGTTACATTATACGTTTTGGATAGTCAGGGGGGAAAAAAGGGAAGACCAAAAAATCTGTTGGTTTTCAATAACGAAGAACAAAGGACCCACACGCCCAAGGATTTGTAATATACACCAAAACCAACAGACACCAAGGCTCAGGATTACACTGGAGATAGTCATCACCGTTCTGTATTAAACCAAGGATATAGAGTATATTTGAGATATCAACCCATCCTCTATGTGGTACATGGGACCATATGAGGTATGAACCCCCCTCCCCCCTTACATTTGTTGTACCAGTCTGAAATGAGCACGAGTGCACACAAGATGCTTCCAACATTGGGGACTGCTGATCAACATAACATGGGTGAAACAAACAAGGAGGGAGACTACGATTTGCTGCAAAATTTGAGATCTACAGTAACATTTTGTCAATATATATCTGCTTGGATTTCCGGCTGATTTGGAATCACACCAATTTATAATTAATTATCCTTGAAATTAAAGCTACACAAACCACATCGGGTCTGAACATATATGCAAGTGACCTCAAAATTGTCTTCAAATCATTTCCTCAGCTATGAACTACAGAATGATTTCAAAACAAATTCAACTTGGATTAATTAACAATCCTAAAAACAAATCACATTTGAAAAAGAAATCTAAATTTGAAAAAGAAACCTACACTTAACACTAGTACTTTGGGATAAATAACTTAATGACAGGGAAACATGTTTAGACATACACCTTACAATGTCTATTTGTTCATCACGGTTTTCTGTCACTTAGTTCATTTCTGATTCAATCATTTTTAATGAGAAATTTTAAGGATTCACTTCTTATTCAATAAATTTTAATCAAAAGTTTAAAGTATCAACTTAACCAGAAGCTTAAAGTATCTTGTTTCATAAAACTTATAAAATCTATCCAATCCTGAGAATATACGATGAACACAAGCATGGGATCAGGTTCTCCTCCCTAGGTTTCACCCATGTGGAACGAGACACAGACAAAAGCCAAAGAACGTTACACTGCGATAAGTGCTGCCACGACTTACATCCTTTGCCTCCTCTTCCAATTTCTCCATGGTGGACAACACGTCACTTTCTTCATCATTTGACGCTCCAACAGCAATGGTCGTGGAACCATTAGTGTCAGTTACGGGTGCGGACTTTAAATTCTTAAACTGAAAAATCAAACCAAGCCCACCTTATACTCTACGGAATAAGCAACCATGTCAGTGGTCCTTAATCTGTCTCGGCCTCTCCGCACCCGATTCTCTGTGTGGTTTAGTGATTTTTGTTTACATTCAAAACACAAACTCAGTTTGCTTAGGATGGTCCATTCAATCATTAACTGGATTCACACAAAACTGGGCATACAAGCATCCATACTCTACTCACGATTCTACTGAAATTTCCAATGCCCCATACTGTCAATGACGCGACTGTATGGCAATGAGCAGATAATACTGTATATGGTTGTATATGCTTACACAATGTACATGATGCACATGTTTGAATGAGAACAGTAAGCAGAAAAATGTGGACAAAAAAACCAACAACAACAGAAGCACAGACAAGAAGATTATGTACACTTTTTTTCTATTTCACACTGTTGATGTGCAGAACAATTTTATATGCCCAAACAGAATTTGGAGAAATCCATCAGGGTTTTTGTTGTTGCTGTTGTTGTTGTTTTGAGAAGAGGGTTGGCAAGTGGATGGAAGAGGTGGGAACAAATGAAAGAGAGAAACTGGATGGACAGGTGGAAGGAGTAAAGACAAACTTCGATTTCTAGATGTAAATATTACTGGCTTAAAAACCACCAATCTGTCACTGTAAGTCCACAAGTATGGGAAAACTGCATGGATATAACTCAATTTTTGATAATACGCATGCAAGAAACAGTAAACAAAAGGAAACAAGAAGCACACTGAGCGTGCGCGTGCGTGTGTGCATTTGTGTGTGTGCGCGTGCGTGCCTGCATATGTGTGTGTGTGTACACATGAGTGCACTGTACGAGTGTGTATGTGCACGAGTGTATGACATACTGCATGTTATTTTCATGGGTAATTTGATGGCCCGGTTTCCATCCTACGACAGGGCTCTAAAAATACCCATTTTGAGATTTTTCCATATAAGAATTCTACAACATCAAATCTATTAAACTGTAAAGTGTAATGTAAATGTGGTGAAATAATAACATCATTTCCCTTCTCAGAACAAAAACAGTGAACCAACTCCTTGATGAGAATCATAAGACTGGCATGAGATATTCAACACTAACAATGTTTCCAGACAAAAAATGTTGGAGTTCTTCAGAGTTAAGAAAAGAACAAATCTGCTACAGAAGAAAAAAAGTTGTAGAATCTACCTTTTTTTTTTTTAACATTTTAATAAACATCTACAATGAACTGACAAATGTCTGTTTAATACACTTTCTTATGTATATATAATCAGTGTTAACAGGCCCGAAATGACACAATGAGAACAAAGCAAAATAACAAACAAGAACAAAAAATAAAGGAAACACTAACAAAGTCAAAATCATTTTACAAATGTTTCAAATTAATTCTATACTTAAAAATGAAAAAACAAAACAAACAAAAAAACACTCTGCAGACACAGACATAGACACAAAAAAAAAAACATTATGATATTGTGTATCACAAAATCGCATTATGCTATTGATGTCTCAAGCCAATCATTTAACAACTGAGATCAATACTTTGTCTCTCTGAAAGAGTGTCAGTGCTGCCTTTTATTCAAAACCACTGTAATCTCAATTTCTAATTTGCTACTTATTCATAACTTTTTTTTCTTTTAATCTTTAAAATTTTCCTTTGCAGTTTGCTAATTTCAAACAGCAACACTTAACCACTTGACTCCCAAAACTTTTCAGAATTTTTGAGAAAAAAAAAAAAAAGGGGGGGGTTATGTTAAAGGAAAAAATGGCAAAAAATATTTTGATGATCTAATACTTCATAAATTATGTATTTTCTTCAAGGAAAATGAATTGGCTGTTCATTGCCAATGCTTTTCCATTATTTCAAGCACAGATAACTCCAATACAAGGGGGATAATTCATTTTTTGAAAGATGAATAGGGGTGAAATTAAAAACAAAAAACCATGACATTAAACCGTCATAAGAATTAATGCTAATAGGAACAATGTCAAATGATGTAAAATTTACAATCTTTTTGGTATTTGGCATAAATCAAGACTTCAGAATTTTTATAATTTTATGAATAAGTAAGTAGTACTGCATGCTCTGCCAGAAAATGTCAACACACTACCTACTTGAAATAAGTTATATAAAAAAATACAAAAATCATCTCGTGTGGCGGCCATGATAAGTTGCGTATTCCTTATCAATATTCACATCAAAAGAGTCGTCTGCTTCACCTAAACACACAGGACTCTGCCCCAGACTTCCACGACCACATGCATAACCACAGCTACTTGTCAAAGTGCTTCCGATTGTCATTATCTGAACTAAAATCAGCAGCACAGTCAGTTTGTTGTTCCAACACAGCATCGCCGTCACCACTAACAATGTTTTCATCGCCAGAATCATCCAGATTATCAGATATTTCCATTATACTCTTGCAGCTTTCTCTGCAGGGTAGCGTCTGGAAGCCCTCTTACACGTCAGAGCCGACAACACTTTTACCAACAATTTTTTTTAAAAAATCAAAATTGATGAAAAATTTTGCAAAATAACCAGAGTGCGGCCATTTGCGAGGAAGCTTGGGCTAGTCACATGACTGTAGTCACATGATTTTCGGCCTAGTTTCTATTCACAACAGGGTTCGGAGTGTAGCGACCTATGAATTGTGGACAGATCCACGACTGAGAGTGAAAGGCTTAACCCACAACCCTCTTTACTCAACACTTAATAGGCACAGGAATCAAAGACTTTGTAGTGATGTGGTCCAAAGGAGAAGTAGAATCGATACAGTTTGGTTCAAATGCAGCAGCAAGAGTTTCTTGAAGGTAATACTGCATAAGCCACCTCTAACCACTTAACGGTACTCCAGATTTACGGTTTGACACTTTTTAGATGTCCTCTCCCCAAAGACGGAACCAGAAGACTGTTCCGTATTTTCAGTTAAGTTGGGTCCCTCTGCCTTCATCTCTCCACAGATAAATGGGCCCATTCTCCATGTCTACTACACACTGTTGCTGAAAGTCCTTGCATCTTTCCACCTGGTGTCATCATGCTCTAAGGCTGTTTAGCACCCATGGTACACAAGGGTTTGAAAATGACCTGCCTGTCAGGGGACAAGGCTATCAAACAAGGTCTGCAATCTGAGCTCTCTAGGGCTGGATGTCAACTAAAGCTAGTAAGTCTAGCCTACCAGCCCTGTTACATCGCCACCAGGCTACATATGTACATACAATATGTGTTGTGTGTGTGTGTGTGTGTGTGTGTGTGTGTGTGTGTGTGTGTGTGTGTGTGTGTGTGTGTGTGTGTGTGTGTGTGCGCGCGCGTATGTGTGTGTTCGTTGCTTGATTTAATGTCTTTTCACTATAAGTGATATTAGACGGGGAAAAATGGCATGGAGGATGAAATAGGGGGGGGGGGGGTGTGGAGGGGAGAGGGGAACAGAGTAAGGGACGTAAAAAAAAAATTAAAAGGAAGCGGCAAGGTCTTAAGAAAAAGGATATGGATGAACAGAGAAATGAAACTAGAACAACGCTAACATCAATAATGTAAAAGAAAAATCGTCATAAAAACAAAACAAAACAAAAATAATCATAATTATAATAATAATCTTAAAGTAACGCATTAACAGGACTGTGAACCAATGATTCTGAAATTTTAACTAACAAAACTTGATCCGATACTACTTCTTTAAAATGCGTTTCAAGATAGTTTCCTTGTGTAAACGTCTTTGGTAAAAAGGAACGAAGCTTTCTGCAGTAAAACAAACAGTGATACAATGTGAATTGTTCGCCACAAATACATAAAACGTTACAATATTTTGTTTTCAAAGCGTTCAGTTGAATGCGAAAATATGTCATAACAATTAATCTCAAATGATATAACGAGGAATACTGCAAATTTTTACAGATATTTTGAACTGAAAGTTTGATTCTTTTTTGAGACACAAATTTTTCATTTAAATGTTCATGAAATCGAATCCATGATGCTAATTCTAGCGAGTTGTAAGCTTCTTTTACCGAGGTGTTAACATGTAATTCTATGGAATTTTCAGAATGGAGGGCACCGGATTTAGCTGCTCTGTCAACT
The DNA here is from genome assembly GCA_030674185.1 of Monoplex corrugatus. Classification (NCBI taxonomy): domain Eukaryota; kingdom Metazoa; phylum Mollusca; class Gastropoda; order Littorinimorpha; family Ranellidae; genus Monoplex; species Monoplex corrugatus. The sequence continues at coordinate 39,083,225 of JAPXFY010000012.1, read as the reverse complement.
ACGTTGTTGCCATGAAGACCAACATGAGAAGGCACCCAGCATAAATTGATTTCCGAACCATTTATCTTTAAACAATGTATTAGATGATTTGCCTCAATAATTAAGTCAGGTCTTGTGTCTGTATCAAAAGACTGTAAGGCATATAATACAGATTTTGAATCAACAAAGAGAACTACTTTGAATGACACAGGCCGAAGGCTTATTAAATAATGCAACGCTTGAACAACAGCGACCAATTCTGCTGTATATATAGATACATTTGCCCCAATGAAAAAAGACTTTTTAATGTTAAATTTTGGAACATAAAAGGCTGCTCCAGCGCTCTGGTTTGCTAAGACTGACCCATCGGTAAAAATGTGGAGGTGGGTACTGTACTTTTCATCGATGTGTTCACAAGCTGTGGATAGCGTAATGTTGACATTATCATCTTTTTTAACTTTTGCATAATCGAGATCAAATGTGGCATTTAGCATTTCCCATGTAGGGATAGGCGTTATCGTTGGTTTCTCAGCAATTTCATCCATTGTTATGTTGGACTGTTTGATCAGGCCAGATATGTAAGTTGCGGCTGTAATTTGTGATGAAATGTTTTTTGCTCGTTTTGGAAAGTCAGTATCAGACCTGATCTTAATTTCTTTGCTCACAAAATTATCCACTTGTGAAGTAGTTCTAATTGCAAACTTTGCTGTAGCTAACTCACGATGGTTGTTTAAAGGTAGAATTCCAGCAACTTTGTACGTTTCCAGAGTAGAAGCATGAGTTGGTACACCTAATGCAATTTTAAGACTTTTGCAGTCCAAGCTCTGAATCTTTTTTAGTAAATATTTGGGTGCATTGAAGAAAACTTCTTGCGCGTAGGATAATTTAGACCTGACCAGCGCTGTATGTGTGTGTGTGTGTGTGTGTGTGTGTGTGCGCGTATGTGTGTGTGCGCGCATGTGTGTGTGTGCACATGCATGCGTGTGTGTGTGACTTGGCCTCACATATAGGGAGTGGCTTGCTAACAAAACAGATTCAGCCTCAAACAAGTTGAGGGGGGTGGGGGGGGGGGGGTGTCTACCTGAATGAAAATGAGCTTTCAACTGTAACATGTTCACTAAGGTTTTCTTTTGATATACAGTGGCAACCTCAGGATACGAGCGTCTTGACATACGAGCAATTCAGGTTACGAGCACAAAATACTTGGAAAATTCGCCTCGGTATACGAGCATTCACTCGAGTTACAAGCGACATTGTGGTTACTTCATGTGCTTCCCGCTGCTGCATCCCGCTCTCAGTGAGTGTTGTTCTCTCGTAGCGGAAGCATCTCTGCGTTCATTTGCAGAAATTTTGTAACCCACGATGTCGTCCAAGAAGATGGCTGCTAAGGATAGTGCTGCTAAGAGGAAGAAGGATACAATTTCCATAGAAATGAAGATCATAGAAAAACACGAGCGTGGTCTATGTGTGGCTGATCTCGCCAAGTTGTATGACCGTTCATCATCAACAATCCGCACTATCCTGAAGAAAAAGGAAGAAATTAAGCAGAATTTATTATTAGTGAGGGGTTCATACCACAGCAAGTTTTTAATTGTGATGAGACAGGTCTTTTTTGGAAAAACAACCTGGTCCCAGTGGGGTAAAATTCCCAAGAAGAGAGAGCCCTCCTGAATCAGAGGGGGATTCTCCTTCCCCACAGTAACCCCTCTCCTCCTCCCCATCGTCTCCCTCAAGCCAGCCACGACTCTTCATAAAGGTAAAGCACAGTACATGTACACTGTATATTATTTATCATTGTTAACTGTTAGAAAAATTACTTTAATTCTACATAAAATACCATGTTAACTGATTTTTATATTGATATTTTTGGGGTGTGGAACGGATTAATTGGATTTCCATTATTTTCAATGGGGAAATTTGTTTCGAGATACGAGTTTTTCAAGATAAGAGCTACGTCATGGAACGAATTAAATTCGTAACCCGAGACGCAACTGTACAACCAAGGTTTCACAAAGAAAGTCACCTTTAAATAGCATTAAAACATGGTGATACCCCTTGGAAAAGCTCTGATAAAATGACATGAAAACGGGCAGTTTTTACAACACTTATCCCCAACATTCCAAACATTCTTTTGATGCTTATGACATCAACTTCAAAGCACTGCTGGCAGTTGCAGTAATACAAAATAACCCAAATCAGAATATAAAAGAAAGCATTCTTTTGGTTGCAAAAGAAAGTCTGACAGCCAATGTTCTCCAACCTCATTTTCTCAAAACGAGGACCACACACATGGATTTCAGCTGCCCACAACTCTTTCCATTTTTGTTCCACAGATTTCATTCATTTATACATCTAGTTACTTGAATCATTTCCTTATATCTCTCTTTGTAAGAATGGGTCATACACACACATCTACAGGGCTGCCTACCTCCAATATAGCTTTACAAGGACACAATGGAAAAACAACTGGGACAGAGCCTGATTTCCAGGCACACAACTAACAACAAGTGCACCTTAACTTAAATGTCCACTTACCTTGACTTACACTATGTACAAAAATGTGAATTAACAGTAGCTACTCCAAACAGCGTGCGTCATGGGGAAAGTCTGCAGATTTGACCTACTTTTTGGTGTTTTTCAACTATCATATTTTGCGATGTGTGAAAGAAAATGTAATAAAATCTACTGCAATAAAAAGATTGGTGTTTCGTTGTTTGAATGATGTACTTGTTTAGACTAATACTCATTTTTTATATGTTTTATTACATGTTCATTCACCCTACCCTAGCGATTTCGGCCAGCTGTCTTGACGTAATGCCGATTGCCTTCTGTTTACGCTACCCTTACTTACTGCTCTGTCGCATCGCGTGAGTGGCTAGATCTAAAAAGATCGCCCAATGAAATGAAAGAAGACATCCAGATCCTTATTTCATGCCCGTTTCGTCACAATCCATGCTGTCAATGTGTAAAAATTCAAGCAATAAAATGTTCAAAATATAATTTCTACTGTAAAGACCTGATTGCCCACGCTCATAATACATCAGTTTGTAGATCAGACTTCCCTCTACAATATTTGTCCAAAATGTTGTTTCATTATCATTTCCACGCGAAGCGGCAAGCGATCAAAAAGACCGAAGTGTACCGCTCGTCGTGAACATTGTTAGCCGCCATGGCCGACGCGCACGCTGAATGTCGGACACCAGTAGTGACCGAAATGTGACACCGACTGCTTCAGTATCGCAGTCAGGTCAACTGTTCGCACATGTTGGTAAGTTATTCTTTATTGTTTTTGATTTTATGAATATTTTGTTGTTCTGTGAACTTTTTATGAGCCGACGCTGTTTGAAACAAGATAGTGTGGAATCGTGCCAACAACACAAACTCGACGTTGTGGGCTGGTCCGAAAAATGACTGACTTATTTAAATTTATTGGTGCTAACTCACCTTCATGATAAAAGTATTACGAGAAAGAGACTTTTCACTTATTTCATTCATATATTTAGTAAAGAAAAGCATTCATTTCAAGGATTGAAGGGGTTTTATTTGGTCACGTGTCCTGAGCTTGTGCAGTACTTTCGGTTTCACAGTCCTTCCAATGTGGTCGCAATTTCATCAGATGAATCAGTTAAGCTTCAACAAAACAAAACTATAGGTCTACGTATATAATTAGATCTATACTCACATTTTGTTCAGAATTTCTTACAATTATATGAATGTGCACTGTGAAATAAATGTGTAATCACAAAATTTGTTGCCAGTAAATGAATAACAAACTGAACACATTCTCTTATTGATTCAACTTGTAAGCTGAAAATTTAGCGATGTGACAATACCGGACAATTACTGAATTTGTCTGCAAACTGGTTGACATAAGAAACATGACTTAGAGAACAATAACAACAGGAAATGTGGCTGTTTTCAGCTGATGAAACCTACAACTGACTGAGGAGAAGCTTTCTGCCTGGAAGGGAAGACCACCATTGCTGCCAGCAGTACGCGTGACTAACCGTCTCCTGCTGCAGTTAAGAGGACTTCAGTTGGAAGGAAAGAAGTATTCAAAACAGTACTGCAATTCTGCCTCTAGGATTACATGGGTTGTCAGCAAATAAAAAAAGGCTGTCTAAAACTGACAGGGTTTTTGGATGATCTCAGGCTAGTTCTTCAACACCATCTCCTCACAGAAAGACCTATCCCTTCTGCAGACTGTCTTGTGGCTGCCTGTTCTGCTACTGCAACTCATCCTGAAGGAGATATATCTGCTGCTGACATGAATAAAGACACTGTTGAACTTGAAGCAGCCCTATTTCAGTTCACCAAGCAGGACTAGTGGATGGCTGTTTATTTTGTAGAAAGATTCTATATTGGACAGGTGTTGGAGTTAAAGGAGAATGGCAGCTGGGCGTCAGTCCGGTACCTGAACAGGTCAGGGGTCACACGGACTGTTTCTGCTGGCCTTCATGGGAGGATATTTTTGAAAACACACATGCTGAAGATGTTTTCTACTGGGACTTTGATTGTCTTCCAGTTAGCAATGATGGTCAAATCTGGCGAGCAGATGATGTGGAGAAAATCACCGCTGCATACACAAAAGTGTCATCCGTCTACTGAGAGTAAGCAAACTGCCACAAAGAAAGCGGTATGGCTGACATATGTGCAACCATCCATGTTATTGCAAATGCACCAAGTATCACTTGTTGATTCCTGGGATTCTGACCTGTTAATTGCAAGTGACAGATCTCAGCTAGTTATCGTATATCACACTTTGTCAGTTAAGACTCAGACTAGTTATTATTCAGAACACAATGGCCAGAACTGTTGTCTAGTCTGCTCACATTTATTCTGTTTCAGTGAATTCCCAAGTACAAAACAAAAATGTTACTTAGTTGAAGCTACAGCAAGTCCACCTGAGACTGTGGTTTATCCATCTAAAGTGCGGTGGCTACAACAGCGTCACCTTGCCATGTTGTGATGAATCCTGTGTACTGTTAATGGAAATTTTGGGGCTTTTAAGTCCGCACACATTCATTACATGGATGATCTGTGGACAGGAACAATGACAGCCATGCTACATGTAATTGTGATATTGATCATCTGCTGCTTTAGATATTGACTGGCATTTGAAGTCAAAACACTATCCAGATGGGTGACTGAGTTTTGCGATTTGTGAGTATTAAGAAAATTATTAACCCTTTGACTCCCGACTTCCTCACCCTATCCACCAACTTCTTGTAGGAAGCTGGTGGATGGGGTGAGGAATTCAAAAGGTTAAGTTTTTGATTTGATATCTCTGGTGACGATACAGAATGCTAGTGGGTAGGGTGAGGGAGTCAAAGGGTTAATCAATGTCAAATAAATGTGTATTTTTTTCATTTTTACAGTTTTGAAAGTGTGCTGGTTGAGTGTGTCTTTTTTTGCTGAATCCAGTGATACCAAAAGCATTTTTCTAGCTCAATGGAAAGCAAAGTTATGAAAATGTGTCTCCGGCATGCTTTCGTGTTAAATACTTTGTATCAGTTGGGCATTACCAAAAACCCTGATAAAGTGACATTTTTGGTTTTTGATAGCAAATTTTATCACTTTCCCTGTATAAGAACTTCCTGAAAAAAATCAAACATCATCTATGCATCAGGAATGTCAAGAAAAATGCAAAACTGATCAGAAAATACACATCAGTTCTGTTGTATAGCCTGCTGAAAATGACAATTTTGTTGATTTGCGCTTTGGCGCAGAAATGCGCGTGAAAATTAAATCTTAAAAAATTCGCAACTTTTTTCCTAATTGAGATACAGAAATGCTGTTGGTATCATTAGAATCACAATAAAAAGATCTGTTTATTGGTAATAGTTTCAAAAATCTATAGGTAAATCTCAAAATCTGTTTGGAGTAGCTATTAACAGTTCCATTATTTAGAAGACACCACATACATGACCAACCAATACAGGAATAAACAGTTTTCCTTTCGTGCCGTGAAGTCATTGTCAGTACAGGAAGTGCCAACGGTCATTGGTACATGTGAAGAATCGCCACAGTATGTACATTGACCCTTGCTCAATGTTTTATGGTTTGCTGGGACAGGTCACAGAAAATTGGATTTCCTGGACAACCTCACTATACTGTTTTCCAGACTGAATGCAAATACTCCCAAGACTGAACCATTTGCTTGACAGGGGTTTCTCCTCTGAGGGCCTTCTGCTGTCCAGCTCTCCCCAAAGTTTCTTGCTACATATAGTGTGTATGTGAGTGAGAGAGAGAGAGAGAGACACACAGAGAGAGACAGGAACAGAGAAAGAGCGTGTCGTGTGTGTCTCTGAAGTTAAAAAAAAAAAACCTGAAGAAAGAGCACCAGGGTCAAACTTTTTGGCCAGACACTCAAGACTAACTTTGCTTGTTTGTTTGCATGTATATGTGTGGGTGTGTGTGCATGCACATGCATGTGTGTTCTGAAAATGCAACAGATAACCAGGTAGCCTTGAGCTTTACGATGATAGAAAATGTGCACAAGTCAGAGACAACTTCAATCTGACAACCTTAATTTTTAGCTGATCAACAGGAGAACCAGATGGATCCAGAGGGCAGCTCAGTTCTAAGCTGCATCACCCTTTGTCTACAGTCACTTTGGAAGACACTGCCAATTTAACTAGAGTGGAGCTCTTCTCAGTTTGCAACCTCTACAACAGATAATCAAGAAGGGGTTCTTCTGTCAGTTTAAAAGCTGACCTTTCTGTTGAACGACACCATAATCTCCCAAGAAATAGGATGCCATCACCACAAGATAAAACACTGAACTGCAACAGTCATCCACGCCCAAGTCCCTCATTGCCACTGCATGCTCACGCTATCATCAGCCAAGCCACACTTAACTTCATTGTGTCTATGTATCAATGTGTGTATCCTGCAGTCATGGTATTTAGTTTTGTTATCATTTCTGCTGATTTGATTGGTGTGTTGTGTGCATGTGTGCACAATCATGCACACGTTACACATGCATGAGCATGTAAACTTGCATGCACCTCTAAATATCGTACTAACCAATAGTAATTTGTGATGATGGGCCAAAACCCATCAGCTATTTTTAGTGTGGTCAAAGTCATACATTCCATGCAGATCCAAATGCATCAGCTATTTTTAGAATGTGGTCAAAATGTCATATATTTCATGCAGGTCCAAATGCCACCAAGCCTAACACAGCCCATTTCAAGTTCACACACGCACACATACATACACACACAGCAACTCTGATTCTTTTAAGTCATACCTGTCATACTTTACCCAATTTTACTCTACTTTTTTCTCTGAACCTTTCTTCTCTAAACAAACCAAGCAACAGAAAGAAGAAATATTAATACACGTTTAAAAAAAAAAGACATGAAAAGGAAAAGGAAGAGATTGTACACAAAATTATCACACATGCATTCAGTGCAATATGTTAAGCCGTCAAGTTAGCAATTTTCAAATTGCATGTCAGGACAGCAGCCCAATCTTACAGGCTCAAAACATCTATATTCACTACGGTCAACTTAACATAATACACAGATGTATTTAGAGCGGAATCAGTTGACACAGGATTTAAAACCTTTCTTAGTTCTTCCCCCACAACCCCACCTCCAGTTTCCTGTCTAGAATTTCAGTTTTGTTATTTTTTTTCAAAAAGATAAGCAGCCAGACCACAACTGTCATGTCCTAGAAAGGCTCTTCAATCACCAAGCTGTTTGTCCATGTTTCTGTTTGAGATATGATCACAGCAGCTATGTCAATGCATCAGGCCAATACCAGAAAAGTTGCGAGCAAAAAAATTATAAAAGTTCAGGTCATGAGCACACAGAATTGTAAATAGCCAGCATGAGATATTGTGTGTGTGTGTGTTGTGTGTGTGTGTGTGTGTGTGTGTGTGTGGTTGTGCGTGTGGTGCGTGGTGCGTGCGTGCGTGCGTGCGTGTGTGGTGTGTGGTGTGTGCGGTGTGTGCGTGCGCGCGCGGTCTGTGTGCGCGCGCATGCATGTGCTTGCTTGGTTTGTTTCTTTAAAGTGTGTGTTTTATTTTTATGCCACGTCATGAATTTGGACAAACACTAACATCCTTTAAAAATAAATAAACATTACAACAACAACAAATGTGTGCAAGTAAAATTCAACAAAGGAAAGTGATTTTAGATTCGTCGCATCCAAAGTGTCTTTAGTATGCAATCTTTTTGGTTCTCAGCTACTGGAGGAGTTTAAAAACGTTCTCTACAGCACACCAACAATTGTGCCAACTGTTCTGCAAAAACTCTAACAGAGTGCTATTCATGGAATAAAGAGAATGTCTGTTAAACAAAACTCATACAAAAACTACTGAAGAATAAAACTTTCAAAAACTAAACATTTAACAAGCTGCAGAAATGTGCGATGTGTCACAATGCACTACTCAGTTGAATTTCTTCTCTTAATGCCACTGCTTGGCAGTTTGTCATAAAGTGGGGCTTTTGGCTTCGTTCATCAACTGTAAACAATCTCAGTTAAATTATTTTCGTTATGTTTAAATTAATCAGGCTTGATATTACAAAAAAGCACCAACAACAGAATCCCTTAAGTGATATGGTGACACCTGTTCTGAAGTTCATGAAAAGTGCACATATCTATATATACATACAGGCTGACCGTCTAATATCACTCATAATGAACAGACGTTAAATCAAAGAACGAACGAATACAGGCTGACGGATGCAAAGGAAAAAAACACACACACAGAGAAATCAACATTCATTAATCACAAGAAACTAAATCACAACTTACATGTGCATATGTGTGCACATATATGCGCACACAGGAATTTCGGGTCATCAGTGATAATTTTTCTTTTTAGTTTGAGATTTCTCACTGGCCATACCACCACTCTTACGACACGCAACCTGGCAGCAGCAATTGAGCAAGAGAGACAATTTCCACTAAATAAAACACACACAAAAATTCTCTCAAAGTCAAAGTGACATAAGTCTACATTGTGTTAGAATTCTGTGAACTCCTCTACACTAAACAGGGAGTGGTGGAGAATGAGCTAAAGGATCTTTTCGGCAAATGCAAGAGAATATACTAGAACAAGGATCATCCAATAAATGAGAACATGCCTACAAGAATATAAAAAGTATATAAGACTGTGATCAATATCTTTGTATATTCCTTCCATGTAACATCTGTTCTCCTAAATGACTTATTTCCATCTGTTGGGAAGGTCCAAGATGCCTGTTGCTAGGCAACAAGAGTTTATATAATGTGCCTGCCTGACCATCTCCATTTCCAAGTCATGTAAGTCATAGAAACATACACCACAGAAGGTTTCTTCCAATTTGAGGAATAAATCAAAGTCAGTGTGACTCATATCTGATGAACAAGCAGGGCATGGCAGAGTGTCCCACCAATAAGACATAAGTGACATTACCCTCTTTGCTTTGTGACAAGATGTGTTGTCATGTAATATCAATGTAAAATCATTTAACAGTGTTTTTCATTTCTCTCAGATTTGCAGGTATTAGAAACATCTTGTAGTTGTTATGTTTGTGCTTTTCTTCCCATTTATTGTGGTCATGACACTTGCGAGTGACTGTACTCAATATGACATAACAAACAACATTAGAACATTTGCACACAATTTTGTAATCAGATCACAGAATAATTGGGCCAGGTGTGTATGAAGTTTTGACATGCTGTGACCATAACTTTTTAAATTATTAGGACATTCTTGCTATTTATTGGATGACCCTTGTAGCATCACACATGCATGCCATCTTCTCTTCATTCATGGGATGACATTTTATTTTTTCAAGAAGCCAATGATAGTTCATAGTTGTGCACATATTTTAGCATAAACTAAGCTATCCACAAAAATGGACAACAAACAGGAAAGTATCATTGCCTAACAGAGCTTACCTGGGGATTGTCTTTTGCTAGAATGTTGATTTTGTTCCAGGCCTCATCTCGTTGTTTTATCTTTTCCTTCTCCCTGAAATGTAATAATTCATTTACATAGCTAAAACAGTCAAACATACATGTCAGTGAATGCTTGCTACACTTTACAAACAGCATAAACATTGAGATGCTAATACAGTAATGGGCTGCAACAATCAGATACATACACTAATACATCAATGCAATATAAACATTACCATGCCAATAAAGTAGGTACCGGCAGCCTCTCTTTAGCAGTGCTGGAATTGTGTCAGTCAGTGGAAAAATTGCACATGTTTATCAGTCAAATATTCTTGCAGATGAACATGAATGACAAAGTTGTTATCATGAAGATAAAGATTGTTCTTTCCTCTATCGATCTGTGCTGTTTGTTTTTGTTATGAATGCACCCATACCAAAATCTGCGCCAAAAAAACCCCACGCCGACTGACGAAGTTTCATTGCGTGTCACGTAATGGCGACTGGCTCACGGCAGCGCTTAGGTGATCGGTTAATGGCAACTTAAATTATACGGGTCACACAGAACTACCTTCATGCAAATTAGTACAGTTGACAGGTCGAAACCCTGTCCTTCATTCCCATATAGTATTTATTTTATAAGATTGTTAGTTTGTTTGTCTTCTAAAGGTCGAAATATTGGCAAACTTTGAAGAAGCATATCTGAGGACCTCCTTAATAAATTAGATCATTCCCACGGATGCGCAAATAGCCTTTTTTTTTTTTTTGCTGAATCCAACCGTGTACGAAACTGTGAGATGTGACGTTTCCAGGGTGTGCGCGAGGATGTCTGCAGCGAGTAACCATGATCTGCCAGTTTAGCGTATGGGAACCTCGAATCATGGCCGCCTTCGAAGCGATCACTGAAAGTCCAGTCAACGGATTTCTATCTGTGATCGTCAAGCTGAAGGACAAACGTTGTAAACTTCGACTGATTTTTCATGAAAATTGAATATGAAGTTTGATTTAGTGAATTATTTTTGATGTTTCTCTTTATTTAGAAAGATTTTAAAAGAAATCCGTGGCAGGTATAGCCTGCATATGCAAAGAATAGAAAGTATGATCTCCGGTTTGATGCTTTATCGCCAAGGGATTTTTTTTAAGCGACCTGGAACTAGTAGAGGTAAAACTGTGTGAAGCGACTGCTTTCCAAAGGTTTATATTGCTAGTATTTAATGAATACGATGGAATTTTTTTTAATACATCTAAATCATCATATTTGTGCTAGTACTTGGCCAGAAATTCAAACCGGAAGTTGGTCGGCGAGTGCATGTCGTCTATCAGATCAGATTCAACAATGTTTATCATCGCAAAGAAACAGCAAATGGCCATTTTGCACAGTCATACACGTGTGCATGCACACATTATCAGAACACTACATAGCATCAGGCAAACACGGACACATAGCTCCACAAAGTCCAATGAGCCTTTCTAAAGGCACAATATAAGTTACTTTACTCTCAAAAGTAATCGCTGGCACAAATTAAAGAAAATACTTAAGAAAAAATTTGGATTTTATTTCTATTTGTTTTCAAGGCAATGATGATTTTTTGTGGATGAAATTAACCATCACTGCCACCAAAACTTCAACAGCAGACACTCACTAATAAACTACTTTTACAGTTAAAACTGTTGAGAACTGAGTGTAATAAATCGAGGGACGAGAACACGGTTTTTGTTTCAAAAATTAGTAACACTGATTAATCATCACCTCAGGAGCTAAATCTGAAGACAAAAATTGAGACAGTTTTAAAAGAAGCGGAATGATTTACAGTAGACAGACCAGACATTGAAAATTTCTTCGTCTGTGGATATGGGAAGATGCATGTTACTGCGAAATAACTGATGAAAATAACTTATTGATAAACATTAGGAATGAGTATAGAAATGACTGTAAGTCATATACTGCATTGACAGGCATGTATCTTCTGCTGTTACACATTTTAGTTTCATTATGTTATTGAGAAGGATGTCTTTCTGTGCTAGTATGATACAAAGTCATCTGTGGATCACATTGTTTCAGACAAAATCAGTATATGCACACAAAATCTTAAAATCTCGTATATTAGCAACAGTTGCTTGTAAAAAGTGAAGAGGTAGCTTTGTATTTGATTCACATGCAAAATTTCAGGAGATTCCATCAAGACATAATGTGAGTTATGTCTGTTTTAAGTTGGCCCGACACATTGGCACTCACATTATTTGGGTGCAAGTGCATACAAAATATCTTACATCTTGAATATAACTAAGCTTGTAAATAATTTACTGGTAGCTTTCAGTCTAATTGATTCACATGCAAAATGTCGAGGAAATCCATAAAAAAATAAGCGAAATATGCGCGTTTTAATTTGGTCTGGTACGTGAACCATGCTTTTTCCATCGTTCAAATGAGATATTTTGCCATTTTTGGAGTCATATAACTCATGTCTTTGTCACTTTACGCTGCCTCAAAAAATTCAAGATTCATACAATAACATTGTTTCTGAGGAAAAGTAAACTCTAGCTAATTCTGTCTTCTTATTTTTGTGTAATGAGGGTGCAAAAATGGCCTGTCATGCAATTTCGAACATTGACAAAATGGCATATTTATGAAGTTTGCAGCACTGCTGTGTAAATGTATGAACAGATCTGCTCGTATGCTTGATTTTTTATGTAGTTTATGTTGTTAAGAATTAAAATCAGGAATGACATTCTCTGTCTGACGACATCTTTACAATTGGCGAAAACGAACATAAACTGCCGTTTTCAAAGTGTGTTATCTCTGGACCTAATACAGCTAGAGACTTACTTCTTCTTTGCATTGTGCTTATTTTTTCTTGTACTTTTCAGAAATATAGTGTTAATAACCTTTTCAGACGTTTAATTTTTAGCTGCCGGTACCTAAATAAAGTATAATGCAGTACAAGCATACAGGATACATGTATACACCAATACATCAATTTAACAGTAAGCATGGTTCATCAAAATTAAAAACAAAAGTTTTCCAATTTATCAGTTTCAACCATACACATGAAAATACAAACACACATAAGCATACATACACACACACACCCTGTACAAACACACACACATGCATGCACGCGCACACACACACACACACACACAGTGCACTACTCACTTTTGCCTTTCTGCTTTATATTGCTGTGTACAATCATCAAACAGTTTCTGGTTCATTTCCATGAACAGCTTCAGAGCGTTGTATATCAATCCATGGATTGTTCTGAAACACCAACAGTAATTGCTAAAACACAATCACAAAAAAAAGGTCCTTAAAAATTCAAAAAGAGACATTACAGAGAACTGAAATGGTTTTTAGTTAATTCACATTAACAGCTTTAAAACACTGTGATATCTTAAACACACACACAATACTAAGTGTGTGTGAGTGCGTATGTTTGAAAAATAATATTATTGTACAAATTTCTAAACTGACATCATTTTCTCAGTTTAGAAAAAAAAAAAAAAGCCCTGGGTTTTAATAGGAGGTGTGTGTGTGTGTGTGTGTGTGTGTGTGTGTGTGTGTGCGTGCGTGCGTGCGTGTGTGCGTGTGTGTGTGCGTGTGTGCGTGTGTGCGTGTGTGTGTGCGCGCCTGTGTGTGCATGTGTATGTGTGAGTGTGCACCTGCTAGTGCACACAAATAAGTACATGCATGAGTGTGTCTGTGCACATACATGTGTGTGTGTGTGTGTGTGTGCACGCGCGTCGTGTGCGAGTGTGTGTGTGTGCCTGTGTGTGCCTGTGCATGTGTGAGTGTGCACCTGCTAGTGCACACGAATAAGTGCATGCATGAGTGTGTCTGTGCACATACATGTGTCAAGCTTGTCAAGAAAGTAATCTCATTTTATTTCTAAAATGGTGTGTGTGTGTGTGTGTGTGTGTGTGTGTGTGTGTGTGTGTGTGTGTGTGTGTGTGTGAGTGTGAGTGTGAGTGTGAGTGTGAGTGTGTGTGTGTGTGTGCGCCAGAGACAAGTATGTGTGTGCATGAACATGCTCTTCTGTCTACTCAAATAACAATAATACAATAAACATCCAGGGTTACCAGCCAAAATGGTGTATCACAAAAGGAATAAAGTTTAATTTGTTTGATCTTTGTAAACTTTTCTTCTTTTTATTTGTGTATCATTCTGCTGAAAGGTGTATTACAAAAGGAAAAGAATGAAGTTTAATTTTTTGTTTGATTTTTTCATTTTTCTCTGTATATTTCTATATCATTCTGCTGTATTATTCATTTATATATATCTGTTCACTGGCTATACTTTTATAAAGGTATGAATTACACAGAATACTTCTCTAATATTTCTACTGATTATGCATTGTATACAAGATCATAAATGTTTTGTATTAGGTGCTTGAAAATATCTTTAAAAAGGTTAATGATTTGTATTATGTGCTTGAAAAAGTCAAAACACAAAAACAAACAAAAAAGAAGAAAAAAGGCAGATATACTATTTTGGCAGATACCTTGAATCATGTCCCTTTACTTTCAAAAAGCTACATATGGGCCCACCCTCTATGGGAAAAAAATACAAAGTTAAAAAAGCCAAGATTAAAACAAGCAAATTGTATACACATGTATCTAAAAAAGATCCAGTTTCATATCAGTCCAGTTTACTTATATGTATAAAATCCTTATCATACCACTGTTGCCAAAAGCACATAAGAATCATTATGACAAATGCAATAATTTGTGTTTTTCTTCTACGTTCACAAAAAAAGGTCATCAGTCACACCATTTATACTATCCAGGCTTCATTTACGTGATCAAAATCTGAAAGCTTTTTTTCCCTTCGGTCATTTTTGTTTTTCATTTGAAAATTTTTTTTTTTTTATCAATACTGACGTATGAAATTTTTTTTTTTCAAAAAACATTTCACATTTTTATCCATACAGATGCATGAAAGACAACATATTTCAACTGAATAGAGAATTATTCCAAAGTCACAAACATGGTAATTGTATAATTTCTCTCAAAAACTTGCCCAAAAGATATATCACAACTCATGAATCAAAATAAATCTACCCTCATCCCACACCAATCACCCTGGTAATCTCCATAAGGCATGCTTTACTTTCCACTTTGTTAAAACAGTTTGCATCACAGGCTTATCAACCCTTTTGACTCCCTCAGCCTGCCCTATCCACCAGCTTCCTGCCAAAAAGATTGGCTGAGGATGTCAAAAGATAAATTGATAGGCTGAGGGTGTCAAAGGATAAATTGATTGGCTGAGGATGTTAAATAATTAATTTAAATAAAGACCTAAATGCTGATCTTCAACAAAACTGAAAGAAGAAATATACAAATAGAAATAGAGCATGCTTTTACGAAATATAACATAAAATGGCTCACTGGGAAAATGACAGCATAAGTCAACAAATGGGAGTTATATTTTATGTGACAAAATGTTTTTAAAAAAAGAAAAGAAAAACGGCATTTCTATTAATGAGCTATTATCGATTGTCAGTCATGCTCAAAATTAGAACCTAGGTGAAATGTTTTCCCTTCTCATACAGATGGTCACTTTTTTCTTTTCTTTTGGTATTTCATATATTAAGAATTTAAAAAAAAAAAGAATATTCTTACTGAACACTGACAAAACAACCACAGATTATAGCAAAATAAGGATGGAAAATATGGAATAACTAGTCATGAAATATAAACGGAGAGGAAAATATGTCTTCACTCTCGCAAGCTCTCTCTCTCTCCACACACACACACACAAACACACATACACACAGAGGGAAGATGAATATGAAAATTATCAACACTTCATATGAGTTTCTTTTTCTTGTTCATCACTCTTTTTCTTTTTAAACAATTTTTTTATATATCAGGATGTAATAGCATATAATACCCTCTACACCCCCCCCCCCCCCAAAAAAAAACCCCACCCCTTTTTAAAAAAGACCAACCAGAGTCAGCTAAATGGACTCAAAAATCAACCAGACAGCTAAATGATACCATGGTACACACAAGTCAGCAATTCAAACATTACCTGGAAAAACATGATTTAAATCAAGTCCACGTTAAGTTAAAAAAAAAATTTCTAAATGTAGTTTTACTTCTCTCTCATAAAAACCCATCCTCTGCTCTTCTAATGATATATCTTATTTAACTATTATTTCAATATTTCAACAGTGACTAAACCCTTTGGCTAGTTAATTCATTTGGAAGTAAATGACAATGGTGAGGCTATGCTTCATAAATGCACCGACGATGAGATACATCCCAAACACCAAATACTTTCTTTTTTCTCCTGGAATACATTTCTTTTAAAAATCTTAGTCATGTTTCAAACATACCTCAAATTAAGAAATCTATAAATATGACAAAACCATAAGACAGCAAGAGAGAGAGAGACACTTACACACACATTTGTAAAGGTCACTAACACATACACAAAATCATGAACTCATTTTTGTACCTTGGGAAGAAGGAAGGGTGAAAAGGAGTAGACAAGAGACTAATGCAAGCTACTGCATGCTTTTGGTTACCTTGTCCATGGTGTGAATGCTTTCATTTAGCACTTATAACATTTCGGGTAAAACATGAAGAGAGAGAGAGTTCATGCATGAATGTATCTACAGACCTTGTCCATAGAGCATGTGCCTTCACACCATTACTCAACTGCATACAATGTTTCAATATATCAATGCGAAATGAAAAGAAATACATACATAAAATGAAAAAAATAAAGACAGATAAAGACATAGATGACCAAACAAGAAAGATGACACTTAACACTACATGCATACTCACTCACTCACCACACACACACACACACACACACACACACACACACACACACACACACAACAAGCACATACACATTGTATCATTCTCTTTTCTTCGGCAAAATTGCCGCCTTGTCCACTCTCAGTTCTCACTCTTTCTCAAGATCAAGTATTCCTCATGGTTGTTTTTATGTCTACATATGTCTTCTACCAAAGGTAAACCTTTACAAGTATGGAATAAATTCAATACAAATTTGACTTTTAGGACTGTAATACCTCCTATCCATTTCTTTTTTAAAAAATAGTTCAGCTTCTTTCAGAAGTGGAAGATACTCTGAACTACACTTTAGTTTTACTGTGGTGGTACTTTCTTCACCATTGAGATCAAAACCATCACATATCAATAGACACATACTGAAGAAGAAAATTAGATAAATTTATAAAAAACAACTTTTGTTCTTGACCTTTATAGGTAATTTATACCTGAAGAAGAAAATCTGATAAATGTATAGAAAACAACTTTTGTTCTTGATTTTTATAAGTCAATTCCTTAATTTCCTGACAATTTTTGTGTCATTTAGCATATTTAAAAAGATACAGACAATCTAGAATATAGTCACTGTAACTTAGAAAAAGATTTAATATGAAATAAAACCTGACATGAACCAAGGGCAATGATAGACTGTCGCAATAGCAAAAATAAATTTCAATTTCTGTCAGCTCCTGAGAAAGTTCCTTAAAAAAGCGCTGACTTAAGACACTTTTTTGAATCTGTGTGGTCTTGACATTGGTGCCTTACTTTCTAAACTGACTTTTTCATGACTCCCTTATAGTCCACATCTTCAACCAGAATTTGGTGACGATCCACCAGTACAGAGCTAAGTAAATGTGTCATCGCACTTTCATCACACAAACACATACACAGACATAGACCCACCTCTCGCTGGTCAACTTGAAAAAAAAACTCATGGGAAAAAACAGGCTGAAGAGTACGAAGCAAGAAGTGGGAAAAAAAAAAAAAAAAAAAAAAAAGGGGGGGGGGGGGGGGGGGGGTAAAATGACAACGAAAATGGAAAACTAAAAAAGAAACAAGACCTTTCCTGCACAAAGCTGGTGGACAGAATGAAGGACTGAAAGGATTAAATGTCTGACATCCCCTGGGGTAGGGGGGAGGGGGACTTGCATATTGTAACCACAAACCCCTGAATAGTGTAATATTGCAATAATGGTGCTACACATTAAAACTCATTCATATACTCAGGTGCACATGAGTTGCTTCTCTCAAACAAATTAAAAAAAGAATAAAAACTACACCCATCAGAAGCAACAAATAAGAGCCGAAAGATTGGGGTAGAGGAAACACAATAAATGTATACATAAACAATATTTACTTTCCAACTGTTAAAACATTGGCACAATACACTTATGCTTGATCAATTTTCCACATCTGCTCTTGCCAAGATCTACTTCACATTTAAAGCTAGAATACCAGATTACATAGGAGAAAACAGGACACGAGATCTTACTTGTTCCAATGCTCTTTGCTTTTGTACAGGGCTGGAAACATGACAGGCATAACGCTGGACACATTGTCACTGATCAGACTCAAGATGTATTCGTTATTCCAAAAATAGAGCGCACGCTCAGCCACCTGTTTACCAGAACCGAAGAGAACAGAAAAAGACAACACCATCACATCACTGACAACACTAATTCAATGTCATGAGTAGTGCGCTTCACATCTACAACTGAATGTAAACTATGGTGTGCAAAGGCTGGCACTGACATTTTCAAACTCTTGTCATTTCACATAAATTCTTTACAATTAACCATTAAAAAGCCATCAAATTCAAGTACAGATTTGTAATTCATTACTACGGTTTCTTGGATCAAATGAAGATCAAACTACGTCATACTCTAATATATATATATATATAAATATGATTCCAAACTTAAAACTTAATATTCTTTTGTTTGAAGTTTCATTGCCAGAAAGTCTCACACAAAATGGTAATATTTTTTAGTCCAATTGGCCAAAGATGGACTGCATTTATGCAAAACAGAGAAGAAAATAGGCACTGTTTACAACAAACTATCTGAAGACTGTAAACGACAAAAGCTTGAAAATGTCACGTAACTGAAGACTGCAATATTCAAAACACAGAAACAGATACAACTGCAAGCAACAGTGGCTGAAAATAAGGGTAAATATACTTGCAGCAGAAGTGGTTGTGACAATGCTTCACATCAAATATGGGTGAAAAAAAAGGGCGAAATACTGAACGGGTATATCTGCACAATAGTCAGTGTAATAACAGAAAAACACACATGAAACAACAAACACACAATGACTAAAAGCATGCAAGATGAAGAGCACACCAACATGTTACAAAAAGGTCATTTCAAAGTAGAAAGCAAGAAAGATGACAGGAAAAATTATATGAAAACAAATATAACTATCATATAAATAATAGCCTCAACTAATTCCTAACAAAATAATCCTCGCTCACTGAATTTCGTTTTGGAAGCAAGTCATCCAGGATGACTGGCAGACTTGACTGGAGAGCATACAGAACATTTGGGAAAAATGTCTAAAGGCATATCTACAGTTTCACAATCAATGTGGATATTTTTCAAAGTTAGCTAGGACTCATGTAGCCAGCTTCCAAGTGAGTGTTTACCTGATTCAGCAAAAGAGTTGAGAACCAAGATTACAAGAGAGAACATTGCAGAACTGGGCAGGTTCTTTTAAGCTTCAAAGTCTGACAATATGTATAGGTTTCCAGAAAGAGAGAAGCCAAATTCACAGCAAGCAACTGTTTTAAAAAGACAGAAGTATTGCACAGTAAGAATTGGCAAGATAGAAGTGTACAAACAATTTACAGTCATGCTGGCTCCGTGCACCTCCATTTATTAACTGTTACATCTGTAAATGTCAAAGCGCAGCCACTTTAATGATTACAGAAGTACGAACAATAAATTGGTATTTGTATCTGGACAGAAAGACTCAATTGAAATGCCACTTTATCAGATATGAATACTGCTCTTCAACTGTCCAAATATCCCACATTTTCAACTTCAGTGAAGGCTGTCGCACAATGAAGTGAAGGCTGTCGCACACTGATGCAATGACAATCTCATGGGCACTTATTCCCCAAAGAATGTTGGGAGATAAAAACATGTGTGAACACACATCAGGTCAGTAAACATTAACTGTTTAAACTGTTTAAGCTAATGATCTATCAGTACATACAAAAAGTGAAAAAAAAAAGTACTAAAAGATAAAATACAATGTACCTCTATTCACTAGCTACCAAATGATAACTGACACACAGAAGACAACAACAACTTGGACATGCAACGACGAAACATGGGTGGGTGTCCACACAACAGTCCTGAGATGCCAACCAAGGACTTTACTTGTTCCAGTGCTGTTTGGTTTTATAGAGAGCGGGGAACATGATGGGCAGAACGGTGCCTACATTGTCACTGATCAGACTGAGAATGTACTCATTATTCCAGTAGTACAGGGCTCGCTCTGCTACCTGCACAATGGATACAACACAGAAAACCACTATCACATATTCAATACTGCCATCAAATGCCACACTTGCTTCAGCATCTTCAAACACTATCTGCACTATCAATGCATTCCAATTTCATTAGAAAATGTCTGAAAATCAAAGAACATTTCTGATCTGGAAAATCACTGGTTGGTGCTGAAAATGTAAGCATTCAAGTCTAATTCTAATATTCCATTCATTTTTAGATCTTCAACACCGAGTTAAACAGGAAAACGAACGTAGTTACACAATGAAATCAATGCCATAACTACCTTACATCTAAGGTCTTGGTTCAGTTTCATTTCAACATGTTCACGATGGTGCCACATTGCAAATCCTAGAATACGCGGAAAATTAATACTGCCATAATCATATACCCTCACAATATATGGAAATGCCATGCCATTATACAGGTATACTTATGTACCCTTACAATACATGGAAATGTTTTGTCATTATAAAGGTCATACTTATATGCCCTCAGAACACTTATGTGTTGTAAGAAATGCTATGCCATTATATTATAAAGGCATAACTACAATGGCATCCTTGGCGTACTCCAACTGTGGTTCGGAACCATTCTCCTATGTAAGTACGCCAAGGATGCCTGCTCTCCCCCACTCTCTTTAACATCTTCTTAGAGAGAATAATGGCTGACGCACTTGAAGACCACGAGGGAACAGTCAGCATCAGAGGTAGAACAATCACAAACTTGCGTTTTGCTGACGACATTGACGGACGAGTTGGGCAAGAGCAAGAGCTAGTCAGTTTGATAAAACATCTTGATGAGGCCTCACAGCACATGGCATGCAGATCAGTGCAGAGAAAACCCAGTTGATGACAAATAATACCAATGGCATCAGCACTGACATTACCACAGACAACAAGAAACTTGAGACCGTCCATAGATTTAAATATCTGGGAGCTATAGTATCAGATGAAGGATCAAAGCCCGAAGTACTTTCCAGGATTGCCCAGACCACAGCTGCAATGACCAAGCTAAAAGTCATCTGGAACGACAAGAATATCGCTATCGGCTCCAAGATCAGACTGATGTGTTCCCTGGTCATGTCAATATTTTTGTATGCATGCGAAACATGGACCATAACAGCAGACATTGAAAGAAGGATACAGGCAATGGAGATGAGATACTTCTGCAAACTCCTTGGTATCTCGTACAAAGATCATATAACCAATAAGGAAGTGAAAACCCGAATCGAAAACGCCATCGGGCCGTATGAAGACCTCCTGACCTCAGTGAAAAGACGCAAACTGAGGTGGTACGGGCACATCACACGATCATCTGGACTGGCCAAGACCGTCTTGCAGGGAACAGTTTAGGGAGGGAGACGAAGAGGCAGACAGAGAAAAAGATAGGAAGACAATATCAGAGAGCGGACTGGCCTTGAATGGAATATCATTCTGCAGAAAGCTGAGGACCGTGAGGAGTGGAGGAAGTTGGTTACAAAATCTTCAGTGGTGCCCCAACGGTCAACCAGACTACAGGACCGATGATGATGAACTACAATGCTATCAGAATACATTAATGCTACGTCATTATAAAGGTATTATGCCATCTCAAATGTCCTCAAACCACAAGGAAATGCTAGGCCATTATAAAGGTATAATCATACACCCTCAGTATACATGTAAATGCTATGCTACAATGTCAAGCCTCTTTCAACTAATTCTTCACCCCACATGTTCTCATGAGGTGTGCTCACACACTAACTCGCCCAGCATAATCCTCAATAACCATGAAACATATCTGAAAGTGAAAATAATGACTGACCTGAAAATGTGGGCTGGACACACATTTGGCCAACTGTTTGAACAGTGGCACCATCACTTTGGTGAATTCTGCTGGTTCTATCACATCCAGGATCTCCTCCAGCTCATTCAGAAACATCACCTGTTGATGTGGACCAATAGAAAAACGGAAGAAATATAGAAACACAAGTATATACCATCCATGATAAAGTAGAATATGCCTTGTCTTTATCATTTTTTTTAAAAGTGATAATAAATATACACAATAATTGTGTTCTTAAGTAGTTTCCATCATTATATACATGTGAGTACTTATGTTCTTTGTAAGTCAAGCAGCTATTCAATTTCCTTTGCAGGGTTAATGAATAGAGCACTGTACTATACCATACAAAAAACAACATTATTTTCAAACATGCTTCAACCAAGTATTCGTGTCAACTTTCAGATTCAAACCTCCATCATGTTAAAGATCAACTACAAAAGCTTACATTTCATTTACTTTATCAAACAAGAATAATGTATGTTTTGTTTTGCTGTATGTCATGTACTGTATTAGTACATACTCACCTCTTTTGGACTGTGAACCTTTGGCCAGAACTTCAACAGACCCATGATAACCTGCATGACAATAAAACCAAGTATTAAAACAATATCAAACATGACAACAAACTAAAAACTGACAACTGGGGAAAAAAAACAACTCTTTCAAGGACGGAAAAAAGGGAACACTGAATCAACATCTACATGAGAGTGACTGTAAGACAGTGTCTGTATTACATATTTTCAAGCAAAATACTGAAATCTGAATCATTTGCCAGGAAAACTGAAAATCTCTGCACTTGTTTCTATCAGACTTGAAAATGCTACTGACTGCATGCACAAATGAGACATTTTCATCTGCTGTTCAGGTCTCTGACCAGCAGACCACCACAACTGACAAAGGTACACTTGATGTTGAGATATGAATCCTTTTATCATTATTGTTTAAAGCCCAGCTGACTGTGCAGAGTAATAACAGGGCTGTAATCATCTTAATTAACATCTCTCTGACCCCCCACCCCCTAAAAAATGAAAAGTGAAATTCTTTAAATAAACCCCTGTTTATCTAGAATTTTACCACATCCAACTGATGCAGAGTGGCACACAATTGTATTTTTAGCTGTAACCTAACCCAATGTTTATCAAGAATTCAGTCAAAAGATGCCTCCAGATGGTGCTCCAACCCCACCTGACCCTCCAGGTGGTGCTCCACCCCACCTGACTGTTCAAATCGCTCTCCAGCCTCTTTTCCCCCAGCTTTGTATGCCAGGCCAGAGCGGAGGATCTCGAGCAGGGTCATAAAGTTGGCCTAAGAGTTGGATATGGTAAGTGTAATAGCTTAACAGGAATTCACTTTAAAAATTCCTCTTGTAGCATCATACACTCTACCATATGATGCAGTGATGCAGAATTTAAAGACAGGAAGATGGAAGAGATGCTCCACTCTAGTCTGTCCACCTCCTGTAGGTATCTTATACTCCACTCTAGTCTGTCCACCTCCTGTAGGTAACCAAAGTGAAGGAGATACGGGACAGACCCTCTGTGGTGGCAACCCACAGATCTCCAACGTAATGCTTCACAAAGGTGGATTCCCTGTGTCGGCAGACTGCTTCAGGGACGTCACGAATGGAGACGGAATGATAGAAGGCAGCTGTGACCGAATGGGCCCTGAGTTCATGGGCCCAGAGTTGTTCCAATAGAATGAAGATGGATGTTTCCTTATTTGCCCTGGTAATTGCTTCAGAGAGCCATCAGGATACGGTGGTAGTCATGGTATCTTTGATGTACTATTTATTAACTGAGATAAAGAGTTTCTGTTGAGAGGATCTCATTGGAGCTGAGTGATGCCAGTAGTGTTTGAAGCAGCAGACAGGGTGCTAGAGCTGGTACTCTCCTCCTGTGTCTCTGGGGTCCAAGAATGAGACCAGAGATGGGATCCTGAAGGAGCATTTTCTGGAGTCTGCCTGCTGGGTCTTGGCAAGAAATTCCGGCAAGAATTAAAGACAGAAAAGGGAATCACACCTAACAGTTCAAAAGGAATTCAAACGACACTCAGGAAGTGAGATCACATTCCTTGGGGTTTGTGCAAAAGCGAAAGTGACTGCAGACTCTCTGGTTATAGGCCTGGCTTAGCTCTTTGGAGTCTGCCAAGATCAGGCCGATCGTTCAGGAAGCAGGCGAGATGGATGGCTTCTTTCCACAAGCATCGCAGAAATTTCCTGCAGGAAGATGTGGAAATAAGCATCCTTGAGGTCGATGGAGGCTGCTCAATTGTCTTTCCTCACTGACTGTCAAACTCGGGCCAGGGTTTCCCTTTTGAAGTGGATATGCTCTAGAAGTAGATGAGGGAAGAGAAATCCAGAACAGGGTGCTAGCCACTGAAGGATCTTGGGGACTGTGTAAAGGCAACTATACAAAAGCCAGATCAGGCTGTATGTAGAGGATTCTCAGTGCCTGTTTTTGAATGCGATCTGCAACCTCCTTTCTAGGGAAGTTTGTATCCCTCTTCTAGGATTGCCACCAACCAAAGAATAAGTCCTAAGAGTTTCCACTCTTAGATATGGAGAGTTAGGCTCCCCACTAAGCCTAGACCCCTCTGGAGGTGGTGGATGTGTCCATCAAATCACCTGCTGGTAATCCTGCCGGCAGTTTGAGGTTTGTGTTTTGGCCTGCAGATGCTATATTTGTCAAAGTCCACCTTTCGTTTTGGTGCGCCAGATGTTAAACGGAGGGTTGTCTAGCTGGTTTGTTCCAGAACGAAAGTGCCGCAGAGTCCCTGTATGCTGCTGCATATTCTGTAACAAACGGCTGCAAGTAGGATCTGAAGAATGAGGCTGGTTGGGACAGAAATGCCCTGAGAACAGGATAGTCCTCTTCTGGTAGTTGCTCACTGCCAAGATGGCACTCCTATGCTGGAGAGCAAGAATGTTACCGGGCTGAATTTCAGTGTCTGCCTCAACAGGCTTCTTTCTAAGGTGCCGATGCTTTCTGGAAGGGAAGAGTTTTGCCCTCTCAAAAATGAGAGTACCATTCTGAGAGGATGTGGCGAGAGTTGGGCTGACCGAGCGAGTCTGTCCATGTTGGCAATGGCTGAGAACAGGACAGTTGTGGTGGATGGTAGTGGTTTTGATAGGAGCACCTGGTCCTGTGAGGACCATTCTGGAGGTGCAATTGAAGTGGGTCCAGATGTCATCCATGGCCTTCCTATGTTAGGAACTAACCTGTGAAGAGGGCACCAAGGGAAAGGAGTGACTCTGATCCCGGACCCGGCATAGAAAGGGGACCTCGCACTAGGTTTGTTGCGTTTTTCATAAGCTTCTTTAGTAGTTCTCGTAAAAAGGGATGGAGTGCATGGGTGAAAGTGAAAAAATCTCTCAATCCTGAAAGCTTAAATTTCCATGTCCTCTAAAAGTTCCCATTCCTGAAAACCTGCATCCACTCCTGAAGCAATAGAAACATTGGACATTGCAATCTGTCAACCTGCATCCACTCCTGAAGCAATAGAAACATTGGACATTGCAATCTGTCACACATGGTTTTACTAGCAATACTATGTTTGCATATATATGTGAAAAACAAATTATGAGCAACAAACCATGTTATCAACATCTTACCTTCGGCAAATCAGAACAGTTTGAGGTTTCTTGGTCTACACACATACACAGTTCCAGCTGCAGATGGTAAGTCGCAGGCATTGTTTTGATAATTATAGTTCACTCTGATCATTTTCAACTTTTCAAAACTAGTTACCAGTAAGCATGATGTACAGAAATGTTCTGATGTCATTAAGTTCTTGAGTGTCACGGTTCTTCACACTGGGAACAACTCTCTTCACATGGAAATTAAAGTAAAGGAAGTCCTGCCATACAAATCTAAACTATACCACTTCTTCACATGGAAATTAAAGTAAAGGAAGCCCTGCCATACAAATCTAAACTATACCACTTTAAGTCAATCATACACATCTAAATTTCACTGTACTTGTAAACATGCACTAGTTTACAGTGCACTTAATCAAATAAATCTAAAATTTTCTCTTGAAGAAAGATCTGTCTTTCAGCTCTTCTTCAGCTTTTTCTTTTTTTGCCTGGCTTGACATTAGTCTGTCCTGTACTCCCATCACCAGGCCTCCCAATGGCAAATGAAAAAAATCTTTGAAAACGTAAGGGGGTGGGGGGCGTCTAGGGGGTATGTTCCTCAGATTTTTTTGTTGTTGTTGAACAAAGATGCAAAATAGTGCAATCTGAAACTATCTGGGACAATTTTAGGCTTGTTTGTGAGCCTTTGTATTGATGCAAATAATTTATATACACTGGTTTCAGATTTCTAGAGAAAAAGGTTGATGTATATTTTTCTAATGTGTGCTCCTACAACATTAAGTAACAGACTGAACATCTTCGTGGTTCTTATCAGTTTTTATCTCATCTGCTACTCCTTTGGCTTGAAATGCTCTGAAAGTTTGTGGATGCCTGCTTGACTTTAGTTAATTAATTGACTTTGCAGCAGCACAAGACACAGTAGACTATGCCAGCCACTGCTATCAATTTTTTGAAAGCCATGTCAATTTCTTGTGAAACTCACTCCCAACACCACTTATTTTTGCAGTCTTTGTCAAATGTTTTTGCTATGGCAGACCACCTCTCCAGAATATCGATTTGAGAAATGGTCACGCTCCTCAAATGTTCTGCAATCGGCTCCAAAGACAAGCCGCACTTCATAGAAATTAATACCGGATTTATCCCCCTTCCCAATGTTTCGTCATCTGCTACAAGAGATCGACAGGCTGACAAACGGCCTACTGTTTCGCAGAAGAAAAACATATCAGTCCATTTTTTCTCAGAAAGCACACGATTTTTTTGTCGAAAGCAGCTTGTGGATTTTCTCAAGATTTCTACGAAAAATCGGAAAAAAGGGAGCCCTGCACCACCATTTTCAGCAGCTTTCTTTGCAGATATAAACACGAGTGCGGCGTTTCTGGTGTTAACCTGCGCATGCGCGTTAGTGTTCTCGCCACTCTGAATCCATAGGTTCGCCAAGACGCAAGGGAATATCAACACTTCCCGACACTTTCCGACGGGG
Organism: Monoplex corrugatus; assembly: GCA_030674185.1. Taxonomy (NCBI): domain Eukaryota; kingdom Metazoa; phylum Mollusca; class Gastropoda; order Littorinimorpha; family Ranellidae; genus Monoplex; species Monoplex corrugatus. Next base: position 39,056,128 of record JAPXFY010000012.1, on the reverse strand, counting down.
AAAAAAAAAAACGTTTCAGTTTAGTTGTTATCTGCATGGTGCCGATTAATGAATTCAGGCAAGTTTGGTAACACCTGTCTGACATTGGTTCCCCCTTCCTCCTCTTTTTTCTAATGGGGGGGGGGGGGGGGGTAGTAATCACGAAGCTGAGGTGCCAATCCGGAAAAATCTTTCTGCCGACGTTTTCAATCCGGAATTCCGGATTATTCCGGACTACTTTCACCCTTTCATCCATGGGAGTGACACCTGGAGGCATCTTTTGACCAAATTTTCAGTAAACAGTGGGTTAGGTTACAGTCAATAATACAGCAATCATGTGCTAAAAAAAATAGAGCAATCATGTGCCACTCTGCAACAGTTGGATATGGGTATAGTGTATGAATTTAAATAAGGTACACATATCAAAATATTTATACACATGATCTAAGGATACATCCCTGGCATTGATCACTCCGTCCAAATTATCACCAGGGGTTTTAAAAAAATGAACAAATATATGCACATGAGTACACTAAAACATATAAAACCAGGCTGAAATGATCTAAAACTACTTCTGCACATCATAATATCTTACAGCCAAAAATGTAGTTAATACATGCATGCAATTATCAATCCCGAGAAAGTAAGGCTTTATGAAAAACATACAGGTGAATGGGCCACAAGGCAGAAAATGATAGGAGATAACAGAAAGCCAAGGTACAAGAGAGAAACAAGCAAAAAAGGAAATTTCTAGCACAAAATTTCCATAAAGTGAGGACACTATATATACTGAAAAAGCCCCCAGCATCCGCACAGCACAAATATGAATCCTGCATGCTGTCCTGTCATACAGTTTCAGACAATACTGGATGACTGCTGCATGATGCATTATCATCCTTATTCTTTCGCTTTTACTTATTCTACAATAGCACCTTTCTGATACGGTCTTGTAGTCTAGATCTGAGCTACCGAATTAAATTGTCATGTCATAATATATAAATTTTATCTGGAAGACAATCTCAGCTCCAAAAGTATTCTAACCATTCTTGTGGCGTTGTACATGTTTCACAGAATCCCCCTTGCCACATCAAGCTGGCAAAAGAAAAGACCACACACACACACACACACACATGCACGCACACACACGTGCGCGCACACACACACTCTCTCTATCAGAACTAAAGCAGAATACAAAATCCACATTTTCACAACATGCTTCATCTGGAATCTTCCTCTAAATAATTACATCTTGTAGACAGATAGGTACACAGTAACACAAGAGTTTTTTTGTTTGTTTCAGAACACACACCTGTTCGGTAAGACTAGGATCTTTCTCCAGGAACTGGACAACACAGTATGCTAACTGAGGATGGTAGACACTCAGAGACTTCACTTTGTGCAGTGGTAACAACACCTTTAGCAGAAAGATCTTGTGCTCTTCTTTCAGTGGCAATGCAAATCCATTGATTATACTGAAACCAGAGAATAGATGTTCATAAAACACTCGTAAAATTCTTTAGAAACATTAATCTACTGAACTTTTAAGTAATGTACGCACATTTAATACAGTTCAAAAAAATCTGTTTTTGAAGGCTTTTTTTAAGTTACAATTTAAGCCTGTTTAACATCATCTACAGATTCCCTAGAGTTCCGTTTGTGTTTCTTCAAGATTTCATAAAACAGGGGCACACTGTAGCAATTCAGTTTTTGGAATGGACGCTTATGCATAGCATCTAGCATCTTGTTCTGCAGGTCTAAAGTCCATCTTGGTCTTCCTGACATGAGAGAAAACCCTCTCACAGACAGATTTAGATACAGGAATGAGGAGGATCCCCCTCATCACAGCAGCCTGCAATTAATTAATTAAGCAGGCCAGTGACCCATGCTAGATGAAAATGAACTTTCCATCAGAATTCTGACATCATTGTTAACATCTTTCGACTGGTCAGAACAAAACACAATGAATTCAAAACAGCTGTATGTCTGAAAACATGACATTTTTAACAATTGTCTTCTTTCAGCATAGTTATGGTCATGAAATTTGTATGAATCGTACAGCTTGATGCATCATGTCAGGGAAAGGAAACAAGATGGTCAAGCCATTCTGACAATTTCCATTTTAATAGGATTTTCCCTTAAAATCAAGTTTAATAAACATACCATTTCTCTCTGATGCAGTAACACCAGCAGCGCTCAGCTTACTGCCTCATAAAATACTCATCCATCTAACATGGAAATCGCATATCTATAGTCCGAATTTTGATCAAATCACCCTTAGGACCCATCCGCTGGCTTGCAGTGCTTCCTATGCATAGAGGTAAAGGGAAAAGCTGCCTGCCAAGAGGGAGGAGTGGGGTGACGGATGAAAAAGGGTATGTCACTTGGGATGGGATGGCCTGAACAGCCAGAGCGGTAGCAGGTCACTGACCAGGATGGCGCAGCCTTTGCATGTTGGACCTGAAGGAGCCCTCAACTGCAGCCACGTGACTTGAGGGAGATGGAAGCTTCTGCATAATTCCCTAGGAGAGAGCTGCTTGGATACCCGGTGGGATGGATCCGCTCAAAGAGCTACTAGGTCACAGCAGAGATCACATGGCTCTTGATAGTGGCATGTACATGATGTCTAAAAATAAAGCCATTCTTAACCCACTGACTGCCGCCAATGAAAATACTACAGAGCTCACAAGGCCTTCTGCGATGCATAGAAATATAGAACTAATGGAGATAGTTTGTCAGACATTTCAGGGTAATGTAAATGGGAGAGAACCACCATATGATGTTGCCAAAACAGGAAAAGAATAAGCAAACGATATACCAGAAAAACAAACAAAAATGAGAAAAAAATCAAACAACTGAAATAGGTGCGGGGACAGGAAAAAAAGCGTCTGCCAGAAGGGAAAGTTACAGGATATGTGCTATATACCCACAAATTTGCCACTTCCACAATAGGTGGACTAGTTGTGACACTGGGCCGATAAGCCAAGCACTGCCAGCTACTGCACGCATGAGACATGGTACAGAATACATAAAAAAAAATTTTTTTTAAATTATTCCAGATATCCAAACTTTGCATTTCTTCCTTTGATCTTGAAAAAGCATATAAAACTTGACATAACAATAGTTGACTGTCATAAGTCAAAACAGAATGCATATAATGTCAGAAATTCATCAGAAAATGCTGTTTACCTCCCTTCAACAGTCTGATTTAAGGCACTATTCTAGTCAATGTGACATTGTCCTTGGCATCATAACTTCCAAACTTACTTATCCACAATTCCTCAAAGGTCCAAACATTTGACCCAATTTTGGTAAAGATCTATCAAGAAACAAACAGTTCACAAAATCTTCATAACACATTTCTGTCACACACACACAAACACACTCTCTCTCTCACACACACACACACACACACAAACAAACACACACACACACACACACACACACACAAAACCTCTTTGGTTCATATGAAACAATCTCAGATATTAAAAACTGAGAGGAAATACATACTGAAAAACAGTTACATCTGTATTCAATGCGACCCAAACAGGTCTTGCACACACAAACTTTTACAATGCTACTTCCTTCAAGAATGGACTTGAGGTCTGCACAGAGCCATGATCCACTTACAGTCTCTAGAAACATCCCTGACACGTTTCTATCTTTAGACAGTAGGATATATAATTTCTGTCTTTAGACAGAAGGATATATATACACATATACATATATAGATGTATGTATATACGTATAGATGTACGCACATGTTATCTTATTTTTATATATATATATATACATATATATATATGCACAGGTTAAACTTTTCAAATTAGGGAGACTGGAAAAGCACACATGCACACAGCTGTGCGCGCGCGCGCACACACACACACACACACAAACACATCTGAAATACCAATTAAAAGAAAAAAATCATTTACCTCCCTAAAATTTCCAACAGCTCTGCAATGCCATTGTGATGTTCTGTTTCATAAATAAAGCTGAAAGAAAACAAAATCAAGACAAATCAGTAACTTTGTTCTGCCAATTGCCCTCCTCCAACAGCCTTATTGCCAACCTCACATCCTATACACAATTCTATCCCTCCCCCACCCCACCCCCCCCCCCCCAAAAAAAAAAAAAAACACCCAAAACACAACACCGCAGGATGACTGTCAATTACTTTTGAAGTGGTTCATTGTCCTGATCTACAACAGCTTTACAACTGTTGACAAGCTAAAGACAAGAGGATTAATGTAAAATCTCAGAAATACAAGTATCTGGCCAGATACACACAGCACTCAAAAATGCAATACACACAAAAACATTTCACCTAATGCAAGAACAGAAAACCACTGTAATTGTAATAAGTACTAACTCATGGACGAGCATAGATGATGACTATAATAATCGAAAAATACATACCTGTACTGACTTGGACATAGATATACAAAACAAATTCCTATTAATGAGCTGTGACTTTCTATGACAATACAATTACATACAGAAACTAGCAATGAACATTCATTCGATAACCCACCTATAGAAAATGTTGTTGATGTGTTTGCGAATGAAAGCACGTAGACCAAGGAATTTGCCATATATCCTGTGTAGTATCGTCTTCAGAAAGTCTCTCTCTCTGGGGTCTTCACTGTCAAATAAGTCCAACAGCTGAAACAAGAAAGAACAACAAAACACATATACCAAGCTGAAAACAAATATTTTCTTTTGAAGGCACGACTGTGGTTTAGGTGATGGAGATGATACAGGCAGGAGGACGCTGAAAATTTCAAAAATGCAAAGTATATCATGAAAACTTTTCCAAGCCTATTGTGTACAGCCATGCCAAATCATGTTGTTTATCACAACTTGGAGAAGTACAAGTGAATACTTAATCATGCCTTACCAAAGCTATGAGCCATACAGAGGCACTTAAAAACTATTAACAGAAGGTTATGCTTTGCCAAAGCTGTGACTAACACAGAAAACTATTAAAAGAACTTGCAGTTTGTCAAAACTGACCTACACAGAGAAAGCCCTGCTACCAAGTACCATATCAAACAGACATGTTTCAGCTAACCAGCTTTATTTTCGTCCAAGTTTTGCTCAGTGTCGCCTTTTTCTGTGCTCAAGCTTTATATGGCATGATATAATCACGCGCTTCAGTCTTGACTGTTTTGCCCTTTCAGGTGCATGATCTTAGCCTTGTTAGCCATGCATCTTCCACTGTGTTGTTTCAATTATCTGTTTCCATCTCTTGTAATCTAGGTACAATTGGTGGAAAACCATCCAAAACCAACAATGGGGGGAATAATTTAACAAAACCCCCAGCTTCAGACCACGAATTGATGCCAACAATATTACTTCAACTGTCAGTGCCAAATCGACTCATCACCCAGTGTCCAGTGGAGGAGATTCGATTACAGGAGCCCCTCCTTCCCCAGCAGCACAGTGCATGAAGCCAAAACAACTAGTTATAGTCTATTACAAATTGCTAAATAATGTCACCGTTACCGCAGAAACCAAGTCAAGATTTTAAAAGCATTTACATCAGTAGATCTACATTTAAGGTGCAAAAATCACTAAAATACAAAACATAAAAAAACAGTTTGTTATGAAAATGTTAGTTTAGTACCGAGACATGTCAGGATACTAATTCAGTAATTGGGAGCTTAACCAGTTCAGTGCCTATAAGCCGTCAGCTGACGTTGCACAAAAGGTGTTGCTATATTGCCTAAGAGCCGTCCGCTGACGTTGCAGGAGTTTTCCGATTTTTCGTTCACAACTGTGTGAGCCAGTAAGCACACAGGAACGCTGCACACTGAGCTATATGTGTCTACAATATAAAAATAGGATGTAAATTAGGATACGTCATAGGGAAGACACATTTATTGTCGCTAATGATTTGGTAACTGGACCACGTGAAGTGGAGCACAATAGCGACGCAACCTTCGATAAGCCGAATGGTGTCTCATGTCAGCGGACTTTCACGACTCTAGAGGCCGTTCAAATTATTTTACAGCATGATGACGATTGAGAGAATTTGTTATCTGATGATTCGCTTCAACATGAGGGTGGAGAAAGTAACAATGACCACGCCGATATTCAATGCTTGCTGGCTGAATCGATGCAAGCAGATGATAACAAGTACGAATCAGACCGCGACTGCCGTGGTCAGTGTGAGTGGCAAGCGCACAGGCCGTGACACTTCGGACTTTGGACCCAACAGCAGTGAACGTGATGGTACATGGTGAGATGGGTCACGCACGTGTTCGTGGTGTGGGAAGGGGGGAAGATGAGAAGGGGGAGAGGGACAGGAGAGGTGCAGAGGAGCTGTGCCCCAGTTAGACGGCATGGCAGGGGGCGTGGCGATCAGCGAAGTGTTTCGCTCACTGAAAATCTGTTGGCCTCCAAATGGACAACAGTCAGACATTCCTCAATTTTTATGAAATCCAGGATTGAAAGTGGGAACTGGTGACGTGTGCTATGCTTTTTCAAGCTGTTTCTGACTGATGAGCATGAGCTGATTGACTTATTTGAATAAGGATTCTGATTCTGGGCTTATTTTCTCTTGTTTTGATTGCAGAACCTGAAGAACAGAGAGAACCAATTCATGAGTGTCATGTAGTTTGACTGTTCAATGTCTGAGTACACTGACTGTCATGTAGTTTGACTGTTCAGTGTCTAGTACAATCACTTTTATGTTTACCGAAACCAGGTCTATCATTGATGGGATGGTTACTTACCTATTTGTCTGCATGGGTTTAGTATCGTTTCATGAACATTTTATGATGTCATATGTTTTGTTTTCATTTATGTATGTAAACTGACAACAAACAAGTCATTTTCAGCTGTTTTTTTTGTTTGTGAGTGTGTTGGGTATCAATCTGTAGAGATGGAAACTTACTTTTTAGACAACACAAAAAAAATATTTCCACTTTGGAATGCCTGGACAGGTCTTTGCAATCAAGTTAAGAGAAAAATAAGCCCAGATTCAGAATCCTCGTTCATTTTCCTTCAAAAAACACTTATGTTTCTTTGTTGTATCTCTTACAGTTTTTGCACTAGAATTTTTTGTTAATTATTACCCTCGAATCCTCAAAATTCCCCGGCAATGGGGAAGCACATGTTTACGTTTTTCTCTGGCACTGAAAGGGTTAACACCATGCCAATATCACACCGCAGGGCTGTGGAGTGGACTGCTGCTACCTGAACTGCTTGGTCACTGCTGTAGCTAAATCATGCTTCCAAAACATATAAAAGCCTTACTTTTACAAAAAATTACCTATAAATACACAGAAGTCATCCAACTGACAAATATGGATGAAATGTACACACAACCAACTAATTCATATGCAAAAGTGGCACTGATAAATGCAAATAAAGCCAATAAACTCACTTGTAAAACAAACTTCTGGTCTATATAGCGCTTAGCAGTGTTGGGCTGGAAGTCTGGGGACTCCAAAAACCTCAAGAAGAACTCGTATACCAGCTGAAACAAAACATTACAGTTTATCATTTTCACATCGGACAAAGATAAAAGAAAAATATTTTAAAAAAAGCTTTCAATCATTTTCGTTCATACTAGGATATAAAGAACACCAAACACAACTGAACATAAACACTTATTTACTGAAAATGGGGACAAAACCTTGAATGGCATAACTGTTTACTGAAGACAGGGACAAAATCAAGCAAAACACAACTTTCAGACAAGTTGCAGCAAAGTGATGGTTACCCCTCGATATAGACAAAGACCTCCAACAACCATCTATGAAACTGCTGTAAGAACCTATGCTTAAAAGAATAAAACAGATTTAACCCTTTCAGCACCAGTCTTTCTGGAATGCAGAAACTCCCAGCACCAAATGTTTTCTGAGGCTGCAGCAATCACTGCCTATGCTTATAACTTCCCTATTTTTTTTTTTAACCAATTCTCATACTGTTTTTTGACTGAAAAGTTAGGGGAATCTTCGTGCCATGTGCAAAATGTGTTTTCTTTTCACTCCCAAACAAGGAGCGATTGTCACAAGAGTAACATCATGTGTACTCGTTACAAAAATGCGACATCAGCGGTGAGTCAGGCAGTTGCAAAAATGCAACACCGGCACCATATGGGTCCACGCACACACCAGAAACCTAACCTACCCATGCACGCACGCACGCACGCACACGCACGCATGCACGCACACACACACACGCACGCACACACACATACACACACACACATACACAAACCTGTAAATGTGGCCATGCAGCCTCTAGTGTGGGTTCGTCCTCTTCTGGGTCAAACTCGGCTCCACTGGGGTTGGAAGATGGTGGTAATGTCCGAAACAAATTCACAGCATACTGTAAACAGTTCAAGCCACCCTCAATCATTTAATTTGGCCGACACAGAGAAGCCATATTAGGCAACTAAATATGATCTACACATAAACACACACTACCACACCCATCATAAATTTTACTGTTTCAGATAAACTATAAGAACATACACATACGCACACTTGTTCACTCACCGCTATCAAGCTAAACTCTGATAACAAACTTCAATCAAGTTTGATTTTAGCCTCACACATTTTCAGTCAGTCCATCCAAGCTCTGTCTTTTGGGAGTAAGGCAGAAGATAAACACCCAGTGATTTCATGATTAATATTCAAACACATAAAACAAAGCTGACTTGAAGTGGAATCTTCAGGTGAGAGACAACAACAAATTACTGACTGATCATTATCAGTCTACAAAATTTTAAGAGTAATAGAACAGTCATAATTCTATCTTTTATACAAAGTAGATTATATGCTTCTATTCATATTACAAACTTTTACAATAAACCAACACGCTGCAGAACAAAAAGAATAAAATTTATCGAACACTCATAGAAAACAATTTCTTTCCATTAACATCACCTAAATGGTTCTATTGCATGCACACAAACTAGTCTAGTGATTTTGCACGTAAGTACTTTGGTGTTTAAGTAAACAGGAATTTATTTAGGAATTGTTATCTATGCAAATCACTCTCATGGCATAATAAAAATTTTTAAAAAGCTCCAGATTTCATATATTTCTTAAGAAGTTTTCCTGACTTTGTGTCTGTTTGGTTGTCTGGCTAGTTGGTTTGGTCTTTACCATGGTGATAGTTTCCGGGTAAATGGCCTCTGTGATGACACCACGATTCTGTGTGACGTACTCCACCATCTCATTCAGAGCTGCTCTTTTAACTTCCTTCCATTTCAGGTCACTAAGAGGATCTTGTACAAAGTCAAACAGCACAGTGCACTGTCGGATCTTCTGAACAAACAATTCCTCCCGTTCGTTTGGCGTAGCATCTGATAATGAGAAGTCAAATTTCAGGTACTATTATTAACCAGTATGCACAATAAAATTATATGTTTATTAAAATGGATCCAATTCAAGTATAAAGAAAATCACACACACAAAATATGGCCCTGGATTTAAACACGTATGCCTGAAGGCTTTCAATCGGGTAAGACATGATGAATTGATCAACCAACTGGAGAGACTCAATGTTGATGGAAAAGATCTACTGGGAACAAACAGCTGCAATGAGAATAGAAAACAATATAAGCTCTTTCCAAAACATCAAAAGAGGAGTCAGACAGGGTTGTGTTTTGTCACCAGATCTGTTTTCACTTTACAGCAAAAGCATCATGAGAAACCTAGAAGATCATCCTGGATTAAAGGTTGGAGGGAAAAATGATAAACATTCGATACGCAGATAACACCGTGCTAATTGCAGAAAATGAAAGGGACCTACAAAACCTTGTGAATATATTAGAAATAGAAAGCAAAGGTAAGGGGCTGGAACTAAACAGCAGGAAGACTGAAGTCATGGTGATCAGTAAAAAACATGAAATCCCCTCATGCAAAATAACAGCAAATGGTACAACCTTCACACAGGTTGATAAATTTAAATACCTGGGAACGGTCATTTCATCAGACGGCAGATGCACATCGGAAATAGCTGGCAGAATCGGCCAAGCCAAAACAGCATTCAAGAAGATGACAAGCATTCTTACCAACAAATGCCTATCAATTAACATCAGGAAGAAAGTTCTTGAATGTTATATAGAACCAATACTGTTGTACGGATGTGAGGTGTGGACAGTCAACAACTTGAACAAGCAAAGCCAGAACAAGATTGAGGCAGCCGAGATGTGGTTTCTAAGAAGAATGTTGAGAGTTCCATGGACAGCAAAGAAAATAAACGAGACAGTCTTGATGGAGGCAGACATAAGTAGATCACTCATAAGGAAGATTAGGAAAAGACAGGCAACATTTATAGGCCATTTTATGAGGAAGGGGGATTTGGAGCACCTGATCACAACGGGAAGGCTGGAGCGAAAGAGAGCACCAAGTAGACCCAGGGAGAAAATGCTGGACGGACCTGCAGAGCGGCTGGGGACGAGGAGGAATGGGGGAGACGCTAGGGGCAATGTGAGATAGAGACAGATGGGAAGTCCATGATCGCCAACGCCATGCGGCAGGGCACCTGATAATGATGATGATGACATGTCAGGATCTGGCAACCACTTCAACATCAAGAAACATCGACAATAACGGTAACATCAACATACTACATAGCAACCAATTTAATGTCTGATTGCCTGCCTGAAGTTGACACATGATTCCATTCATTACTGATCTTGATGTTATCTGTATCTTTTCCTACAGTGATATTATAGTAAAGTTAATAACTAAATCATAACTAAAATTTAACAGTTAATGACAGCCTACCTTTCAACAATGGCAACTTCTGTAGCTCCCTGTTCTTTGATACATTGAACCGTGAAGAATTCTGACGTTTGTCTTTCTTTATGTGGGGTGGGCCTGGGTATTTCATCTTTGAGATGGCAGTTGGTGGTGGGTGTGTTTCTGCGTTCGGAGGTTGTGACGAGTTCTTCCGTTTTGCTGCCTGAAGCCAGTAACGACAGTCAACAAATGAAATGACAAGCCTTACTTACGTTTCTGGCACGTCTTAATTGTGATAGTACTATTCAACTCTTCCCAACGACATGATAAATTAAATACAGTATTAATATTGGAACATGGCTGTTTGCTGTTTTGTAATTCTGTTTGATCAAAATGCAAATATTAAAGAAAACGTTGGCTGAAATCAACAATGGTAAGCAAGCATTCTACCGCCATCTTGGTTATCGATGTCAACATGGCTGCCCACAGAGAATCAAGCTACGGAAAACCAGACGAAAGCCTACCTCATTATCTGCATTTTCGGTGCCTTCTTTTCCAGTAGATTTAGCACTTCCAGTCGTCTTCGCTGTCGTCTGAAATAAACCAGACATAAGATATGCAAAAGAATCATTAAATTCCATGCATAACAACTAGCGAGTTATTCGAAATTCCAAATTTAACAGTTTATGAAGCATTCCTTCCTTCTAGTCTTCAATTACAGAGTGAAATGCACCATGATGGTCAAGCACGATACATGTACAGAAACATAAAGAACACACTGGTACCGTACCTTTTCCTTTTTCAGTTTGTTTGGCATGTCGATGAGTCTACTGTATCCCGCGAAAGGTTGATACAGTAAATCGACGTACTCGAGCTCGTCGACACTAAACAAGACACCTGATTGGCTATGCGAGTCACATGACTCTAAAGATTTATTTTTGATTACTCGACCTTTATTTTCAACACGCATCGTCTGCAAATTTTCTACCCGTCTGTTTGTCTCTGTAACAATAGTTCGCAAATGCTTGTGTAAATATTGATTTGCTTTTGTCTGGGATACTCAAGGAATTGAAAATAAAAACGCTTTCATAAACATCTTCAGTGATAATCTGTCGATGGTAATTATTTAATTCAAATTAAACTGGTGATAGATTGAAAATTCTCCAACGAATTAATGTAAAAATATCAGACCGTATTGAACAATGTTAGTTCATGAATAAGATCAAAAACACATTCTTCTTCTTCTTCTCCCTTAAACATCATCGGGGCGCCGCTGCACTTAAAATTGTTCGCCAGATCCTTCCAGTTCTGTCAGCTGTGTATCAAAGAAGGCCTGGGTTTCTGCAAATGTGTTTTTTTCCCTTTTTCTGTCCATCCGCAATGTTATCAGTCCATCATTTTTTCTATCTTCCCCTCCGTCTCCTTCCCCCTTCTCTAAACAGTTCCCTCGATGACAGATTTGGCAAAGCCATTGGATTTTGGGCGGTCAGTCAGTCAACCTATAGTTTCTTTGGCATGTCTGTCTTGGGCAAGTCGAACCTGGTGGACGCCCTTTTTTTTTTTTTTTTCATTTCCCACAGTAGCATGTAGCAGTAGTACTGGGTTACATGGTTACCAGTTGCAGAACCTCTGACTTAAGTGACTATAAACACATCAAACATTACATTAAACAAGCCCTTGCAAAATGCAGATGTGTGTCAGAAATTGCCATGTTTTACACCCAATGAAGATGTTCTGACGTGCAAATATTCTGGCTATGCCACCAAAGATGTACTATACGCCCATTGTGGGGGTATTTTGCTCTGGACTGACATAAAACTTACTCCACACTAAATGCATTGGAACACCCCAATAAAAATAAAATTAAATCCATTTCTCACAACAGGAAATGAAGAAGTCATGATCTATTTTGCGATATTCCTATTCAATAAATCTTTTAAAGACAATAATGAATGTTTTGTAGATGTGCATGTGGTTTTGTTTTATCACTGCTCATAATGTTTAGTGTTTCAAATTTGTTAAATGCCATGCTTGCTTGATGAATAATGTTTATGGGTTTCCAACATGCGTTTGGCTGAAACTTGATATTTGTTTACATATTTTGTGTACTTCACTCCCCTTCAAAAGTGCTTTGGTCTAAATAAAACTTTTTTAAACGCATCGTCGGATTGCCAAGGAACGAATTTTGTGATAATAGTCTTCAGCTTCAAGAAAAAGAAACAGGGTTGTCGTATGTCATGTAATAGTGGATAACCAAAACGAACAACCTGCCAACAAAAAAATATTACACACACTTACGCGCGCGCGTGCACACACACACACACACACACACACACACACACACACACACACACACACACACACACACACACACACAACATAATATAAAATTATATAATATAATATATATATATATATATATATATATATATATATACATAAGACACTGGTTGCTTAAAACCAAAAGATGGTACGATTATTATGAAAAAAGACAAAATATTAGGTAGATGAGGAGAGTACATTAAATACCTTTTTAACGATGACAGAAACGAAAAACACATTATAAGAAAGAACGTTGAAGGACCACCCATAATGAAAGATGAAGTTAGAGCAGCATTGAAAAGAGGAAATCGAGAAAAGCCCCAGGACCAGACAATATTACTACAGAATGATTGAGGCCCTAGAGGAATTTGGTACTGAAAAAATAACAGTCGTCCTAAATGAAATTTATGACACCGGAAAAAATTCTTTACAGATATGATTAAATCAATTTTCATTGCATTTCAAAAAAAAAAAAAAAAAAAAAGCAGGGGCTATAGAATGCAAACTCCATCGTTCAATCAGCTTGATGAGTCATGTAACAAAAATTCTATTAAGAATAGGCTATTCATGATGAGGACAGAATCAAAAGAGAAATAGCAGAACAATGAGGATTTGTCGAGGGGAAAGGAACTATAAACGCATTATACATCCTAAGAACAATCATAGCGAGATCAGTTGAGTTGAATAAGGATTTATATTTATGCTTTGTTGATTATATCTATGCTTTTGATCGGGTAAAACACGAAGAATTGATCAACCAACTACAAAGGCTCAATGTTTATGGAAAAGATCAAAGAAAAATCAGAAATATGTATTGGGAACAAACAGCAGGAATGAGAAAAGAAAACGATATAAGCTCATGATGAGGAACATAGAAAAATGCCCTGGGATAAAGATTGGAAGAAAAATGATAAACAACGTTCGTTACGCAGGTGACACCAACACCTATCAGTTAACATCAGGAAGAGAGTTCTTGAATGTTATATAGAACCGATATTGTTGTACGGTTGTGAGGCATGGACAGTCAACACGCAAATTCAGAACAAGGTTGAAGCAATTGAAATGTGGTTTTTAAGAAGAATGTTGAGAGTTCACTGGACAGCAAAGAAAACAAACGACACAGTCTTGAAGGAAGAAACACAAGAACATTCGTAAAGAAGATTACGGGGGGAAAGGCAACATTTATAGAACATCTTATGAGGCAAGAGAAATTAGAGCACCTGGTCAAAACAGGAAAGCTGGAGGGAAAGAGAGCACCAGGTAGACCCAGGGAGAAAATATTGGACTAGCGGAATGGCTGAGGACAAAGAGGGGGGGGGGGGGATGTACTTGCAGCGACAAGGGATAGGTTCGTATGGAAGGCCATGATCGCCAACACCAGCAAAACGGGAGAAAAAAAACAAAGAAACAAACAAAAGGAAAGAAACACAAAAGAAAGAAAGCTGGAAAGGCTAGTCATGGCAACCCACATATAAATGATTCCACGAAGCCCCCGTGAAATAAATTAGCGATTGTGTAATGGTGTCGGAAAATTCTATGTCGGAAGACTTTGGATTTTGTTCAAAAGGGATTCATTGCATTTGGACAATTCCATAAGAGCTCCACCCCAGATCTGCCAGTTATTATCTGGCAGGCTCCATGAGCCTGTGCAAAACCTTATGCACTCAGTGGCAAGGTCCTGAAAGGGAGGAGGTAGGGAGGGAGAATTAACCTATGAAACTCTTAGCTGACACGTCCAGAATGATGAACGCATTAAAATGGGCAGCAAACAGGCCAGTTTTTAATGCCGCGGGCTCGAATGAACTCGAGATATGAGATCTTGTTGTGGGAGAAAACTACCAAACAAACCAGGAAGCAAAACCAAAACAAACAGATTTTGTCCCACCTAATTATCTGTCTGTACACAGCACAATTCCTACAGTTCAGAATTTGTTCAAGAAGGGATTCATCGCACTCAGACAATTCCAGACAAAATTGTCAGTGATTGTCTGGCAGACTCCTTGAACGTAAACAAAACCTAGTGCATTGACAAGGTCTTGTAATAGGGAGGGGCTGAAGAACATTACTTTTGAGCACTAAGCTGGCACCATCAGAACGATCAGATCATTATTATCAAATCGGCGGTGAACAGGCCAGTTTTTATGTTGTGGGCTGTGACTGAACTTCAGACAACAGACTACGAGTCCACAGTTCTCCCTTTGGAGCCACAGTTCTATAAATAGGAGACCACGCACATATTTGTCACAGAGCCAGTGTCCAACACCGCTATTTCTGCCACACCCACTCACCATAGTGAAGCTTGTGGCACTAACGGAAATCATCAGGGTCAGAATCTGTATTTACAGCTCTTGATAATAAGATCTCTGTGATAAGTATCCCGTGCTTCCAGACGCTGTCCTGAAACTTTTCTCTACAAAACCGTTTCAACAAGTGTCCACTACCCAAAGACATTATTCAAATATTCTATTTATAACGTCTTTGCCACTACCACAGCAGAAACCGTCCTTCTGCTGACCCCACTGACCTACAATTAGTGACCCCATGTGGTGATCGAATTCGAGTCATGCCCACTGAGCTCTCGTGGCCGCAAGTTCAAACTATCGTCTTCACCAACCTAACTCTGCGGTCAAGACAGCTAAACATAACTCTTCTTATCACCAAGCTCCATAGCAGCCGGCAGGAAACGGGAAAAAATGGCTACATAATCGCCAGATGTAACCATGTAGTTAGCGAACGAAAGAAGTAGAGCTTCGTTATAAACATGTTAGGTCTGGTCAGCATAGACGTAAAAAACTTTACTCATGGTCACGACATACATCATCATCGTAACTCCATCACTCCATCTACTGGTTCGCTTCTTCTACACTTCCTCTATCTACCCATCTAACGAGTCTCTCTCTCTCTCTTTTTGTTTTTGTTTTTTGTTTTTTGTTGTTTTTTTGTTTTTTGTTTTTTTGTTTTTGTTTTGAGGGTCAGGGGTTAGGGACTGCCTTGCGCTTTTGATAGAGCGATGGACTCAAGATTTCATGTCTCAAGTTTAATTCCACCCTGCAGCTGTAAAGTTGGCTTGTGTACTTCCCATCTTTAGGCTCCAGTCATTCTGGTGATGTCAGCATTTCACATGTCCAGTTTCCTTCCTCATTTCCAAAATCTTTCCAGCACACACAATTT
Source organism: Monoplex corrugatus (assembly GCA_030674185.1). Taxonomy (NCBI): domain Eukaryota; kingdom Metazoa; phylum Mollusca; class Gastropoda; order Littorinimorpha; family Ranellidae; genus Monoplex; species Monoplex corrugatus. The sequence continues at coordinate 39,039,950 of JAPXFY010000012.1, read as the reverse complement.
TGCACCTGATCTAGGAATTGGGTGAAGCGAATATGGAATTGTCCAGATGCGATGAGTCCCTCTTGAACAAACTCCAAATCCAAACTCCCTCTCTCTCTCTCTCTCTCTCTCTCTCTCTCTCCTCTCTCCCTCTTCTCTTGGCCAGTGAAGACTGTAGAAAGTTCTAAAATTGTTTGTGCTGTACGGTTGGTCTACATTATCTGTTCAGTTTTGTAAAGTGTTCGTATGTAAAATGATTATGATGGAGTCTCCTGAATCATGTCACTTGTGCCTCTTTCACCACAAAAAAAAAAACAGCATTGAGATTCAGGAATGAGGGTCTCGGCTACATAAGATATGGCTCAGTTTAGGATGATTCTGGTAAGGACCTTCCCTGCAATGCACAGGAGGGATTTCCCGTGGTGGTTATCGTATGAAGTCTTAGTGCCCTTTTTCTTGTAATTAATATGGACGATCTTAGCATCTTTAAAGTCTTGAGGAATCTTCTTCTTCCTCTATTGAGGCTTGAATTAAAGTCCTACAATACACAGTGCATGTGAGGACTCGTATGATGAATCTCTTCCTTTTACCATATAAACTGGTGCAGGGATATGAGCTTCTCCAGGAGCATCTCGCCCCTATTCCTGTAAATATCTGCAGTAACACCTTCGGTTCCTGGTGCCTTTCCAGGCGTAGTTTGCCTCAGATCTTTGGTAGCACTTGGTCGTAAATACACGTCTGCAGTGTATATATTTGGCGGCATTTTGAGCCGTTCTCTGTTGGAAATATAAACGTTTAGACTTACTTAATGGACGCGATAGTCGAGTGGTTAAGACGTCGGACTTCCAATCAGAAGGTCTGGGTTCGATCCCACCATAGAGAGTAAAAGGTGGAGATTTTTCCCATGTCCCAGGTCAGTGCGTGTGCAGACCAGTGAGTGTGTGTGAAAAAGAAAGAGAGACGGACGGACGGACGGACGGACGGATGGACGGACGGACGGACGGACGGACGGACAGACGGACGGACGGACAGACGGACGAAACGAAGGAGAGAGAAGTTGGAGTTGGAGTCTCGAATGTATCCCCATCGCGCAGAAACCCACGCAGAACGTCAAATGTACATGTTGAATATCTTGTAATCCTTACAGGTCAATTTCTGGTGGCTTATAGATATGAAAACACCCAGTATGTGCACCTACCGAAGACAGAGCACGCAAACAATGCAGCAACACACTGCCTGCACACTGTGGGCACAACAACTTGCCTGCACACATTAAAGAAATTATGAACGCTAAAAAAAAAAAAATTTCAAAAGCCCAGTAATTCACTCTATCGTGGCTGTATTATGCCGATGTGGCGATATTTTGAATCATGTTTTGCTTGAAATATAGACGTCTAGACTTATATGTCCGCTTTTGGCCTATTTTGAGTCTTCGTCATATGTGTGTTGCAAGTACGCTAACTTTATTATTGTCTCTAAGCAGACAGGTTATTGTGTGTCTCTCCAGCATACTGTATCCTAGTTCTGCGATGTATCCGTTACTCACTGTATTCACGACAGCATCTTGCATAAACCGGGGAGGAAGGCTCGAGTAACAAATCAACTCAAATAACGTAGAACGTTTGTGCGTGGATAATATAAGTTTTATTAACCCTGGACTCAAACTCCCTACTCACCAACTGCAAAAACAGAACCCTTTGACGCCCTCACCCTATCCACCAGCTTCCTGCAGGAAGCCGGTGAATATGGTGATGGAGTCAAAGGGTTAAATTTTTGTTTTGCTAGCATGGCTGACAGCGCATGATGCTGGTGGACAGGGTGCGGGAGTCAAAGAGGTAAGCAAAAGGAGACAAGGTTGCCCCATAATCTAAGGGTCATAGAAAATGAGCCTATAGAGATTTCAACTTTTCTCCGGGCTGGCATTTATGAAGGCTGTGTCCATCTTTTGTCCCTTGCTGTTTGTTTGTTTGTTTGTTTGTTTTGTTTGTTTGTTTATTTGTTTATTTATTTAATACCATCGCCAACCCTGAACAGGCTCAGCTGGGCGGACTAGAGACCTCATGCACAACCTGTTCTCCATGCAGACTTAGAGTGGTCAACGCCAGGGGCGTCTCCTTAGATTATGTGCACGAGTGCATTGATACGTGTACTTGATTTTCTTTTTTTTTTTTCCTGTTTGAAGTATTATGTCTATTTTGAAACGGTTATAGCCCTGATATGACTCTATGCAGTCGATTGAGGTTTAAACAAAATTAACGATAAATAACAATAGGACTAGTGCTTTGTACGCAGCAATCTTTGTGGCGAACCTCTCGGTAAACTCTCTGAAGGCAGAGCTGACCTTGGAGATGCGCATCATCATTTCTGCATGAAAGATGGTAGGCTCTGGCTATTCCAGACACCAAAGCATTGTTGTCTTTTCTTTTTCAACAGCATAGTTGGATGACAAGACAGACGTGGTTTTCTGTCAGGCACATATTTGATAGGCTTTGATTTGTCCCCCAACCCCTCTCCACATTTGGGGAGAGCATTGCTGTCCCTAAAACGGAATGCTTGTTCTTGTGGAAGGATGCCAACACCACATCTTCCTCAGGTCTACGGTGGACGACCATAACCCCATAGACGCCTACGTACACAGTCATAGAGACTCTCGGCAGCACCCATTGTCTATCCCTTGATTCTGCTTGTCTGTATGCTGTACGCTTAAAGTGCAGTCCTCTTCCCTCTCCCCATCGTCACTCACGCTCGTAATTCCACAGGTGCAGTAATTGCAGTAATTGCCACGTGTGGAAGGGTTCAGAAGATAACAAAGGAATACATAAGCGATGAAACGCGCGCAGAGAGAGAGAGAGAGAAAGAGAGAGAGAGAGAGAGAGACAGACAGACAGACAGACAGACAGGTAGGCAGGCAGGCAGGGACACAAACAGACAGCGACAGACAGAAACAGAGAGACAGACAAACGGGCAGAGAGACAGACAGAGACAGAGAGAAAGAGAGAGAAGCATACCTAAACCAAAGTATTGCAAAACCTAAAAGCAATTTAAATCCTTCCCTGAGATTTTTATTCCAAGTGGCCTTCAAAAAAAATAAAACCACGATTTTGTTTTAAAAAATCGTTGAGAGCTTTCTTGGGTAAGATGCAAATGATTACATTGCAATGTGTTTGTGCGTTGGCATCCTCTTTTTTTCAGAGTGTGAAAAAAAAAGTTTTTGTTTGGAACGTCACTGGCTAAACATATTGTAGTGTTATGGAATCATCTTCGTTTGTGGATTATTATTGTTATTGTTATTTTTGCTTAAAACCCACCCAACTGCGTAAAATCATATCAGGGTACAACCGTCTCAAAACACACACAATACTTCAACAGGAAAAAAAAAATGTAAAGAAAATTAAATACACATATCAATGCATTTGCGCACATAATCTAAGATGCCCCTGGCGTTGATCACTCCTCCCAACTCATCGCACATGGGTTTTAAAAAACATAACAAAGGACACTAATAAAACATATATAAAAACAAGCCTAAATTATCTAGAATTGCTTCCGCATATCTCACCTCCCTAGAGCCAAAAATGCACTGAATCCATGCACCCGATTAATAATCCAAAGAAAAAGTATGAAAGACTTTATCAAAAACACGCAGGTGAATGGACCAACAAGGCAGAAAATGATAGGAAGAAATGACAGAAAGCAAAGGAGGAAGAAAGAAACAAAGAGGACATTTCTAGCACAGAATTTCCAGAAGATGGGGATACTATTTATACTGAAAGAGCCCTCGGCATCCTCACAGGGGAAGAATAAATAGACATCATAGATAAAAGATAGATAGATAGATAGATAGATAGATAGACAGATAATAGATAGATGACAGACAGACAGACAGACTAGATAGATAGATAGACAGATAGATAGACAGACAGACAGATAGACAGACAGACAGATAGATAGATAAGATAGACAGACAGATAGAAGACAGACAGATAGATAGATAGAACAGACAGACAGACAGACAGATAGATAGATAGATAGACAGACAGACAGATAGATAGATAGATAGATAGAAGATAGATAGATAGATAGATAAGTAGGCCTATACTGGTTGTTTGAATTTGAAAAAAAAAGTGAATACTTACATGAATGAACAAATAAATAGATAAATACAACATAAAAAATACTTTTCCTCTCCAAAAGAACTTTGAGCAATTGACAAGTTATATATAAAAAGACATTAATAGTATTGTCCGTAGAAAATAATACTTTCGAGACTCCAATTCCATCTCTCTCTCTCTCTCTTCTCTCTCGCTCTCGCTCGCTCGCTCTCTCTCTCTCTTTCTCTCTCTCTCTCTCACATACACAACCACACAAACACACACACTCAAAATCAACCATCTGAACACGAAATGATCGGATATGCACTAGCTTCAACAAAAAAAAAAAAAAGATGATAGGGCCTATATTTTCCCGAAAGTTTTGTTTGTTTCATGTCAGAGTCATTTCATTTCATTACATTTTTTTTTACATTACAATTCTCTCTCTCTTTGAGCGTGTGTGAGTGTGTGAGTGAGTGAGTGTGTGTGTGTGTGTGTGTGTGTGTGTGTGTGTGTGTGTGTGTGTGTGTGTGTGTGTGTGTGTGTGTGTGTGTGTGTGTGTGTGTGTGTGTGTGTGTAATCATTGTCATTACCCTGTCAACACTTAGCTATAGAAATAGTCCAGGTTCATCCCTGGGCGTCTTTTGAGGGCCACAGATCAGAGCATCGACCTATAAATTGTTAATGGATGCTTTTAAGAGAACCAGTTTCTGCTGTAGTAATGCCTTCTCGACCAGCAACAACAAGTCCGTATATAGTACATTTTAGCAGTTATTTATGTCCTCGGTTTTGGTACATATTGTGTGTTTGTATGGTGGGGGGGGGGGGAGGGGGGAGAGGAAGAAGTAGAGGGGTGGGGGGTGTTAAGTGTATACGTAAGTGCGTTGTGGGTGTGTCTATAGATGTGTGTGGGAGGAGGCGAGAGAAGAGAACAAACCATAGAATGTACGTGCGCGTATGTGTGTGCGTGCGCGTGCGCGCGTGTGTGTGTGTGCGCGCACGCGCATGTGTGTGTGTATGAAAGCGCGTGCACGCGTCTTGTACACACATTTATGTGCGTGCATGTCTGCGTGCATGCGAACACAGCATGTGCGTCTGTACGTACGTGCGTGAGTGCGTGTGTGCTTCATTTCAAATTCTCCCAAATCTTAAGCTGTTTAGCGCAAAACCTAATGGTTCTCCAACAACAGAAAGCCTTTCTCTTTTTTTCTTCTTCTTTATTTTTTTCTTTCTTTTCTGTTTTTTTCTTTTTTTACTTTATAATTTAATTTCATTTTATCTTTTTTTTTATTTATCTATTTATTTTTTGTCTTTTTTCTTGTCATTGTTGTTGTTGTCAAAATCGATTTAGGGTTTGCTCTAATTGTCCTGATTTTTGTCGGATGAATGTGTACATGTAGTGTTGCCCACACTGTGGAGGCCTGCACTATTGCATAGTCTGCATGCTCCGTTTTTGATGAGTGTGCCTGCTGAGTGTTTTCATGTTTCCATAAGCCAGCCACTGACATGACTTACAGGATCTTTAACGTGCATATTGATATTCATAACGTGTATACATACATAGATACGAAAGGGACTTAGGCACTGGCAGGTGTACAGTTACGTAATTATGCTGACCTGTGAAGATGGGAAAAATCTCTACCTTTATCCGCCAGGTGGGATGTCTAGGCGGATCGAACCCAGGACATTTTCTATAGAAATCCATCCAATGTTTCATTCTTAAGATTAAAAGCACTCAGAAGACGAAGAGAGAGAGAGGAGGGGAGAGAGTGAGAGAGAGAGGGACAGAGAGGCAGTACAGACAGACAGGGTGACAGATAGACGGACAGACATAGACTGACAGACAGAACAGATTATACATATTATATATATATACATATGTATATATGTGTGTGTGTTTGTATATATATATATATATAATATATATATATATATATATATATATGTATTATATATATATATATATATATATATATATATATATATATATGTGTGTGTGTGTGTGTGTGTGTGTGTGTGTGTGTGTGGTGTGTGTGTGTGTGTGTGGTGTGACATGTATAATTGCATAATGACAATAACAATGTTGCTTTATTTTTCAACTGTTAAAGTTACTGGCTAAAAGTCTTTCTTTTTCAAATTTGCCGTCGCTAATCTACATCGACTGTATCTGCCCAGAGCTGCAAATTAAAAAGAATGGAAAACATCCGTGAATCAGTAACATTTAAACACAAGCCACACAGGAATATGCGCTGTCTCTTGACAGACAGACAAACAAAGAGAAAAAGACGTGGAAGACAGACATACAGACAGATAGTCAGACAGTCAGACGGACAGGCAGACAGAGTGCATGCGCGTTGAAAATTGGGAATCGAAAGTGTACCACGACTGGCTACAAGTCTGCACAAAATCTGTGACAGTTTCATCCATAAAAGGCAAGAGGTTGCTCCATACCTCCAAAGTCGTAGGGAATG
>JAPXFY010000012.1:39020909-39025909 GCA_030674185.1 Monoplex corrugatus | reverse complement strand
AGAGGGGAGCAGGATCTGTGGAACACTAAGCTGGCACCACCAGAATGATGGGAGCATTAACCCTTTGACTCCCGCACCCTAACCACCAACTGCAAAAACTAAACCCTTTGACTCCCTCACCACATCCACCAGCTTCCTGCAGGAAACTGGTGGACAGGGTGAGGGAATCAAAGGGTTAAGTGTTTGCTTTTCTAGCATGGCTGGCAATACAGGATGCTGGTGGACAGTGTGCGGGAGTCAAAGGGTTTAGATGGGCTGTGAACAGGCCAGTTTACACGTTGCAGGCTGGTATTGAACTCGAGACATCAGATTGTGAGTCCATGACTCTAGCAACAGAGCCAACCTGACCGCCTTGATCGTATACAGTTTCAGTTTCGTTTTTCTGAAGACGGCATCACCACATTTTGGAAGACTCCAAAACCACAAACACCCGCATATGCTGTCTTGTCTTGTCTTGTCTTGTCTTGTCTTGTCTTGTCTTGTCTTGAGTTGTGTTTGTATTGTCTTATCCTATTCTGTATTGTCTTGTCCTGTTCTGTCCTTTGTTGTCCTGTCCTGTCCTGTCTTGTTCTGTCTAGTCTTGTCCTGTTCTGTCCTGTTCTTCCTGTCCTGTTCTGTCCTGACCTTCCTGTCCTGTTCTGTCCTGTTCTTCCTGTCCTGTTCTTCCTGTCCTGTTCTGTCCTGACCTTCCTGTCCTGTCTCGTCTTGTCTTGAAAATGCAAGTGGGTTTTTACACGAATGGCCGGGTGTTGTTTTTATTGTTATTGTCGGTTTTTGATTTCGTTTGTTTCGTTTTGTTTTTTACCACAACATTAACGTAGTCTTACGTTCTGTTTTTCGGGACTGTGTGTGCTGGGTGAGCACAAAACCCCAAGCGCTGGCGAGATAGTGTCATTGAAGGGACTTAGAGACTGAGGCAGCTAAAATATGGTTTCTAAGAAGAATGTTAAGAGTTCCATGGACAGCAAAAAAACAAAAACAAAACAAACACAAAAAACAAAAACAAAAAACAAAAACTAACCAACCAAAGAAACAATCAACCAACCAAACAAACAAAGAACAGGACAGTCTTGAGGGAGATAGACACAAAAAGGGCATTAATGAAGAAGATATAGCAAAGACTAGCAACATTTATAGGACATTTTATGAGGCAAGAGAAATTGGAGCACCTGGTCACAACAGGAAAGCTGGAGGGAAAAAAAGCACCAGGTAGACCCGGGGAGAAAATGTTGGGACTGACTTGTGCAGTGGATAAAGACAGACAGGGTGGGAGAAATACTTGTAGCGACAAAGGCTAGATTCGTACGGGGGGCCAAGATCGCCAGCGCCATACGGCAGGGCACATGATGATGATGATGGGGGAGTCTGATCCTATCAAACACTTAGCTGACACCACCAGAAATGATCGTTGGAGCATTAAAATGGGCGTTCAGTACGATTATTCGTTGACGTTTGAAGTCCTAGCCTACATAAGTGCGTATGAGGCCAGCATGTAAAAAAAAAAAATTTAAAAAAGGAAAATAAAATTTCATAGGAAGCTTTAAAAATTATAATCACCTGCTTTGATGGGTTGAATCCCCAAATGAAAGGAGGTATGATTGATCCCTTTCCTCTCAAGAGAAGGATACTCCATAAGATGGGCAGCGAACAGGCCAGTGTTTCGGTTGCGTAGCGACAAAGGATAGATTCGTATGGAGGGCCATGATCGCCAACGCCATACGGCAGGACACATGATGATGAGGGGGTGGGGGTGGGGGGCCTGATTCTATAAAACACTTAGCTGACACCACCAGAAATGATCACTGGAGCATTAGAATGGGCGTTCTGTTCTCATCAATGGCACTTACTCTCAACCTGCATACCTGACCTGTGGTGTTCCACAAGGATCTGTCCTTGGCCCTGTTCTTTTCACTCTTTATACCTCCCCCCTGTCCACCATCATCAACTCCCACTCTATAAAACACCACTTCTATGCTGATGACACCCAACTTCAAGATAGTGACTCACCTGATAATATACAGCGCCTGTTGACTCGCACCACTGAGTGTTACTCGGACATTAAGAACTGGATGACACACAATAGACTTCAGCTTAATGACGACAAGACAGAAGCTATCCTCATTGGCACCCGTCAGAAACTTTCCCAGCTGCCTCCTCTTTCTCTCCCATTATGTAACACATCAGTCCCAATTTCTGATTCAGCTAAAAACCTTGGTGTCTGCATTGACTCTACCCTGTCCATGAACAACTTTGTTTCTCAAACTGCCAGATCTTGCTACTATCATCTCCATCGTATAAGCCTGATCAGGAAGTATCTCTCTGTCGAAACAACTGCAAAACTCGTTCTCTCCTTCATAATGTCTCGCATTGACTATTGCAATTCACTCCTGTCTGGTCTTCCTGCCTCCACCATTCACATCCTACAGCGCATTCAAAACAATGCTGTACGCCTTGTACTCAAAAAGAAAAAAGCTGACCACATATCTCCTCTCCTGGCACAACTTCACTGGCTCCCTGTATCAAAGCGCATACAGTACAAACTAGACACCATGTGCTACAAAAGCCTCAATAACGCAGCCCCCGATTACCTGTCAAGCCTACTTGAGATCTATGTTCCCTCACGTACCCTCCGCTCTGCCTCCGATCCTCTGACTTTTCGCTTTCCACGCACTAAGCTCAATACCTATGGTCCACGAGCCTTCTCTGTTTCTGGTCCACTCTGCTGGAACAAACTTCCTCTCTCAGTCCGTCAGCAACCTACTTTTGCCTCCTTCAAGTCCGCTCTCAAAACTCACCTTTTCTCCTCTGCATAAAATCCTAACCTCACTCAGCCTGTCTCCGCTCGGAGGGGAATCACTTTGTTTTAAAATATAATTGTATATGATGTGCTCTCTGTGGTTTTCCATTGGTTTTATTCTTGCTTTTATTGCTTTTATTCTTTTCTCCCCATTTGTGGCCATGCATGTGTGTGTGTGTGTGTGTGTGTGTGTGTGTGTGTGTGTGTGTGTGTGTGTGTGTGTGTGTTTGTGTGTGTGTGTGTGTGTGTGTGTGTGTGTGTGCGTGCGTGCGTGCGTGTGTGCGTGTGTGTCTTTTCGGCGCTTGGATTTGATTTTGTCGAGATTTGCGCTGTATAGATATTGTAGTTGTTATGTATGCATGTGCGTACGTATGTATGTATGTATGTATACGCTTAGATTTATGTATGTATGTATGTATGCATGTATACGCTCAGCTTAGATTTATGTATGTAAGTATGTAAGCATGTATGTATCCATGTATACGCTCATATGTATGTAGGTATGTGTGCATGTATACGCTCAGCGCTTAGATTTGATTTTGTCAAGATTTTGCGCTATATAAATAAAATATATTATTATTATTATTATTATTATTCGTTGAGGTTTGAAGTCCTAGCCTACATAAGTGTGTATGAGGCCAGCATGTAAAAAAAAAAGTAAAATAAAATTTCATAGGAAGCTTTAAATTATAATCACCTGCTTTGATGGGTTGAGCCCCCAAAGGAAAGAAGGCACGATCCCTTTCCTCCCAAGAGAAGGATACTCCATAAGATGGGCAGCGAATAGGCCAGTATTTCGGTTGCGGGTTGGGGTAGCAGCGCTCGATACGTCAGATCTGGAGTCTATTGCTTTTCTACAAGAACAAGCCGACCCGTTCTGAGCTAACGGACTCATAAACAAATTAGCAAGCCAATTAACAACAGACAGCTAATTTTCCACGGTCACGTTCAAAAATCCGCGACGGTTTGACCCATTTAAACAGCACGCCGGAAAAACTCACAAGACGTGTGACGAGGACCCTTGTACATAACACGTTTCCATCTCCGAGATGTATTCTAAATATTAAAACTGTTTCATCTCGAAAATTCAAATTCCAAATGCTTTGTTACTTAGGGATAGTAGCACTAAAAAAAAAGAAAAAAAACAAAAAAAAACCGATGGAAGGCAACGGGAAACCACCATCGTATTTTCCCAGGACAATTATGGATGGACAAACAAAAGGAAATTGAAGATAACGACGTAAATAGGTGCTCCTGTGGAGCACCTTCGTCCGGTTGGGACTGTCATGTGGCGCAGGTGACACCAGACCGTCAGCCAGCTACTGCGACCAAACCCAAACCCAAACCCAAACTCAAACTCAAACTCAAAAACACCAAAATAGCAACATGGAACATCAGGACACTGTTGTAGAAAGGTAAATTAGACAACATCAAAATGGAGATGGAAAGGCTTCACATTAGTATTTTAGGACTAGGGGAAGTGAGATGGAAGGGGGCAGGCATGATAACATCAGGAGAATACACAGTGATATACTCTGGTGGTAATTCACATGAAAGAGGAGTAGGCATCATAATGGACAAAGACAAATCAAAAGCAGTTAAGGGATACTGGGCTGTGTCCGACAGAGTTTTGCTGGTCAAATTGGGAGGCAAACCATTTGATATCAACATCATTCAGGTGTATGCACCAACATCAGCAAGTACTCAGGAAGACATCGACAACTTCTACGAAGTATTAGAGATGGCCAAGGTCCAATGTAAATCACAAGAAGTTACAATCATAATGGGAGATTTTAATGCTAAAGTGGGACAGGATAAGGTGGAGGATATAGTTGGACCTCATGGCTTTGGTACACAAAATGAAAGGGGAGGGAAACTTGTAGAATGGGCACAGATGAATGAATTCATAGTAGGAAACACCTGGTTTGAGCAGCGTAATAGAAGAAAATGGACTTGGATGAGTCCAGGAGATAATACCAAAAATCAGATTGACTACATCCTGATCAACAAAAGATTTAGAAATTCTTTACTGTCAGCAAAAACACTACCAGGGGCAGACTGCAACAGTGACCACAATCCTGTAGTGGGAAGATTTAGGCTGAAATTAAGGAAAAGGAAACAGACCAAAAGCAACATCAAGCTAAATCTTGGACTCTTAAAGACAGATGAAGTGATACGTAAAAAAATTAATGTACATAAGACC
>JAPXFY010000012.1:38973409-39010909 GCA_030674185.1 Monoplex corrugatus | reverse complement strand
GTTTGTCACTGTCAAAGAGACACAGAAGCTCATTTCAGTTGTATGGACCAGACAAAGTAGATGAACAGTGACTGACTCTGGAACATCTTAATTGAGGAATTTGTAAACAAAAATACTATCAGAAGCAGAGCAGAGAGGTTGGACAGGGGTGTACATTAGGAGGTGGCTGGTGGAGGTAAGTAGGTGCAAAATCATAATTATAATTGAAACAGGGTATATTGATTTTGTATGAAATATTTCGAGTAAGAAGAAACCAGTGAAAGATGTGACATGATCGTGGTTCTTTTATGTGATCGTGGTTCTTTTATGATTATGATGGACCAGATGGGCTGCAGAATGCTGGATACACTGAAGGCAAGTGACAAAAAGAAGCAGGCAAGGGAAAGAGCAGAGTGACAAATAGCGAATATGTATGCACACACCACCCCTCCACACACACACACACACACACACACACACACACACACACACACACACACACACACACACACACACACACACACACACACACACACACACACACACAGAGATCTTCACGATCTAACTTGCTGACATGGGCAACAGCACTGTGGTCTGTCTGTGTGTGAATGAATTTGGCCAGTGTTCAAGTTTCACAAATCACCAAGCAGTGTCTGTGTCACCTGTCAAGGAGCCTTCTGTGTATGCGGGTGTGTGTGTGTGTGTGTGTGTGTGTGTGCGTGTGTGTGTGTGTGTGTGTGTGTGTTGTGTGTGTGTTGTTTTGCATGTAGTGTAGCTTATGTGTGCATATGTTTGTATGTGTGTGTGTTTTGCAGGTAGTGTACTGTATGTGTGCATGGTATGTTTGTGTGTATGTGTGCGCATGTACGCGCAGTATGTATGTGTGTGTGTTTGTATGTGTGCATGCTTGCTTGCATCAATGTGCAATTTTCCTGTAAGCATGTGTCACAAAAATAGAGTTATTCTCTCATTCTCTGGCTTTCTTCTATCTTATTACATACAGACATTGCCTGTCTGTCTGTTTGTCTGTCTGCCTCTCTTTCTCTCTCGCTCTCCTGGTAAAAAATGTCGATCTTGTTTGAACCCTTATGATGTGTGTGTGTGTGTGTGTGTGTGTGTGTGTGGTGTGTGTGTGTGTGTGTGGTGTTGCTGTAGTGAAATCAGTTTTAGGGCCTCTCTGAGTCTGTAATGAAATACTTTTGTATGTATATATGAATATGTGTATGTGTGTGTGTGCGTGTTGCTGTGGTGAAATCAGTTCTGGGGCCTCTCTCTGTATGGTGAAATACTTGTGTGTCTTTTTCAACGTGTGTGTGCGCTCGCGCGCGCCAGTCAGCAGTGTGATGAAATGTTTGTTTCTTTGTGTGTGTGAGTGTGTCTGTGTGTAGCGTGTGGGCGCACGCAGCCGTCTCGGTATCACAGACCTGTGACAAATCCACTACTACCACTCATGTGGGAGGCTTTGCTTGCTGTTTTCAGGTCACGCTAAAAATAGCGCTGTAGTCAGAATTGCAACAGTTGTCTCTGTCACACACAAATCTTGTTACCATGAGAGATCAGTCCTAGCCAGGGTATATTCGAACATTCTAAATTTGCCGGGAACTGTCTTGCGTTCACCGCATTAGGTCCACTTTAACACATTTAACTCTACTTTAATATTGTGGTTTTTTTTTTGTCATTTCCCTTGTAAAGTGGTTGTGTCTATCACAAAAGTACTGGTTCATCATGTAATGGCAAAGCTGTCAGCTTTGTGTAAAGATAGTCTCAATATTATTGGAAAATATGTATGCCTATTTCATATGCACACTGTTTCATTTTGTTTTTGTTGTTGTTGAGTTTTTTAACAGGGGGTGGGGGGGTTCATATTGACGGGAAGAGGATGAGTTTGTGTATCTGTGGCAGAAATGTGGTAGCAAGATTTTCACCTGTCGGTATTTGGATGGATTTTATTACAAAAAGTCAAAAGTTTTTGCCCTTAAGCACAGTGATGCATAAGTTTGAAGTCAAGGCATCAAGGTTACAGACAAAATGCAGCTACCATGAGCAGCTTCTGAGGAAGATATGTGAGCAGTGTTTTCTCAAGGAATTCTGATGTTGTTTCTATTCTGTTTTCACTGTTGTGACGGATAGTATGTACGTTATGTTTTCATTATTGTTGCCCTCACTTCACCTCAGTATTGTTTCATCTAATGTTTCTTCAGTGTCACAGTGACCTTGAGAAGTAACAAATTTTGGATTTTTAAAAATGTTTTTTTCAAATGAAAAGGGAAATTAGCTTGGCCGTTTTCCCCATTATTTACCAAATTGTTATAATTGTTGACAGTTCATGCTGTATCAGCTTCTGATGCTGGCTTTGGCACAGTGATGCTGATTGGTCAGTTGTACTCACAATGGACACAGCTTTAGAATATCAGTATGCAACATTGCGACACGGTGCCATACAGCACATTTGTGAGAAGTGCTTGTCATTTGCAGCATTTTCCAGTAATAAGAAGCACAACTGAAATGTTAAAATGTTATGCAGATGCATGCAACTTTAAAAGAGTTATCAGCATGGTGCAAAATACAGAAACGTTTATTGAATCAGTTGACATTGTGTACTTTGACGTCATGACAGTCATACTGATAAAATGGATGTATGAAAGTAAAGTGGGTGAATTCTTGAAACAATAAAATATTTGCGTATATTCGCAAGTGTCACAAAACAGTGCCTAACACTTAGTAACAGATTCGCTGTGGATGAGCATTCTTATGCCATATTGCCGCTCCATACAGATACATGTGTGCGAACGCAGGCACACAGTATGTGCACTCACACACACACACACACAAACACACACACACACACACACACACACACACACGCGCGCGCGCGCGCGCGCGCGTACACACGCACACACGCATGCAGGCACACACAATTTAGCCCACATAAGTTGTGTCTCTCATAAGATGGAGCCCACATAAGTTGTGTCTCTCATAAGATGGGCTATATAAACATGCAACTTAGAGAATTTTTTTCCTGTGAACCCGGATGTATCCTTGAGAATATTCGTGTGTACGAAAATTGTCTGGGGAAGGGAGGGGAGAGGGGCACGCGTGGTGTTTGTGAAATCCTCCGGGAGCGGATTTGGGGTATGGCTACATTTTTGTGTTACTTGGGTACGTATTATAATTTTGTCCCTCTCCTCACAGTCTCTGGTGGTTGACGGGTCAAGGTCAGGTCAGGGTCATGCCAGTGTGGGTACGTCACGTTCGTGATAATCCTGTGTTCATCGATATGATTGCATTGGGCCCCTCTCCAGAATTCCTGACGAATGGAGAGTCATGTTTCCAATAATAGGCACGTCATGTTTCGATTGAAAACTATTGAAAAATCTAACTCTTTGTTTTGTTATTAAAGAATACGTTACTGAATTCGTATCGCTAAAAGAAGTCTCATACAGAATGCTAATATGTATTTATACTGATACAGCTGAAGTATACTTACAGAGAGTTAGGATTCATCATACTCGGATAATTCTGTATGCGCTCCATCCAGATCAGACAGCAGTTATCAGGCATATTCTTCGAGTTTGTGACACCACCAGAATGATTGAAACAATGAATAAGATAGGCAGTAAGAGGCCACTTTGTGTAATATTGAGGGCTGGGGTCGGAGAACGTCGTTAAGGTATGCGTTTATGGGAATTATGGTAGATGACGTCACCTTTAAAGTCGTGTACACGCAGATGGTGGGCTATTGATAGGCATCGGTAAGGTTTGAAAAAACAAACAAAATTAAAAAACAAAACAGAAAACCGAAAAGGGACGCAGGTTTTTATGAAGTTTTGTACAGTATCAAATCCTGAGTGGTGGGTGGACCCAAGGTGTACTTGCAACAGCCTGGACTGTCTCTACACGTTCCCATCTGCGCGTGGCCCATGTAGGTACCCCCCCCCCCCCACCCAATCCGTGTGGGTCCCCTTCTCTGGGTACCCGTTTCTACATGTTGAGCAACTCTGTTTGATCTCTGTGTGTACCCCACTTTTTTTCTCTCCCTCCCACATGCACTCGAAAATACGAGAGTGGCCTTTTGAGTATTTTCTGGGTCATTCTTTTATTCCCCGCCATTAAGGAGTCATGCTCTGTTTTTAAAGTTGGTGGTGGTGGTGGTGGTGGTGAGGAAGCGGGGACAGGGTCTTTGGGTCTCCCATGTTTCCCGTCTCTGTGGGTCTCATGTTTCCCAGTCTCTGTGGGTCTCTCATGTGTCTCTATCTTTGTGGGTCTCTCATGTTTCCCTGTCTTTGCGGGTCTCATGTTTCCCTGTCTTTGTGGGTCTCATGTTTCCCCGTTGCTGTGGGTCCCCCATGTTTCCCTGTCTCTGTGGGTCCTTCATATTTACCCGTCTCTGTGGGTATCTCATGTTTCCCCTGTCTCTATGGGTCTCTCATGTTTCCCCTGTCTCTGTGGGTCTCTCATGTTTCCCTGTCTTTGTGGGTCTTTCGTGTTTCCGTCTCTGTGGGTCCTTGTCTACGTCTTTGTATTTATTTTTATGCGCTTATGATATGTTCCATTAGTATTATTTCATTTATTTATGTATTTATTTATTTGAGAGGGGGGGAGGGTCTTCATTATTTTTTAAGGGGCACCGCTTATCACAAGTCAGTTTATCTACTACATCCACGCGTGTCTATTTTCTCCCTGCGTCGCTCTGTGTGTACATGCAGTTATCCAATGTTAGATTGCACGTGTACATTTATCTGTTAGACAAGAAAGTTTCTGCTTATGCACTCAGCTTTTAGAGTATATGGTAGGGTGCAGTTGGCGGGGAATGGAGTATTATTCAGATCAAGGAGAAATGAGGCACTGTGTGTGTGTGCTTGTGCATGTGTGTGTGAGTGTGTTTGTGTGATGTGTGTGTGTGTGTGTGTGTGTGAGAGAGTGTGTGTGTGAGAGTGTGGTGTGTGTGTGTGTGTGTGTATGTGTGAGCACGTGTGTGTATGTATGTGTGTGTGTGTGTGTGTGTGTGTGTGTGTGTGTGTGTGTGTGTGTGTGTGTGTGTGTGTGTGTAATATAGGTCTAAGGATGTCTGTGGTCCTCTCCGTGTCAGACCTGGTCCGGCCTCCTTTCCTTTACTGTCCTCCTCCCTATATTTGTTACAGTGTTGTTTTGCGTTCATATAACACAACACATAATCCACACACGCATTTAATCTCTCTCCACTCTCTCTCTCTCTCTCTCTTTCTCTCTCTCTCTCTCCCAACACACACCATACACACACACACACACCACTCACACACACACACACACACACACACACACACACACACACACACACACCACACACACACACACACACACACACACACACACACATACACACACACACACACACACACACACACACACACAACACACACACACACACACACACACACACACCACAACACACACACACAACACACTCACACACACACACACACACACACACACACACACACACCACACCAACTCACACATACAAGCACGTTTGCACTCATACACACACATCCTCCGTTCCTATGTGTCTTCTGTCTGTCAGTCTGTGTGTGTGTCTCTCCCTCCCCCTCCTCTCTCTCTCTGTCTGTCTCTGTCTTGTCTCTCTCTGTGTTCCCCCCCCCCTCTCTCTGTCTGTCTGTCTCTGTCTCTCTCTCTCTCTCTCTCTGTTCCCCCCCGCCCTCTCTCTGTCGTACACGTTCACATATGAACATATATTCGCTAACAGTATCTAACCACTCATACACATAATCATATCAGTGTGATTTATTCATGTATTTATTGCGAATTCTTTCCTATCCATTTTATCCCAAGCTTTAACACTAAACGCATCTGTCTTAACTTTGCAAGTTTAATTCCTCCATCCTGTCGGCCTCTCCTTGTCTTACTTCAAAGAGTGTGGTCCCGGAGAGGAAAGGAGGGGCTGTGTAAATTCCTGGTAACCACGAATGCATGGCCGTCCCATGTTCAGGGAGACTTGCCTTGACCATGTAGTTTGATGTCGAGTCAGAATGCATGTGCACTTAGAAGTCCATCAGTTTAGGATCGGTCGTCTAATTGCCCGTGTCTTACTACAGCTGCATAGGAGATCTCATGTAATGATCTATTGAGTTTGCTTTACGGTTTCCGCGGAGAAAGTCGGTACAGGATATTTGCTTCGTTACTCGATAGAGTTCGGAGTTTGTTCAAGAGAGATTCATCACACTCCGACAATTTAGGAAAATCTCCATCCAAATCTGCCAGTAATTATTTGGTAGACTCTTTGAGCTTTTAGCTCAAGTCTTTGTGTTGGCAAGGTCTTGAAATAGGGAGGTGGGGATGGGATGGAAAGGATGGGACTTAACGCAAAGCTAAGCTTACACTGTCAGAATGATTGGCACTTTAAGATGAACAGCGAACAGGCCAGTTTTTAATGTTGCAGACTGGAACGAAACTCGAGACATGAGATCCTAGTCTATCTGATGGCCCATGTCAACTGCGAAGGAACTGTCATTTAATGATGTATTGAGTTTGCATTACGTTGTTGTGGGATAGATACCTGTACATTTTTCTGTCTGTCCTCCTTTTAATTTTCAGATTATGTATGTCATCGGATATTGAAGTTCGTTTTCAAACATTGTATGTATATTGTAATGTGTGGAATTGCATGCAGGGAGGGAAAGATGGCGTTCTAAGCAGCTGAGCTAATGGGGACCACTCTGCGAACGAGGTGTCGAAATGGAAGGGGGTGCAGAAGCTGCGTAAAACACTGAGTCAGAACTACTAGAACAACTTGCTCATTATAGACAACAAACAGGCCAGTTTTTATGTTTCAGGCTAGAATGGAACTCGAGGTATCAGACCTTGAATCCACGAGTCTACCAACTGAGTCAGCTAATCTGAAAGGGCAGGTCTGAAGAATCTGTGGAACCAAATAATGTGTATCGGCTGGGTGTTATCAGTATGACCAAAGAGGCTCTCTCGAGTATGACCTGGTGAACTTGTTACATCTGTTTCTGTGATCATATCCAGGAATATACAATCAACCATTGCTAAGAGTGAGCATGCAAGCTGAGGAGTTGATGAGTATGTTGTGCTGTCTCTTTTATCAACACAGCTTGTGAGCATGCAAGATGAGGAGTTGATGAGTATGTTGTGCTATGTCTCTTTTATCAACACAGCTTGTGAGCATGCAAGCTGAGGAGTTGATGAGTATGTTGTGCTGTCTCTTTTATCAACACAGCTTGTGAACATGCAAGATGAGGAGTTGATGAGTATGTTGTGCTGTCTCTTTTATCAACACAGCTTGTGAACATGCAAGCTGAGGAGTTGATGAGTATGTTGTGCTATGTCTCTTTTATCAACACAGCTTGTGAGCATGCAAGATGAGGAGTTGATGAGTATGTTGTGCTATGTCTCTTTTATCAACACAGCTTGTGAGCATGCAAGCTGAGGAGTTGATGAGTATGTTGTGCTATGTCTCTTTTATCAACACAGCTTGTGAACATGCAAGATGAGGAGTTGATGAGTATGTTGTGCTATGTCTCTTTTATCAACACAGCTTGTGAACATGCAAGCTGAGGAGTTGATGAGTATGTTGTGCTATGTCTCTTTTATCAACACAGCTTGTGAGCATGCAAGCTGAGGAGTTGATGAGTATGTTGTGCTGTTTCTTTTATCAACACAGCTTGTGAGCATGCAAGCTGAGGAGTTGATGAGTATGTTGTGCTGTCTCTTTTATCAACACAGCTTGTGAGCATGCAAGCTGAGGAGTTGATGAGTATGTTGTGCTATGTCTTTTATCAACACAGCTTGTGAGCATGCAAGATGAGGAGTTGATGAGTATGTTGTGTTATGACTCTTTTATCAACACAGCTTGTGAGCATGCAAGCTGAGGAGTTGATGAGTATGTTGTGCTGTCTCTTTTATCAACACAGCTTGTGAGCATGCAAGATGAGGAGTTGATGAGTATGTTGTGCTGTCTCTTTTATCAACACAGCTTGTGAGCATGCAAGCTGAGGAGTTGATGAGTATGTTGTGCTATGTCTCTTTTATCAACACAGCTTGTGAGCATGCAAGCTGTGGAGTTGATGAGTATGTTGTGCTATGTCTCTTTATATCAACACAGCTTGTGAGCATGCGAGCTGAGGAGTTGATGAGTATGTTGTGCTATGTCTCTTTTATCAACACAGCTTGTGAACATGCAAGATGAGGAGTTGATGAGTATGTTGTGCTATGTCTCTTTTATCAACACAGCTTGTGAACATGCAAGCTGAGGAGTTGATGAGTATATTGTGCTATGTCTCTTTTATCAACACAGCTTGTGAGCATGCAAGATGAGGAGTTGATGAGTATGTTGTGCTGTGTCTCTTTTATCAACACAGCTTGTGAACATGCAAGATGAGGAGTTGATGAGTATGTTGTGCTGTGTCTCTTTTATCAACACAACTTGTGAGCATGCAAGCTGAGGAGTTGATGAGTATGTTGTGCTATGTCTCTTTTATCAACACAGCTTGTGAGCATGCAAGCTGAGGAGTTGATGAGTATGTTGTGCTATGTCTCTTTTATCAACACAGCTTGTGAGCATGCAAGCTGAGGAGTTGATGAGTATGTTGTGCTATGTCTCTTTTATCAACACAGCTTGTGAGCATGCAAGCTGAGGAGTTGATGAGTATGTTGTGCTATGTCTCTTTTATCAACACAGCTTGTGAGCATGCAAGATGAGGAGTTGATGAGTATGTTGTGCTATGTCTCTTTTATCAACACAGCTTGTGAGCATGCAAGATGAGGAGTTGATGAGTATGTTGTGCTATGTCTCTTTTATCAACACAGCTTGTGAGCATGCAAGATGAGGAGTTGATGAGTATGTTGTGCTATGTCTCTTTTATCAACACAGCTTGTGAACATGCAAGATGAGGTGTTGATGAGTATGTTGTGCTATGTCTCTTTTATCAACACAGCTTGTGAGCATGCAAGATGAGGTGTTGATGAGTATGTTGTGCTATGTCTCTTTTATCAACACAGCTTGTGAGCATGCAAGATGAGGAGTTGATGAGTATGTTGTGCTATGTCTCTTTTATCAACACAGCTTGTGAGCATGCAAGGTGAGGAGTTGATGAGTATGTTGTGCTATGTCTCTTTTATCAATACAGCTTGTGAGCATGCAAGATGAGGAGTTGATGAGTATGTTGTGCTATGTCTCTCTTTTATCAACACAGCTTGTGAACATGCAAGATGAGGAGTTGATGAGTATGTTGTGCTGTGTCTCTTTTATCAACACAGCTTGTGAGCATGCAAGCTGAGGAGTTGATGAGTATGTTGTGCTATGTCTCTTTTATCAACACAGCTTGTGAACATGCAAGATGAGGAGTTGATGAGTATGTTGTGCTATGTCTCTTTTATCAACACAGCTTGTGAACATGCAAGATGAGGAGTTGATGAGTATGTTGTGCTGTCTCTTTTATCAACACAGCTTGGTGCGGTGGCACTGGGATCTTAGAGCGCGTATACATGTATATCTTTGCCAGGGGTGCCCAAACAACTCCACCCCCATGTCAGTGAGGGCATAGATATTTGTGATAACAGACTGGCAACTTAGAAAAAAGTCAGCCCACTTGTTTTGTCAGATTAATGTTGAACGAAATGACGAAATAACGTTTAATGAAATAACCTTGAGATAAGGTTACGATAAGGTTACGACTAGTGTTTGTAAATGATATTGTATTCTTTTGTGGCGATGACTTGCTCCTGTTTAATTATCAAGCAAAGTGGGAGTTTTGTTCTGAAGTCTCTTTCGTTTTCTGTTTCAGTCTTGGGAATTTTGTTGTCAACTTTTCCATTTCGAGTTTATGAGTATGAGTTTATCAGTTGTTGTTATTGTTTTATTTGTTGTTTCTATAAAAGTTTAACGAAAGAGTAACGTTGTTTCTAGCTCTGTGTGCTCGCGATCCCCGGCACAGCGTGTATACAGAGGTGGTTGCCTTTCTCCCTGCTCATGTCTATGTTCATGATCCATTTCCCCATCCACCCCCACCCCCTACCCCTTGCAGTGAGGGCATCAACATGCTTCGGTAACCCACCCACCCCCTGCAGCGTTGTGTGTGTGTGCGCGCGCGCGTGTGTGTGCGTGTGTGCGTGCGTGTGTGTGCGTGCGTGTGTGTGTGTGTATGTGTATGAGTTTCTTTTGGAGAGAGAGAAAGAGAGAGATTGATAGATAGAGAGACAGACAGACAGATAGAGAGAGAGAGGTGGGGGGGGGGGGGGTCTTGCGATTTATGAAATGTTGGTGTTTCGCAAGTCACGTAAACGTTAGGCGAAACCTGGCACGTATGTTGTGTACGTGCCCTTAATTTCATCAGCTGTTAAGGGAGAAAATTATAAAGAGGATGAAAAAGCAGCGATTTTCAAGTCACGTCATTAAGATTATGTGCTATGTTTTGATGTTTCACGCCTTTGTTGTCTTTGTCCTCCTTCCCTTCCTCTTCCATTGTGATCATCATCGTCTTCGTTGTCGTCTAGACCTTGTCCTCACTATCTGTTTTTAAAGCTGTCTTCTTTAAAACAATTTTGTCAACAGTGATTTAGTCGTCAGGTTATGGCTGTATCTTGAGCGTATCGAAGTCGTGTTCTGATCGTTTCTGGGTCGCATGGACAGAAAACACGGAGGGAAAGGGGGAAGGTGTGTGTGTGTGTGTGTGTGTGTGTGTTTACAGACAAAGAACACGAAAAACAACATCCAACTCAGCAGTGAGGGCTTAGATCCTGACAGTTTGTAGGGAGACCAATTTTTGTGTGTGTTTTGTTTTGTTTTGGTTTTGGTTTGCTTGTTTGTTTGCATTGTTTTTATTTTGTTGTTTTAACCAGAAAAGTATCAGAGGGTTCTCGTGATACTTTGCTACGACTGAAGCAAAAAAAGAGTTTGAAGGACATGAGTTTGTTTTGAACGATTTTGCAGGCAAGGACACTGAATAATCATGAGACTGCTTTTCTTCGTCTTACACGTGACTTCACCAATCTGTACAGGAATACTAGAATATTTATCATTTGGGACAATGTAATTTGGTTATGCTGCTTTATATAATATGTAACTGTCCTAACGGTATCAAATGTTAACTTGTAACCAGTGAGAGCAGCGTAAAGCTTTAAGCTACGTTTACGGCTTACAGCATTTCTTTGTATGGAGACCATTCTGAAATGTTATCAGTAGTTGAGAAATAGTTTCGAAAACTAGTCCTTTTGTTTTTTTTGTTTTTTTGTTTTTTGTTTTTGTTTTTGTTTTTGTTTGTTTGTTTGATTAACTTTTTTTAAAATCCATATCGAGAAGAGTAGAAGTAAACATTTTATTTTCAATGGTTAGAGAGTGTTTTTCTGTAATTGTCTGCGGGTTGTTCTTCACTTTCTTAAAAACTGGCTTGCTGTTTAGATACGCAGTGGGTTCCAGAGCTGATGTCTCGAGGTCAGTCCCCAGCCTGCAACATTAAAAAAGCTGGCCTGGTTGCTGCTCACCTTTATGTTTCAGTCATTCTTATGGTGTAGGTATTTAACAGATCCCGTTTCTGATCTTATCATTAAAGGAACCAGAAAAAAAAATCACGAACAAATAATCAGAAGGCGTATTTAATACAACCAGACAAGAAGCCTTAAATATGCGTTCTGATTCTTTTTTCGTGTTTTTGTTTGTTTGTTTGTTTGTTTTTGTTTTGTTTTGTTTTTTCTGGTTCCTGTTTGCTGGAACGTGGGCAGTCACACTTGTTTTAGATTTCTTATCATTGACAACCTTGTCAGTGAATAAGATTTTGCGCAGGCTTGGGAAGTCTGCCAGATAATCGCTGGCAAATTTGGGTGGAGCCCATGTGGAATATGTCTGCCAGATATTTGCTGGCGGATTTGCATGGAGCCCGTATGGAACTAACGGATTGTGACGAATCCTCCTTGAATAAACTCCCTACTCCTTAAAATACTTGGAGATTTTACATCCGTCTTCTGGGTATGGTAAAAAGTTTTAAATCCTGTTAGAAGTGGCCCATAGATTGCGGGGGCTTTTCCGCACTTGAAATGATGAGGCACTTGACTAGACAGGAGGGGAAAGGTTAACAGACAATAGGACAGAAGATCACAAAGATCTCAGCAGAGTGCTCTTGTCAGTCTTTGGGTTCTTCAGACTGATGTCGATTAATGATTCAGCTTTTCATCTGCACTCACCTCGGGTGATATGGCCGACGGGGATAATTATCCCAGGAAAACAGACGGGGATGATCATCCAGGAAATCAGACGAAGGATAATCATCCCAGGAAAACAGACGGGGGATAATCATCCCAGGAAAACATACAGACGGGGGATAATCATCCCAGGAAAACAGACGGGGATGATCATCCCAGGAAAACAGACGGGGATAATCATCCCAGGAAAACAGACGGGGATAATCATCCCAGGAAAACAGATGGGGATAATCGTCCCAGGAAAACAGACAGGGATAATCATCCCAGGAAAACAGACAGGGATAATCATCCCAGGAAAACAGGGATAATCATCCCAGGAAACAGACGGTGGATAATCATCCCAGGAAAACAGACGGGGATAATCATCCCAGGAAACAGACGGTGGATAATCATCCCAGGAAACAGACGGTGGATAATCATCCCAGGAAAACAGACGGGGATAATCATCCCAGGAAAACAGAGGATGGATGTGGTGGAGTGAGGTCAGTCCTTCAAGAGGATGCTTAATTGAAATACCACACCCGAAACGACGACCGTTACGGCTCGGGGAACTCCTCAGGCTTGCCAGTGGTTGCCAGCTGGAAAGCAGAGCAAACACACGAGCAAACAAGAGACACCCAAAGTACAGTCGAGGGGTTGGAGTTCGTTCACAACGGGTTCATTGCGGTTGGACAATTCCATATGTGGTTCACCCAGATCTGCCAGTATTGTCTGGTAAACTCTTTGAGCCTGCGCAGAATCCTATGGGCTGGCATGATCTTGAACTGGGACCAGTGAAATATTGCCACTACAAGGATGATCAGAGCGTTAAGATGGGTAACGATAAAGCCAACTTCTATGTTGCCGGGTAGTATTGAACTTGAGAAAGTCAAGATGTATTACTGGTTTAATACAAACACACGCGTACACACATGCACGCGTGTGCGCGCGCACACACACACACACACAAACACACATACACTCAGCACACACACACACACATACTACACACACATACACTCACACTCACACAGACACTACACACACTCACACACACACACACACACACACACACACACACACACACACACACACACACACACACACACACACACACACACACACACACAATATGGATGCAAACTCACACACAGACAAGCACGCATACATATACAGATTGGGCAGAAGTCAGTTTCAGCTTGTTTGAAAATGGAAAAAACCGGACTACGTATGTGATCAGGAACCTCTCGACTTTTCTGGAAATTAGAGAGCTCACTAGGTCACTTAACATAAAATCTCATAACATACTTAACTGATATAACTAACTCTTAACCCGTTAAACGATCCCATTACCTATCAGAAGTGAAGTATCAAGAGGAACTTTGTGGTATAATTGTTTTCCGTCACTCTGTTGGGCTCGGCATATTTGCTTTTCGACTCTCGTGTGGATAGAAAACGTACGTAAGACCTAAATTTAACTTTCAATTTGAATTCAAGAGGGATTCGTCGCATCGGCCAATCCCGTCCATTACTATCAGTCATTGATAATGTAGCAGACTCCTTGAGCTTGCGTAAAACCCTATGCGCTGGCAAGATCTTGACATGGAGGCAGGTGGAGGGAGGGAGGGAAGGGGAGACAAAAGAGACCGTCACCAGGTTGACATCTCTAAATTAATTAGAGTATTAACCCTTTGGCTCCCGCAAACTTTCCACCAGCATCCTGCGTTGTTAACCATGCTAACAAAGCAAAAAGTGAATCTTTTGATTCCCTCACCCTATCCACCAGTATCCTGCATTGTTAACCATGCTAACAAAGCAAAAACTGAATCCTTTGATTCCCTCACCCTGTCCATCAGCTTCCTACAGAAAGCTGGTGGATAGGGTGAGGGAGTCAGAGGGTTAAGTTTTTGCAGTTGGTGGACAGAGTGCGGTAGTCAGAGGGTTAAGATTCATTCATTAGGTGATTTGAGCTTTACAGTCCTTCTGTACGTAGTGTATACGAGGATTAGCTTGTCAAATTTTTTGTAAGAAACTTTGAAATATTACGGCCACCTCCTCTGAGAAACTGAGCTCACTCCGAGGAAGGGTGTCTTGTATTTATGATATGGAGTGGCCAGTTTTGATGTTGCGGGCTGGGACTGATTTCGAGGCATCAGATCTTGAGTATGTCGATTTGCCAAGCCACACGACCCGCCAAAGCTATGTCCATAACGGAATGGATCTATCATGTTACATACCAATACTATAGAACAAGCAGTGTAAACAAATACTTGTATAAGTACGCTAAATCACAGCAGAACTCAACAGTCGTCAAATATTCATGGAACTTTATGTTGTCGGGTAGGAATGAACTTGAGACAATGAAGATGTGTTACTGCTACTCCTTATATACACTAGGTATGGAAGACTTTAAAGCTCTGTGAAAATTTACTCAACCAGGCATCAAACAGGCTCGGTTTCGACCTCACCCGAGATTTTCATTACACTTTAAGAAATATAAGATATGAAATCAGTACAATTCTCAGTGGCCATTTCATAAACATGGTAAATTTTACAAACATGTGGACAGTGGATCATGTAAGTGACCATTTTCTGATTGTCTTGTGATCGACCTTTTGTTTGTTTGTTTGTTTGTGTGTGTGTGTGTGTGTGTGTGTGTGTTCTGAACCAGACGCACTAGCCTGTTTGCTTTCCACACACAAGATCATCATCTTCTCTTTTGTTCTCCGTCTCTAAAATCATGCCCCATCTGGCAGTGAATGCAACATTTTTTCCCCCAGTTCCTAGCATGTCATAGAGTTTGAAGATCAGAGGAATCGTAGTTAACCATGTCTTCAGTCGCTGCGCTTGATAGAGGTGACTTTAATAGAATATTGATGTTCACAATATTTATGTCCCTTCTCTGCTTGTGTGTATGTTGTTGTTGTTTTTCCTTCGTACTGCGTAGAGGTTGAGTTACCTCCCCTGGGAAATGGGGAAAGGGGGGTGGATGGGTAGCAGGACCTATGGAACACTAAACTTCCACCACTAGAATAATTGAAGCATTAAGTTGGGCAGCGAACCTGCCAGTTTTATGTTATGGGCTGGAACTGAACTCGAGCCTTCACAATCCATGACTCTATCAGGAGAGCCAGCCAGCCCGTGAAGAAAGAAAAAAACAAAGAAAAAAACACTGAGGCCGGCCCAAGGATTCAATCCACATCCCCAGCGTTATGAGCATGGCACTCTAACGAATGAGCCAATAATGTAAAGGATGATAAATATTTCAACAGCTGAGAGTTTGAAATGGATTGGTAGTGTACTTAGGTGATAATTATATAAAGGATTGAATATGGCGTGATGGTCGTATACAAAGATTATAAAAGTTTGAAATAGAATGGAGGTGCACTTTGGTGATAATTATATAAAGGAATATGGCCTGATGGTCGCAAACAAAGTTTATAAAAGTTTGAAATAGATTGGTAGTGCAGTCAAGTGATAATTATATAAAGGATTAAATATGTCGTGATGGTTGCAAACAAAGATTATAAACGTTTGAAATAGTTTGGTAATGTAATTAGGTGATAATCATATAAAAGATTGAATATGGCGTGATGGTCGCATACAAAGATTATGCATGTACCGATAGTCGCACAAAGATTGACCGTGACCCTATCCCGACCAGTGTGCCGGCACTAGGACAAAAAATGAGACTGCTAGGAGTGGTCTGTCTGTGTCTCTCACTTAAACACGTGCTGATAAAGGGGTGCGATCTATTTGCATTTTGACCTGAAGAGGATTGGCTGGCTCACCCCTGGCCCTCCCCTCCACCCGTTCACCTTCCTACCCCTTTCTTACCCACCCACCCACTCTGTCGCACAGTGGGTCTTGGTTGTGAAGTGGGCGTTAGTTAATCCTCTTTGCCGCAGTACACACCCACCTTGACCTGAATACGGGATAAAACTTAGGACCGTCTACGACAAAATGAGTGGTGAGGCGTATCTAACTATGTCTACTATTTCTCTATACATATATATAAAGGAAAAATTTATTTTTGTTTTTAATGATGTGTTGACGTTTCGAATTTATTTTTGTTGTTGTTTTGTTTTTGACTTTGTTTGCTTATTGTTTGGTTGGTTGTCAGAACTGATTTTGTTTCCACATGAAGTGCATGTCGCTTTCTCCTCTCCTCACCCATCACTGCCCTCTGTGTGTATCTTTCTTAAGCTATGATAATAGATTTTTGGTCAGAATTTTGCCAGGGAAAACTTTTGTGTTGGCATGGGTTAAATGCTGCGAACGGGACTTCAGTTTATTGTGTCATTCAAAAAGACTAGTACTTAAGTGGGCTGGATGATTCTTTTGATGAAGCTGTGAACTCAAAGTCTGCTGTCTTGGGTCATTCCAAGCCCGTAACATTGAAAACTGGCCTGTTCGCTGCCCATCATAGTGTTGCCGTCATCCTGGTGGTGTCGGCTTTGTATTTGATAGACCCCTTCCCTCTTGCCCCTTCACCATTTTAAGACCTTGCCATCACGTATGGTTTTTCTTAGGCTCAGAGTCTGCCATTTAACTGCTGGCAGATTCGGGTGGATCACTTGCGGAGTAGTCTGAATACGATGAATCCCTCGTGAACGAACTTGAAACTTCGATCTCCAGACTGAAGGTCAAGTGGAGGAGAGGTAATAAAACCTGGTTTTCTAACATCCCTGGTGGGTGTTTTTTCACGACACACACACACTCCGTTATTTTGTATTAGAATGGTTTATGAATATTATTCTTGAATGGTAAATATTCTGAAATCTGACATTCTGCCCACCGTCAGTCTGACGGTTGAATAGGCATATTAGTCTTCAGTGCCTGGTGTGGGGTCTTCATGTAGGATAGATTATTGAAAAGATCGCACTTCTCCAACTCCAGGAACACCTGGATTGCAACAGCCTTCTCTATCCTTTGCAATCTGCCTATCGCTCTGGTCATAGTACAGAGACTGCTCTTTTGAAGATTGTGAATGATCTGCTATCTACTCTAGACAATGGTCAGGTGTCCCTTCTCTCTCTTCTTGATCTCTCTTCTGCCTTCGACACTATTGATCACAATACTCTTCTTTCTCGACTTCAGAATATTTTTGGTATCTCTGGCATTGCTCTGTCATGGTTTCAATCCTACCTTTCTGGTCGTGTACAAGTTGTCTCCATAAATGGTGTCTCTTCTAATCCTACCATCTTGAAGTACGGTGTTCCTCAGGGCTCTGTCTTAGGCCCTATTCTCTTTATTTTGTACACTCAGCCCATCTCTGACATTGTAGCCCATCATCACATATCCCATCACTGTTTTTCTGATGACAACCAAATCTACATGTCTGGCCATCCCTCCACTATCCCTTCTATAATTCAACGCACACAGCTCTGCATTTCTGACATAAAGTCTTGGATGACATGCAACAAACTCCAGCTGAATAATGACAAAACAGAATTTATATTTATTGCATCAAAGCGACTTCTGTCTACTGTGCCTATCCCTGTTTCTATCCAGCTTGAAGACTCGGTAATCCACACTTCCACATCCGTGCGTAATCTTGGAGTTGTACTGGACCAAACTCTTTCCTTCCACAGCCAGGTATCCTCTGTCTGTCGTGCTTGTTACTTAGAACTTCGACGGATCAGTTCTGTGCGTCATCTTCTATCTGAAGAAAGCACTATAACTCTCATTTCTGCACTCATTCTTTCCAGACTCGACTACTGTAACTCGCTTCTTGCTGGCTGCCCCCAAACACTCTTATCCAAATTGCAAAAAGTTCAAAATAACGCTGCTCGCCTTGTACGGAAATGCCCAAGGTCAACTCATGTTTCCCCTCTGCTTCGAACTCTACACTGGCTTCCTGTTCGAAAGCGTATTGACTATAAACTTTCCCTCCTATGCCATAAGTCTCTGGCTGGTCTAGCTCCCCCCTATCTTTCTGATCTCCTGACTGTTTACATTCCCTCCAGAGAGCTACGCTCTTCTACTGATGCCCACCTACTTAGAATCCCACGCTTCCGCAACAAAACTCTTGGTGAACGTGCTTTTTCTTATCAGGCCCCCTCTATTTGGAACAAACTTCCCTTTCCTCTCCGCTCTACCTGTACCCTTTCTTCGTTTAAGTCCAGTCTAAAAACCACTCTTTTTAAATCCTAGCCTGTAGTTCTGTACTCTTACTTCAGCTGCCACCTTGAAATCTGTGCCCGCGCGCGTGTGTGTGTGTGTGCGGGTGTGTGTGTGTGTGTGTGTGTGCGGGTGTGTGTGTGTGTGTGTGTTGCGGGTGTGTGTGTGTGTGTGTGTGTGTGCGTGTGTGTGTTGTGTGTGCGTGTGTGTGTGTGTTTACTGTAAGCGCTTAGGGCTTTTTTAGATTAAGCGCCATAAATGTTCACTATTATTATTATTATTATAGATGGTAATTCCTGGAGGTGCATTATTTTCTACAGGCACTGCATGGGAAGGAGTCCTGTAGCCCTTTGTTCTGCTTCTGTTGGTCGCTCTTCTGTTGAATAGCAGCTGCTTTGCACTGTTCTTGTCTGATTGCGGGCTGCTGAGTCCAGTATAGTTGTTGCAGGCACTGTCTTCCCTGTTGGTGGTGTTCATGCCACATTTGTATAGTTATGCCAGATATAAAGGCTTTTCAGACTACTTCCAAATTTTCTGTAATGGACAAAAAAGAAAGAAATATGAATGGTATGAAAAGTTCATCAGCTTTTTCCAAATTTTGTGAAAATGCCTTCTTTTAATTTGGAAATCGTTCAGATATTTGAATTTTGCATAAGGATCGTGTGTAGGAAAGTTAATAGAATCAGTTTCGGTTAAAACCCTTTTGGTGCCAGACAAAATTATACTCATTTAATGAAAAATACGTGTGTGATAGATGCATCACTCAAGACGGAAGTACGAACATAATAGCTTTAGTCCCATAAAAGTTGCCTCTGTTGTCAGAGTTGCCTCTGGAGTTGCCTCTGTTGTCAGAGTTGCCTCTGTTGTCAAAGTTGCCTCTGTTGTCAGAGTTGCCTCTGTTGTCAAAGCTTGTTGGCTGCTTTTTCGTGGCTGTGGAGGTGTTGGAGTTTTAAGAATATTCTACTTGTGACCGAATTTCGGTCAGAAGCACTGAAAAGATAATCCCCGAAGGTATATCCCATACTAGCGCGAAACATTGCTGTGTGACTTGCGACTCAGTTTGTTGCCTCAGGTCACAGTTGTTGGCGCTGTCTGACTTGCGACTCAGTTTGTTGCCTCAGGTCACAGTTGTGGGCTTCCTAAAGTCCCAGCCAGACACAACAGATTTAGGGTTGGATGATTGTTCTGTTCTTTTCTTTTTAAACGTACGTGTCTAGACGGGTAAAAAAGAAACGTCATGGGTGCGGGCATATGGACAGACTTCACCGCATCGAAGGCTTTTTTGAAAAGGTATTGTTGCAGTACGATCTCTGTCCTGGGTATAGGGTAAAAAGAAAAAAAAGGAGTTCCGTAGCCGTCTATACTAGGTCGTATGAGGTGTGAGGTGGTATAGAGACCTCACTTTTCAAGGGTCAGCTTTTTAACATGTGGGGTTTTCTTTTGTTCGTCGTCTACATGGTCAGGCCACATCTGGCGATAAACGTGGCCTTCTTTTTTTAGTTCCATGTGGACTGCCCTGGAGCTTGGTGGTCAGAGAGGTAGCAGTTAGCATATCTCCTGTCGCTTCACTTAACAGAGATGACAACCCTGCTTCAGCTGTTTTGTTCTCTTGACAGCAGGGGCAGGTGATGGCCCAGCGCTATTGTCATCTGGTGTAGATGACCGTGTAGACATTTGATTTGGGTTATATTGCATGGTACTGTGGCAGGTGACCCCCCCCCCCCCCCCGCCGTGTGGGGATGCCAGGGGCTCTTTAAGTATAAAATAGTATCCCCACCTTCGGGAAATTCTGTGCTAGAAATGCCCTCTTTTTTGTCACTCTCGTTGTTTCTGCCTTGTTCCTTTGCTTTCTGTCATTTCCTCCTATAATTTTCTGTCTTCCTGGTCCATTTACTGTATGTGTTCAGTAACGTCTTGTGTACTTTCTCTTCGGATTGATAATTGGGGGCATGTATTGCGTGCATTTTGGTTCTAGGGAAATGAGGAACGCTGAAGCAATTTAGGCCCGTTTTAAATATAGTTTAGTGTCCTTAGTTTATGTTTGAATTTGTGTTCAGGTATGTTTTTTTTTAAAAATCCGCTGTGTGGTAAATTGGAAAGGTTAACGCCAGAGGCATCTCCTTAGGTTATGTACGCGAATGCATTGATATGTGTACTTAATTTTTTTTTCCTTTTTTTTTCCTTGTTGAAGTATATTGTATGTTTTGAAATGGTTATAAAGCTGATATGGCTGTACGCAGTCGGCTGGGCTTTAAGCAGAAATAAGAATACCAACGTGACTAGATCTCATGGTGATTCCAGTTTCGGTTTTCTCTGCTGTTTCCATGCCTGAGATAACTTCAAGTTTGGATCTTCGTGGAAGGGGCCTCTCTCTCTCGCGCGCGCGCGTGTGTGTGTTTGTGTTTGTTGGGGGGGGGGGGGTCCCCTAGTGTGCTTCCGTGACTGATCGATTTCTGTTTGTTAACAAAGTAACTGATGACTGGGACCGGATGGGTCATGCAACGCATGGACAGCCCCCCACCCCCACCCCACCCCTTCCATTTGCTTGAAGAAATGACTGTCAATTGGCGTCGGGAGCTTGGGAGATTGAGTGTCCCGAGAGTGGCTAGGCATTGGTGCTCCAGGTCCCATCCGCACCCTCGTGATGTCTCTTGTTAAAATAGTCGGCTTACAAAGTAGTGTTCTCAGCACTTCGGATCGGAACTT
Source organism: Monoplex corrugatus (assembly GCA_030674185.1). Lineage (NCBI taxonomy): Eukaryota > Metazoa > Mollusca > Gastropoda > Littorinimorpha > Ranellidae > Monoplex > Monoplex corrugatus. The sequence continues at coordinate 38,989,909 of JAPXFY010000012.1, read as the reverse complement.
GCACGGTTGAACTCCATCGTGATGACCCAGCAGCAGTTCAGATTCTCCTCAGGTGGGTGGCCTCAGAGTGGTTGCACATAGTTTGCTCCTATGGAATTACTGCCACTGTAACTTTTGACAGAAAAACAACTTAGGTTTGGTGGTGTGGTGAAGAGCCGGATATAGCGACACGGGATCAATACCACTGCAAAGGCATCGGAAATGGGGCAAAACTAAATGAAATAATGTTGTTTCTATCTCCCCCTGTCTCTTGTGAAGCCAGATCGACAAAGCAGAAATGTAGGAGTGACTTGAGAAACTTAACAAAGTTGTCAATCCCATATTATGTAGGCCTACTTCAAAAAAAGTCCCTTTGTCCGAGGGCTTCCTTCCAGCCGTGTACTGCCTGTCTCCCTCCTATTCCCCAGCCCCCTTTCCCTATCACACACGCGCGCGCGCGCGCCACTCACACACACACACACACACACACACACACACACACACACAAAACACACACACTCTCTCTTTCTCTCTCTCTCTTTCTCTACACACAGACACACACACAGACACACACACACACACACACACAACACACACAACACACACACACACACACACACACACACACATAAAATCATCATCGTCATCATCATCATCATCATCATCATCATCATCATCAAATTGTAGAGACATAAAACGTATGCATAACTCAACGTGGAAATAAAGAAAGCAAACTGATTATGACTAAAACCCGAAAAACATCTTTAAAGTTGTTAAAATGCAGTTGATCAAATGAAAAATTGCAAAATGACTAAATATCATAACAACAGTTGTGATTTATAACTTGAACTGTAACATGATACTAGAAACTGAGAAATGCTCAGGCACGTGCGAGCGCGCGCACGCAGACACACACACACACACGCGCGCGTGCGCTCACTCACTCACTTACTCACATTATAGATAATCTCACAGCAAGCCCGAAATCATAATTTATACATTAATGTCTTATATGAAAAATAACAAGGAACAGAACACACACGATACGATCTATCAAGTGAACGTTCACACGCACACGTATGTACACACACACACACACACACACACACACACACAACAAACACACACAACACACACACACACACAACACACACACACACACCACACACACTCTCTCTCTCTCTCTCTCTCCCCTCTCCCTCTCCCCCTCTCTCTCCCTCCCTCTCCTTTACACCTCCATCTTGAGCATGGTCTTTATCTTTGGCTGTGGGATTTTCCCGACAACTTGGGAATAAAACACTCCTTAATCCTCTTAGCCTTGCTTCTGCCTGCTTGTGTGTGTGTGTTTGCTTGCTTCTGTTTTTTATGAGTCCGTTTTCTGCCATGCCTGGCTGGTTCCGTTAGTTTCAGTATTCCTTTTGAAAGAAAAGAAAAATGGAGGGTTGGGGAAATTGGGAGGAGGGGTGACAGCGTGTGCAGCGTCGTTTGCATTGGAAAATCTCTCTCTCTCTCTCTCCTCTCTCTCTCTCTCTCTCTCTCTCTCAGTCTGTCTGTCTCTCTCTTTTCTCTCTCTCTCAGTCTGTCTCTCTCTCGCTCTCTCTCTCTCTCTCCCCCTCTCCCTTCCTTCAGCCTCTCTCTTTCCTGCTCTTTGTCTCCCCCTCATTCTCTCTCTCTCTAATAAAACAACAAAGACTATTCAACAGTTCATCGTGTTTTTACTCTGTTAGAAAGTTTTCAAATGCAGTTCTCATAAAAGAGAAAATTGTTTACAGCTTTAGTAGATTGTGAAGAAGCTGTTTAATATTTCAAGGATTCTGATTCTGTCTGTCTCTGTTTGTCTGTCTGTTTGTCGTTGTCGTCTGTCTGTCTGTCTGTCTCTTCTCTCTCTCTCTCTCTCTCTCTCTCTCTCTCCTCTCTCTTCTTCAGTAAACAGAAATTTAATCTAACGTTTACGACTTCGTTTTTATGAACTTTAGATCATCAAATGACACCACACGCGGGTGTGCACACTCACACACGCGCGCGCGTGCGCGTGCGCGCACTTACACACTCGGAAGACGTTTGAAAAAAACAGAAACGCGGGAGTGACTTTGAAAATTAATTAAGTTGTCAGTCCCGAGTTACTCGACTCAAAAAATAAAAATCGCTCTGCGTGAGTGCCTCCGCTCCCTCCCTCCTACCACTCCCCTCCCTGCTCCTTTCCCCTTTCCTTCCCTTTCTCTGTGGTTGTCAACAATCTTGAGTAGGTTACAGATGTTTTCCTCTTGATGCTGTGATGGCCGAGTGGTTAAGGGGTTGGACTTGAAATCCGGTGGGTTCTACTCGTGCAGGTTTGAACCCTGCTTTTAGCATATGTTTTTCTGGCTCCGTTAGCTTAGATTGTGAGAGCGCCATGGGGATAACGCAGATGTCGTTGGTTCGACCCGCAGGGGTTTACATTTTTTGTTTGGTTGGTTGGTTGGTTTTTATATGCTTATCTGTTCGAAACAAATTCAGTAAAAGATCTAAGAATAATAAGGAACAGGTATTGAGATCATCATCATCATGTGCCCTGCCGCATGGCGTTGGCGATCATGGTCCTCCATATGCCTGTATCCCTTGTCGCTGCAAGTACATCTTCCACACTCTCTGTCCTCGGCCACCCTTTCCTGTTGTGAGGTACTCTGTTGAGAGGTATTGGGAACAAACAGCACCAATGACGGTTGAAATTTAGCTCTTTTCAAAATATCAAAAGAGGAGTTAGACAGGGATGTGTTCTGTCAGCAGCTTTGTTTTCCCTTTATAGCGAAACCATCATGAGAAATCTAGAATATCCTGGAATAAAGGTTGGAGGAAAAATAATAAACATTCTTCGTTAAGTGGTCAGTGTTTTGTAACAGCAGTAGAGCACTTTCTACTTCTCTTCCTAGATGGGTAATGAGCAGTGCCACTTTCTACTTCCGCAGTAAAGTGTTACACAACTGATCTTACATTGTGAGCTTAGGTAAGTTTTCTTTGGGCCTAAGCAAACTTAGAAAAGACTAGCTTTGCTCGTGTGCACTCAGAAAATAAGCAAGCCTAGTTTAACCGATTTCCTCTTTTAAGATTTTTTTAACAAATAAAAACACTTTAGGCTACGCAATCGTGCCCTCAGATTCCTCCAGCTCTGTCGTGTGTGAGCACAGACTGTCGTATTAACACTTTCAGATGTAGTCAGCTGTGTCCTACCTTTTCAGAGTTTTGCGTGGTAATATTTCGTCCTGTGGTCAAACACCCCCTGGTTAATTAACTGTATGGCGGTCAATTGTGTGCGATCATTGTCGCGTGCGCTGATAGGAAATGCGAGGGTTGATGCAATGTTTGTACAGACACGACTGCGACACCTTGTGAATTGTTGTGGTTGTGAATGAAATCGTCTGCTTTTCTCACCGTCGTCCCAATCCTTTATCCTTCTCCCGTCCTTTTTTTTTTTTTTTTTTTTCAATCTTTAGGGAAAAGATTAATATTAAGGTGTGTGTGTGTGTGTGTTGTTGTGTGTTGAGGTGTGTGTGTGTGTGTGTGTGTGTGTGTGATTAAGAGGTGTGTGTGTGTGTGTGTGTGTGTGTGTGTGTGTGGTTGTGTGTGGTGTGTGTGTGAGACAGACAGACAGAGAGGTGTGAACAAGATATTCTTAAAGTCAACGGATGGACTGTAGAAGACTGGCAAAGGCAAAACTTGGAAGGTAAGACACCAACGGTGAAGGTGGCCGCAGAAAAGTATCTAAAGTAACATTTTCAAGGAATGTGTGTGAAGTGCACTTTCTCACCAACTTCTGATAGCATTTAAAATGTGTTTTTACTGTCGTGACAATGTTCATTGTGCTCAATGGGCATGAACGTTTGTTACAACCGAAGCTTCTTCAAGGTCACAATGAGATTAAAAAAAATACAGAATCAGGATTTTCTGTATTAATCATTTTTGTATGTAAATGGAGATTGTAAGAACTGAGTCAGGATTTTCTGTGTTAATCGTTTCTGTATGTAAAGGGAGAGTGTTAGAGGTGCTTGACCATTTTTTGCCCCATTTTGTCCTCATGCAACGTTCTTTCCACACCCACCGAGCTTCTGTTGTCACAGTGGCGGGGAGGTGTGGGCTTCCCACGCGTACGCCATATGGATCCCCACTGCCACCCATCCCATGCTGCACATTGACAGCTAGACTAGAGAGGGTTACAGAGAGCGGCAACTGCACCGCACCGGGTTTTCCCCCCCCCCCCCCCCCCCCCCCCCTGGGATTCGGACTTTGTTCAAGAGAGATTCATCGCACTCAGACAAGTCCATATGTGTTCAACCCAAATCAGTTATCTGGTGGACTCCTTGAGCTGGTGCAAACCCCTATGTGTTGGCTAGGTCTTGAAATGGGAAAGGTGGTGAGAAGCGGGGAGGGGGGTAGAAGAGGGATCTATGAAACATTGAGCTGACACCGTCAGTTGATGGAAACATTAAAATGGGTAGTGAACAATGCCAGTTTTTAGTGTTGCGGGCTGGGATTGAACTCGTGGTATCCTATCTTTGAGTCCACGACTCTACCTACAAACAGAAATCCAAACAAACAAGCAAACGAAACGAAATAAAACAACAGCAGCAACAACAATAGCAACAACAACAACAACAAAAACTAACCAGCATGCGTTTGCAGTCACGGTTCTCTCTTCATCAATAAGAACGATTTCTTTTCATGCAGACTGCCTCTCGGTCCAGCAAAGATCTGTAAAGGATACTGTTCCGAGACTTTCTTAGCCCAGTTTGCCTTTAGGTGCTGCATCGAGAGATATTGCGTGCTACAGAGCAAGTTGATGTTTCTTTTTAATGCAGTCCCCCTTTTGTTAAACTGATCTCCCGTGTTCTGCATTACACCTGTTTCACTGTCCCCACGCCATCCATTTGGAGTCTCCAACAAACCACTAACCCCCACTGAAACTGACGTCACCATGAAAACAGAATTTGGGACGATTTTTTTTCATAGTGCTGTGGTGATGAGAATGGAAATTACAGTGATGATGCTATGGAATTTTATTTCGGATTGAAACTGTGACAGGGCTCTAGATTTAATGTGTCTTATCTTCATAGTATATCCTGCGCCAGCCAGGCCAGAGAGATGCAGACACCTACTGTGTTGGTCAGGAAATGTGAACAACGTCCTCAGTTGCGCATCCGAAAATTGGATGGAACTCAAGTGTTTTTGTCCCGGTCTTTCCGACAAGCCCATAACACGCTGCACTCTGCTTGCGCAGTCTCAAGGAGTCCGCCAATTAACAAGACGGCAGATTGGTTGAAGCGCATCTGGAGTCGCCCGACTGCGAAGATTCCCTCAGGAATAAACTCTAAACTCTGGGATAGGAGCCTGCCGAAGCAGAGCGAGTTACCTGTCTCTCTCTCTGCCTGTCTCGGCGTCAGACTAACTTTTGAAAAGAGTCGGAGCACACCGATAGTCTCCCCCTCCTTTTGTTACGACGCCAGGCGCTTATAATTGCGAGCTATTGTTAATACGACAAAGATCGTCTTAACCAAGCCACCAGACAGGACTTACCTGTCTTTAACATATAGTGGTTCGTACGTGCGTGTGTGTGGTTTCCTGTATTTGGGGTTTTTTTGGTTTTGTTTGTTTGTTTTGATTGCGTCAGAGATGTAATTAGAAGCTTACCTTATACCACGACAGAAGAAACTAACTTTCATAACCACCGTTAATCCTTTGACTCCCGCACCCTGTCCGACAGCATCTTGCATTGTCAACCATGCTAGCAAAGCCAAAACTTAACCCTTTGACTCCCTCGCCTTATCCACCAGCTTCCTGCATGAAAGGATTATGTTTTTACAGTTGGTGGACGGGGCGTGGGAGTCAAAGGGTTAATTGCTCATGTTTCATTGATCCGTTATATATGGTTTTAGTTTTTGTTTGTGTGTTCGTTTGTGGCCTAGTTTGTTGGTTTGTTTGCTTGCTTTCCTTAAGCACGTAATTGCAGCCTCACTGAAGCTCGTTTGTGTTGTTTGTGTGTGTGTGTGTGTGTGTGTGTGTGTGTGTGTGTGTGTGTGTGTGTTGTGTGTTGTTTAGGTGTGTAGGATATTCTGTTTGTATTTGTTTGTGAGTTTGTTTAATTGATGTTTTGTTTGAATATATCCACTTTACAGCTATCCCAGCTAATCTGCAAACATATAAAAGTTGGCTCTTTCACTGCCCGTCTTTATGCACCAATCAGTCTGGTGGTGTCAGTGTTTGATAGGCCATGTTCTGTCCTTCCCCATTTCAAGACCTTCGCCATGCATAAGGTTTTGGCCCTGGATCCAGGAGTTTGACAGGTGATTTCTGGCAGGTTTGGGTGGATTGCAGATCAGTTGTTCGAATGCGATCAATCCCTCATAAACAAACAAACAAAACTCCAGACTTGAATACGTCATAGTGTTAATTGCCAGCTTAGTAGTGTATCAAAATCAAGGGAAACTGATGAATAAACCATTAGGGATTGTTCACTTTTCTTCGAGAGATAGAAATCCATAAAATTTCCTCTTACACAGGCAAGTACACGCGCACGCACGCGCGCGTGCACACACACATACACACACAAACACAACACAAACACACACACACACACACACACACACACACACACATACACACACAAACACACACAAACACACACAACACACACAAACACACACACACACACACACACACAAACACACACACACACACACACAACACACACACACACACACACACACACCACACACACACACACACACACACACACACACACACAACACACACACACACAAACACAACACAACACACACACACACACACACACACACACACACACACACACACACACACACACGCGCGCGCGCGCGCGCGCGCGCACACGACACACGACAGAACAGGAGATAGGCTGAAGTGATTAAGGAGTGTTTTATGCCCAAGTTGTCGGGAAAATCCAGCTTCCAAAGATAAGACCGAACTGAAGAGTGGGTGGAAGGGAGAGGGAAAAGGGATGGGGAAGGGAGGGAAGGGGGCAGGGAATAAGATGACATGTGGTAGATGGGAGGGGAGGAGGCACTCATACAAAGCGATTTGGGGAGGATGCCTCTTGGTAATCGCAAGATAGGACATTTTTTTCTTTTCTGTGCGTTTGTTTCTGTTTGCTTGTTTTGATAACTTTACTAAAGTATGTGTTATAATGGTAATAATAATTACAGTAGTTACATGGCGCCAAATCTTGATAATTCAAATCAGAGCGCACGCATGCCTCCAACACATGCGTAGGAAAAAAAAAAAGAGAAAAAAAAAAGGAAAAAGAAAAGAAAAGAAAGACCTGCGCAAACGAAGGAAAGAGGTAGTTGTAGAATTCATTGTTGGGAAAAGATGTGGGTTTTTAAATTGGATTGAAACGCAGAAAGGGTAGGTGTTAGGCGAAGGGAGAGTGGAAGTCTATTCCAGGCAGACAGTCCTGAAACGGAAACGAACAAAAGAACGCTGGCCAACAGTTGATAACTTAAATCTAGGAACCTTTAAGGGAAAAAAGTATTTGCGAGTTGGCATTTAAATACTGTATAGATATTGGCACAAAGGTAGGTTGGAGCAAACTTATGAATAAATCTGTAGCACGAGATGTCAGTTCTGTTTGAAACAGGCAACCAACGTAGAGAGAGTGAGAAAGAGAGGACTGACATGATAGTTTTTTTTTTCTTTTTCTTTTTGAGGACAGGACGAGCAGCTGCGTTTCACAACTGTAAGGTTAGTGGTCAGTGATCCTGGAAACTTGTCTGTTCGTAGTAGACCCACGCAGGCGGAAAAGTTTAACCCTTTGACTCCCACACGCTACCCACCAACTGCAAAAACTTAACCCTTTGACTCCCTTACCCTATCCACCAGCTTTCTAAGGAAGCTGGTGGATAGGATGAGGGAGTCGAGGGGTTAAGTTTTTGCTTTACTAGCGTGGCTGACAATGCAGAATGCTGTTGGGCATGGTCAGGGTGTGGGAGTCAAAGGGTTAAGTGTAGAAGCCATACAAAGACCGATCCCGGGTCCTTTGGGTAAGGGGTCGAGCACTGGGGAAAACATCCCAGTCTCGTAGAGCCTCAGTGCTACCGAAATCACAACGGCGTCATTGAGTGCTGTTACAGCCTGCCTCAAAAGAGACCCCTCTGGAATAGATAGGTAAGGTTGATATCGATTGGGGTGCTGCAGATATTTGGATTTTCTTTGGGCCAGATGGGTGCTGCAGATACCGGACTTTTCTTGGGGCCAGGTGGATGCTGTGGAAACCTGGATATTCTTAAGGTCAGGTGGTTGTCGCAGAAACTTGGGATCGTTAGGTACACGCTCTTTGTTTAGGATGGTTTTGCTTCGGTTGTGTCTTCCTCATCACTGAAAAAATTCATTTCAGTTACAGGGGGAGGGAGAGAAGGATGGTACTGGAAGCCGTACGCACAAGTTTGTTCGCTTGTGTAAATTCTGTTGTTCTCTCTCTCTCTCTCTCACTAACTCACTCTCTCTTTCTCTCTGTGCTTGCGTGTGTGTGTGTGTGTGTGTTCTATGTATATGCTTATGTTCTGCAAGCAATAGTCGTGATATTAAGTAGTCATGTTGACAGTGTACTCCTTTTCGAGTTGTGTGTGTGTGTGTAGTGTGTGGTGTGTGTGTGTGTGTGTGTGTGTGTGTGTGTTGTGTGTGTGTGTGTGTGTGTGTGTGTTCAAGAAGATTCATTGCACTCGGACACTCCCATATGCGCCTCTTCGAAATATGTCATCAGACATCAAGTCAGGCAGGTCTTTTGAGCCTGCTGGCAAGGTCATGAAATGGTGAAGGGAACGGGAGCTAAGGAACACATAAGCTGACACCACCACAGTGAATGGAGCATTAACCCTTTGACTCCTGCACTCTGTCCACCAGCATCCTGCTTTGTCAACCATACTAGCAAGGCAAAAGGTTAACCCTTTGACTCCCTCACCCTATCCACCAGCTTCCAGCAGGAAGCTGGTAGATAGGGTGAGGGAATGAAAGGGCTAAGTTTTTTTGCAGTTGGTCGATAGGGTGCTGGAGTCAAAGGGTTAGGATGGGCAGCGAACAGTTTTTATTTTGTGGACGGGAATTGATTTTAATTCATTCATTTGGGGGGGGGGGGGGGGAGCAGTCATTGTCCGGTATATCATGAAATCTCTCTCTCTCTCTCTCTCTCTCTCTCTCTCTCTCTCTCTCATACACAGGGCCACAATCACCGGACCAATCTTTATCACCCCTCCCTCCCGCCTTGTTGACACCACAGAGATCAGTGGTCGACATTTCCCTCCTCCCTCCCCCTCCCCTGTGTCGACAAAGGCGGGCGATGAAATAGTCAACGCTTCTCTCAAGCGACAGATGTGAGAGGTTTGTGGTGAGCCAGATTGGTGTAAAAAGACGCCTTGGCGCGTCTGTTGTCTGGCTGTGGCTATACGTCAAGCTGCTCCGCTGTGTTTTACTGTCAGACTTCCCCGTGGTGTTGAGGACACTGAATCTTTGATCTTATGTAGTACTAAAAAAAAAGAAAGGAGAGAGAGAGAGGGGAGAGGGAGAGAGAGTGAGGGAAAAGAAAAGAAAGGAAAACAAACAAACAAACAAACAGACTATTTAGTAGACATGCGACGATATCTCAAACCGAGCCTGATTGGTTGATACCGTCAGCATTAACCAATCATCTTCATGCCGTCAACATTAACCAATCATCTGCCATCTGCCAACCGAGACTTCAGTGCTGACGTGACACTGGTGTCGGGATTATCTACTGTTATTAGCGAGAATAAAACGATACACAGCTTTGATGATCAGGTATATTGTATAATTATGTGTGTATAATTCAGTTTAAACCGATCCATGCTCGTATTCTCTCTCACACAACATGTCTGCCATGTAAAAAATATCAACAATTAGATGTCAACCAATAGATGCTGGCTTGGTTTGAGATGTAGTCGCATATATTTAGTAGAGGCTCGATTAAATTTGCTTCTATCTCTCTCATTTAAATGAATTTGCTTCTATCTCTCTACGTTAAAAAACACCACCATAAATAACAAAATGTGTTTAAGGCACTTGGTTTATGTTAAGGTGGAGTCGGTTCGGGCTTCCAAACTGATCGCTTGCATTCGAGTCTGATTTGACAAAACTGTGTACTTTGCATCTTCCAGTCGATCCATAGACATAGTTTATTCGTGGTGTTTGTAAACCCAGGTCTGAATGCTAAGGCTTGTTTTAGCCTGTCGAGGAGAGAAAAGCAGTGTGGGAAGGGGAGATGAGCAGAATCCGTGTTTGTAATGATGCCTCCGACAAAAGTCAGTGTGGTTATGGGCAACCTTTACATTCGTGTAGATGTTCCAAATTGATTTCACTTACATGTCGCGGTCCATGTCCGCTGAGAAATAACCTACTGGCGTTAGCTTTTATTTTCACGCACCAGTAACAGCCAGTCACGCAGCAGCGGCATCGTGACTCCTCTTTTGTGTATGACACCTGAACGTCCCCAGTTTTCCCTTTGGAAAAAGATACTGTACATGTCTTGTACCTGGACAGGAAAATATCAATTCTTTTCGACTTGGCTGTAAACCGTAACTAATTCACCAAGGTCAAGTGCAAGTTACCCGTTTCCTGAGATCATAATGATGTTGGCCAAGTGGACTTACAAAAAGCAACACAAAAAAAAGGATAAAGTGTCATTGCCCCGTCGTAGCCTAGTTCGAGTTTCTGTTATGATTTTTATACACAAGGAAACGGTTTCAGTTATTTACAGAAACGTCAGATACAGATTGTGAGACATTTTGGTATTGTTTCTGTTGCACTGTGTAGTGGCATTCCACTACTCACGAGGTTGCTAATTCTGACAGTTCCCCAAAATTATCAAAGGAGTAGACGATAAGAAAATGCTCTTGAGGAACAATTTCATTAAAAAGTTTAAAAGGAAACTTTCATTTTGCTAAATAGAATTATACTTCACCGTCAGACTGGATGAGCATGACGTACAGACTGGCCAAAAGCTGAAGCCCGTTGTAGGTAGCAGCCGGGTTGACCCACTCTCTGTGCCCATGGTTAGGCCATGAGCCCGGACTGAGCTCGCCGAAGCCAGAAGGTGCCACTGGAGGGATAATGGCAGGGGTGGAGGCGGAAGAAGGGTAGCTTCCCTTCAGGCACTGACCTCAAGGTACATAGGCCTTCTGGATTGTCAAGGTGACGGGTGTCTGTTACAGTCGAGTACTGGACTGTAAGCACAGGGATCTGAACCATTTTGGGGAACTTGCTGTCAGTCAAGGGGAGAAAACTCCGATTGCTACTTCAACCAGACTCACTCTGGCCGTTTCTATTCTGCGATGTCTTTGAAAACATGAGAGAGTATAGATCTAGTCTGTTGTAGTCATTTTTTTAAATCTTTTTTTTTTTTTTTTTTTTTCCTTCAGGGCAGATTGTTCATTTCAGCTGGAGAGAATTGTGTGTCTGTGAGAGAAATGTGTGATCAAGATTTTCTCTGTCTCGATGAGTAGATCTTTACCAAAGTGTGGTCAAAGACGTAGACTGTTAAGGACACACACGAAACCTGAAGTTTTGACTGTAAGGCACTAAGATCCCAGCCAAGAGTGCCTAAAGTTTACTTTAAAGATCACAGTGATGTTGCGAAATTAGAAGTCTGTGTTTTTCTAATAAGTGATTTTTGTGTCTTGACTCTGTATGTGTGTGTGTGTGTGTGTGTGTGTGTGTGTGTGTGTGTGTGTGTGTGTGTGTGTGTGTGTTGTGTTTTATACAAGGCAGGTTGTGTTTCAGGAGACGATGATCTGTGACAAGTAAGCTGAAGTACCAAGCCGTAACTATTACTTTGAAGTGTGATTCGCTTTCCTGAAACAAATAACTTACTGTACATCTTTGTGAAAACACCGCCCAACTCGTGTAGCCTTATTCTTGGTTGTATGTACGAAACAAAGAGAAAAAAATGCATCATTTTCTGTCTGAACAGGCGAAAGGTCTTGAACGGTGTTAATGTGTGGCGAAGTCTGTTTTAGCATGTCAAATCAAATCTGAAATAGTCCTCCTACGCTTGCCAGCTGACGGTGCGATAAGGTCTCTTTGAAACTTCCGTCTGTCGTTTACCAGCTGTTTCTATAGCCGAAGGCTTTGTGTTCGTTTTCACTAACTTCGTTGTACTCGTGGGTTTGTGTGCTTTTGGGCGATTTTTTTTTTTCTTTTTTTTTTTTTCCTTTCTTTTTATTCTCTCTCTTTTGAACAATTTTTCCTCTAATTTTCTACCACCCTCCATCTCTCTCTCTCTTTCTCTGTCTGTCTGTCTCTCTCTCGTCTTAAAATTTCTCTTTCTTATTCCCTTGTATATCCAGCGAATTGGTGTGTTGTTTGCATTATTTTTCTATGATTATAATGCGTTTATTACAAAATCTCGTTATATGGGACTTGTGGCTCTTTACTTGGAATAAAGTTCTGATTACTCTCACTGGCGATCACGCGATTACTGTCTTTCTACCTTCCCTCCCATTTCCCCCGTCCCCCGTCCCTCTGGCCTTCTCCTTGATCTCTCTTGATTTTATTTTAATCGGTGTATTACCAACCCTCTGTTCCTCTAGAGAAGAAGGAGACGCGACTGATTTATTGTTTTGTCGTCTGCCCGGCTTTTTCAAGCGCCACCCGCTTTGGAGCCATTCACCCCGCCATGGGGGCCGAGTGTGCGCTGTCGGGTGGGAGATAAAGGGGTAGGGCGGTGTCGGCATGTCTGAGTGTGGCTGTGTGGAAAGAGAAGTGTGTGGGCGTGTATTTTTTTTTCAATGGGGACCGACACCGCCACACCATTTGTGTGGGGTTGAAGGCTGGGCTCGCTGTGGCGCGTTTAATTTAAAGAATCACTGTCGGTAGGTTTTAGGAAAATTGTGGTTTTACGAAAATACTGCAACATTATGTAAGCGGGTGGGTGTGGACCCTTGAAGTGACAGATCTGTCTTCTTCTTTTTTTAATTGTTTTTTATCTTATTTCTTTTGACTGTTGTACCGCCAGTGATTTATTTCCAGTCCGTAAAGAGGTGTCTGTCTGTCTGTGATGACAAAAATTGGTCAGTAAGATTATGTCAGATGTTTCCTGATGGATCTTTACAAAAGTTAGGTCAAAGGCAAGGAGTGGCAAATGGTTAAGTATGGGAGTCTTATTTCATCCGATGCATTTTCAGAATCACAGTGACCATAACAACAGTACAAATCTACAAATACAAATATACGAATCTGGATTTTCTGTAAATTTGTAAAAGTAGGGATATTGGTTAAATGTCTTGGTCATTTCTTGTTTTTGTTTTTCATTCAGTCGTTTGTTTTTACCTTTATTTTATAAGCTGTATTATTGTGGTTCTTATTGGATCGGTTTTTTTTTTTAAAAGCTGTCCTTTGAAGTTTTCTTATGAGTGTTATACCCTAGGCAAGGCGAAGTTATGCAAAACTACTTTATCAGTTTGTGCTACCTTAATTTGCCAGTGACCCTCAGTCTTGAGTAGTACTACCCCCCCCTTTTTTTTTTTTTTATTATATTTAAAATAGTGTACACTGATACATAACCGTAGGGTCATTTTCTCAATGTTAAGTCTTCACACATGATTAGTGATCGAGCCCAATGCTGACGGTTTTTATCAGACGAATTTGTGGCGAAAGTTTTATCCAGATCCTCAGACTGACCATATTAAGCTCGGAAGAAGAAATGTGGCCAAAGCGTAAGCTTACACAGAGTTTGGAATTTGTTCAAGAGGGATTCATTGCTCTTGGACAATTCCATATGCGTTCCTCCCAAATCTTTTAGCAGTTCTCTGATCCAACACAAAACCCTTTACGCTGGCAAGTTCTTGAAATTGGAAAGGGATCGTGACGTATGAACCACTGACCCTACCAGAATGGTTGGAACATTAACCCTTTGACTCCCACACCTTGTCCACCAGCATCTTGCATTGTCAACCATGCTAGCAAAGCAGAAACTTAACCCTTTAACTCCCTCACCCTATCCACCAACTTCCTGCTAGAAGCTGGTGGATATGATGAGGGAGTCAAAGGTTTAAGGTTTGGCAGTTGGTTGATTGGGTGCGGGAGTCAAAGGGTGAAGATGGGCAGCAAACAAACCAAACTATGTATTCCGAGGTGGGATTGAACTCGAAACATGAGATCTTGAGTCCACGACTGCATCGAAAGAGTCAGCCAGCACGAGAAAACGAAACAAAACAAAACAAAAACTTAAGGCCACCGGGGGAGTGGGGGGGGGGGGGGTTGAATTCGTGATCCTAGATGGCACCCTAACCCACTGAGCTATCATAGCCACACAAACAAACTGAAAAGGAGAAGAAAAAAGGGGATGGTGGATAATGTAAAGCGTTATTTTGGATGAAGGCACTGTGGTTCAAATTCACGTTTTTATAGCTTGTAAATTTGAAGTGCGGAACTGCCATCCCACACAAGATACGTAATACAGTACTCGGTCGCGTGGGCCCACAAATTACGACGCTGCCAATTTTTATCGACACAGACTCTTTAAAACTTATAAGGGGGTGGGGGGAGGGAAAAAATCTACTCCAAGCGAAACTTGACAACCCAACACCTGGCTTCTTTCATCCTGACTCCCCAAGTCATTCTGTGTGTGTAGTAGGCCTGGTGCGAGTGTGTGTGTAGTGTGCCCCGACTGGCGGCACGGTTTGTGACTGCTTTTGTCATCTGTTTCTGTGTCTCCACAGCTACTTCGTTTTTTTTGGTGGTGTCTGTGTCGCTTGCTGCCAAGTCTTGTGGAAAATCAGTGGACTTTGAGTTCACTATCCCAGTTTTCAGTGTTACAAGACGAAGGAGCGAGCGTCACTCCTTAATTAAATGCACGAATTATCATCGAATCGCAGATCAAACAAGCCCACAAAACTCAAAAGCCGTGTGGAACGGACGTACGTAGCTATTGAGCTTTATGATTGCAAGACCAGCAACTTGTTCTTTGCCGTTTTGGGGATCCGGACACTTCAGAGTGTTTGTGTGATTTCCTTGTTTCAGGACAAGTGCTTTAGTCTACGGTGCCAAGCAGGTCAGATGAATGTGGCGACCAAAATATGGTGAGTTTATGTAATGTTTTCATTATATATATATATATATATATATATATATATATATATATATATATATATATATATATAATATAAGGTAGTGACCCAATTATTACTTCTTGTTGGTCGATTGTTAAAAAACCAAAAAACAAAAAAAGCGCGCGCGCGCATGTACGCACAAGCAAAGCGCTAGCAGAAATATACGGACAGTCTTCGTAGAGAACGACGTTACCTCGTCCTTTTAGCACTTCGTAAAGGTGACATTCCTTTTTGAGTTAGAAGTACTTCAGTTGACAATTAAACTCAAAAGTACTTAGCCGAAACTTTATTAACAACCAACCAACCAGTTAACCACCACACACACACACACACACACACACACACACACACACACACACACACACACACACACACACACACACACACACTCTCTCTCTCTCTCTTCTCTCGCACACACATAGACACATACACGCGCACGCACACACACACACACACACACACACACACACACACACACACACACACACACACACACACACTGAATTCTCTGAGTGCCAGGTAAATCTAATATGGTAATCTCGTTTGTATGAATAATCATTTTAACAAATAACCCGGGTTAGTGTGGTGTTGTGAAAGCTTAATGTCCTCTCCGGTCTTCAGAATGTACCTAACAAGTAAGTCTTTTATAATAGCAGACTAAGTATTGCAACCCCTGGTAGACGTATCCTTTTATAAAAGGTTTTTTTTTTTAATGTTTTTAACAATACCACGAACGATCCTGGAAAGTATAAATGAATACATAAATAGGTAAAAGACAAGCGGGAGTGGTCTTTTAACTTGTCTGATGCAACCGAAGTATAATACCTTTTTCAGGTTTCAGTTAGTGTGTGCATGGTTGACGTGTTTGCCTAACGACTAAACATGTTGAGAGGGGGGGGGGGGGGGAAGAGAGAGAGAGAGAGATTTCGTTCGTTCTTTCATTTAACGTCTTTTCATTGGAGTGATAGACGAATTAAAGAGAGAGAGAGAGAAAATGTGTGTGTGTGTGTGTGTGTGTGTGTGTGTGTGTGTGTGTGTGTGTGGTGTGTGTGTGTGTGTGTGTGTTGTGTGTGGCGGGCGTGGGATTTCTCATTGTTTAATGTAAGCCTACCTTTGTAACAGTGTAGTAGAATGGTGATAGTACTGGTAGTAGTGGCTATACCAAAGATTAGGTACTATACTCTTTGGTTATACTTACAGCGCCCGTCTAAATTGCTAGAGCTCCCAGTACAGGTGCAGATCCTGGACTGGGCAGGAATTTTCCCCTCCAGTTAAGCTTGTGGTGGTTTGGCCAAAGAGAGTAATAAGCACTATTCTCTTTGGTGTGGCTTCTGCTCTTACGTATGAGACATTAAACCGAAGTTTCGTGTGCACATGGATTCAGCGCACGCACAAG
>JAPXFY010000012.1:38958409-38963409 GCA_030674185.1 Monoplex corrugatus | reverse complement strand
TTATCAGAAATCTGCACCGACGCGCTCCTCTCCCCCACCCCCTCCACCCTTCCTGTATTTGTCGAAAAGGGGGTTGGCCTGAACTGTTTAAGATCAACCGGATTCTCTCTCTCTCTCTCTCTCTCTCTCTCTCTCTCTCTCTCTCTCTCTCTCTCTCTCTCCCCCTCTTTCTCTGCGTGTGTGTCTCTGTCTGACTCTCTCTCTCTCTCTTTCCCCCCTCTTTCTCTCTGTGTGTGTGTCTCTCTCTCTCTGTCTGACTCTTTTTCTGTGTGTGTGTGTCTCTCTCTCCCCCCTCTTTCTGTCTGTCTGTCTCTCTCTTCCCCTCTGTCTTTTTCTCCCCCCTCTTTCTGTCTGTGTCTCTCTTTCTCTTTCGCTCTCTCTCTCTCTCTCTCTCTCCCTCTCTCTCTCTCTCTCTCTCTCACACACACACACTCTCTCTCCTTCTCCTCTGTCTCCTCCCTCTCTCTCTCTCCCTCCTTCCCTCTGTCTGTCTGTCTCTCTCACTCTGTCCTTCTCTCTCTCTCCCCCCCCCCCGCCTCTGTCTCCCTCTCTATCTCTCTCTCTCTTCCCCCTCCTCCCCCTTCTTCATTTTATCTTGCTGTCTTTCGTTGAAAGAACAGACGATATTTCGGCTGCCTGTTGACATGTTTTCACCAACTGTGATGTAGTGCCAGGTCTTCTTAAATCGAGGTGACCGCCCAGCGTTTAAACAAATACGAACAACACACACACACACACACACACAGAGAGAGAGAGAGAGAGAGAGAGAGAGAGAGAGAGAGAGAGAGAGAGAGAACCAGAACGCATATTTGATTAAAAAGAAAAAAAAATTATGTCAATAAAAAAGGTGCAAATTATCGGCCAACTGGCCTTTGTCAAACACACACACACGCGTACGCACGCACGCGCACACACACACACACACACACACACACACACACACACACACACACACACACACGACACACACACACACACACACGTACACACACACACACACATATATATATACACACAAACACGCGCACATACACACGTACACACACACGTACACACACACACACACACACACACACACACACACACACACACACACACACACACACAACACACACAACACAACACACACACATACACACACACAGATAAAACCAGAACGCATAATCGATCAAAAGAAAGTGCAAATCATCGGCCAGCTGGCCTTTGTCAAACATACACAAAAGGCTGCAAAGAATAAATACACATAACATAGTGGTGACAAGGGGGTGAACAGCAGCACGGCTTCTCTGATGTTGCGTTGATTCGCCGTTTTCTCCTGCTCAGCGAAACATCAGGGAAGTCGTGTTGCTGGTTTTTTCCCATATTTCCTTTGTGTAATTGTTCTTTAGTGTCTTTTGTATATGCTTGGCTAGGGTCACTTGGCAGAAAATTTGGCCTGTATGTGAAGAAGAAACGTTATTGTTGTTGTTGTTAAATTGGCATTTTTATTCATTTTTGGTGTGTTTGTTCTTCGAACATGGCCCTGGTCAATATGTTATACATGTCTAAGTTCGCGGGAAGAACTAAATTGCATATTAGCGTATAGCACTAAATTGCATAGTTAGCATGTAGTACTGAATTGCATAGTTAGCGTGTAGCACTGAGTTGGACAGTGTGTAGGACTGAATTGCATAGTTAGCGTGTGGAACTGAATTGCATAGTTAGCGTGTAGAACTGAATTGTATCGTTAGCATGTAGCACTGATTTGCATAGTTAGCATGTAGTACTAAATTGCATAATTGGCATATTTTGCATGTACTGAATAGAATAGCTGGCGTGTAGAACTGAATAGCATAGTTAGCGTGTAGAACTGAATTGCATAGTTAGCATTTAGAGTGAAATTGCATAATCAGCTAGTAGAACTGAATAGCATAGTTAGCGTGTAGAACTGAATTGCATAGTTAGCATTTAGAATGAAATTGCATAATCAGCTAGTAGAACTGAATTGCACAGTTAGCAAAATTACATAGTTGGCGAGTGGTACTAAATTGCATAGTTAGCATGTATGTAATCAGTTAGCGTGTTAAAGTTTATTGCATAATTAACATGTAATACTAAAGAGGTTAAGTATATTTAGCCTTTGGAGCTAAATTGCATACTTAGCTCATCTTAGAGAGAGAGAGAGAGAGAGAGAGAGAGAGAGAATTTTCAATTCACAAATGATTCATCGCAATCGTACAGTTCCATATGTCTCCCACCCAGATCTGCCAGCAGCTATCTGGCAGACTCTGGCAGACTCCCTGAGCCGTGTCAAATCTTTTTGCGCTGGTAAGGTCTTGAAACGAGGAGATGGGGAGAAGGGATGTGAAATGATAAGCTGACACCACCAGAATAATGGAAACGCTCAGGTAGGCAGCGAACAGGTCTTGTTTTAACTGTCTCTCTCAGTTGAATTTTAGATATCAGATTTTGAGTCTATGGCTTCCATCCAAAGAACCAACCAACTCGCATAAGGGAGGGGAGAGAGAGAGAGAAAGAGAGTGAGAGAGAAGAGAGAGAAAACAATAAAACAACAACGTCACCAACAAGAGAGAGAGAGAGAAAACAATAACAACAACAACAGCACCAACAAAAGAGAGAGAGAGAGAGAACAATAACAACAACAACAACACCAACAAGAGAGAGAGAGAAAACAATAACAACAACAACAGCACCAACAAGAGAGAGAACAATAACAACAACAACAGCACCAACAAGAGAGAAAACAATAACAACAACAACAGCACCAACAAAAGAGAGAGAGAGAGAAAACAATAACAACAACAACAGCACCAACAACAGAGAGAGAGAAAACAATAACAACAACAACAGCACCAACAACAGAGAGAGAGAGAGAGAGAGAACAATAACAACAACAACAACAGCACCAACAAAGAGAGAGAGAGAGAACAACAACAACAGCACCAACAAGAGAGAGAGAGAGAGAACAGTAACAACAACAACAACAACAACACCAAGAGAGAGAAGAGAGAGAGCAATAACAACAACAACAACAGCACCAACGAGAGAGAGGGAGAGAGAGACAAAGAGAGAGAGAGAGCAACAACAACAACAACAACAAGAGAGAGAGAGCAATAACAACAACAATAGCACCAACGAGAGAGAGGGAGAGAGAAGTAACAAAAACAACAACACCAACAAAAGAGAGAAAGAATGTGTCAGTGGAAATAAGGAGTTTGTGTATGGTTTGGCCGTCTGGAGCTTTTTTTTTTTTTTAATTCATTTTGTTTTTCTTTGTAGTGGCTGTATTCACCATGAATGGAGTTGCTTGTCACTATTACAAAAGGAGCAAGCAGGCAGGCTGACGTGATGCACCGGCTGAACCGTGGAGAGGAGGTTGTTATCTGTGAACACATCGAAAACATCCCCTCACACATACTAACAGGGCTTAGAAACTGAGGCAGGGTATGTTGATCCGGGAACCGGGGAGGGGAAAAAAAAAAGAAAAAAGAAAGGTCGGGTGGGAGGATCGGGCCAGAGGTTGGGGAATCATTTGTGTGGGTGGAATCTCAACAAGTACGTCGAGTCAATTCTCGCTCTCCCCATCACTCCTCTTCTTTCACTCCCCCCCCCCCCACACACACACACACCTTCTGTCTGTCTGTCTGTCTGTCTATCTGTCTGTCTGTCTCTCTCACTCTTGTCTCTCTCTCTCTCTCTCTCTCTCTCTCTCTCTCTCTCTCTCTCTCTCTCTCTCTCTCTCAACGCAGATCTGTCCAAGTTCACATTAATCAAAAAACAAAAACGAATAGATATAGAAATAAAATAGATAAAGTTATCCCCAAAACAAAGCAAAGAGGAAAAAAAACAAAAACGAACAAACAGAAAACACACTTCATCATCATCATCATCATCATCATCATCATCATCATCATCATCATTTGCCCTGCCGCATAGCGTTGGCGATCATAGCTCTCCATACGGATCAATCCCTTGTCGCTGCAAGTACATATCATACATGCACACACAGACAAGAAATGTAGATGGTTTTCGAGCGTAAGTCATTTAAAAATGATGGCTTTAAACATCACAAATGGAAAGGTATTTAAAATATTAGCTGTAGTGATCAGAAACGGGATGACATCCACGAATGAATTTGATTCTTAGTGGCTGGCATGTCTATTGCAGCCATTTCATTGGATCTTATGTACACTTCCTGTATCTGAGTTTATGCACTGCTAAGTCTGCAGTTTTAAGTCACATATTCCACATTGAAATCGAGTCATCTGGCTTACAATAGAAACATGAACCCGCATCCTATCCACCAACTGCAAAAACTTAATCCCTCTGACTCCCTCACCCTATCCACCAGTTTCCTGCGGAAGCTGGTGGCTAGGGTGAGGGAATCATGGGGTCAAGTTTCTACTTTACTAGTATAGTTGACAATACAGGATGCTAGGGGATAGGGTGCGGGAGTCAAAGGGTTAAGAAGAGCAGCAAACGGGCCAGTTTTCAATGTTGCGGGCTGGGGTTGAACTCGAGATATCAGATCTTGAGTCCAGGTTTGGATGGAGCACATATGTAATTGTCCGAGTGCAACGTATCCTTGAACAAACTAAAACTGCAAACTTGGTGTATCTGGTGGTGTGATGGACTCTTAGCGGATGAATTGGCATACTGGTCCTTTTTCAGTTGGTGTGGGTCTTCACGTCGGAAACAAGACTGATCCTGAACATAGGGGCATGTTCTTCGCCGATGTTGCATGGGAAGAGGTCCTGCAGCCTATGGCTCTTGTTCCACCTGCCCCTTTTCTGTTAGCAGAACAGTCTGTTAGCGGCAGTTGTTCTGTGCTGTTCAAATGTGATAAAGCTCTACATGCACTGCTTTTGCCAGTTCAGTCTGTTGCGAGCGATGCCCTCCCAGTTCGTAATATTGATGCCTCAGCTCATGAGGTTGGCCTTCAAAGGACTTTTGTATGGCTTTAGTGGTCTTCCATGATCATGGTATCTTTGCTTCAGCTC
>JAPXFY010000012.1:38915909-38955909 GCA_030674185.1 Monoplex corrugatus | reverse complement strand
CAGAGCAAGTTTCAAAGTCATGATGATGACCTGAATTATGATGACAGTGATGATCACCCACGCATCCGATTCCCACCCACCATCTCATCCATCACCTGAGGTTTTGCATCATTGTACACACACACATGTGTTATGTTGGCCTGCCCGTGTTATTGTTTCTGTGTTTTGGCTTCGAACACCCTCCTGCTTGTCATTAAAGTGATTCATTGTGATCACGCTTTACCCAGAGGCTCGGATGTGAAGTCAGACAGCTCTGCATCCTGTCAGCTGCTTGTAACTGCACTCTTTTGTTGGGATGTGTTGTTGGGTAGGTAGTGCTGGTGGCGTGTGCGTGTATGTGTGTGGGTTTGTATGTGTGTGTGTTTGTGTGGGTGTATGTGTTGTCTCTGTGTGTGTGTGTGTGTGCGCGCGTGCATGTATGTATATTGTAGGTAAGGATGGGAATAGTTGAGAAGCATGGCAGATTCTAGTCAGAAGCAAAGAAAAAAGGAAACACACTGGACACTTTGGATTTTTTGTTAAATAAGCCGCTGCCCCTTTAAGCTTATGAACGGTTATGAACACCATTTAAACACATACAAACGATGTATTGGTAATGGCTGCTTAAGAATTGGAATATACGTCTTCATACAAAGAGGTATTTGTAATTGCTATTTGTGAACTGGAATATACATGAATGCAATCAGGATAACATCATAACATTATGTTTGTGATGCAGTTTCTTCAAGACCCTTTTGAAGTTTACATTGAAATATCCTGGTCATCTTGATATCATATTCATTTCCGGACAAGAACAGTAGTGACAGCTGAGACATACGTGGATTTTTATCATGTCTAGACAGAATTAAATTATTACATAAATGAAAACTGTGTTTTCTCTCTCTCTCTCTCTCCCTCTCTCTCTCCCTCCCTCTCTCCCCCCTCTCTCAGAATCTGTCTCAAAATCTCTTTCTCTTTCTCTCACAAAATCTCTCTCTCTCCCTCTCTCTCTCTTTCTCTCTCTCTCTCTCTCTTAAGCGTGGGCATGGAGCAAGACCACATTGATTGTTTGTAACTGAGCTATACTATACTCCCCTTTGATCCTTCCCCCTACCAAAATAGAAGTTAACAAATAATTTAAGTGAAAACTCTGAATACTTCAGAATGTTAAAAGAGAGAGAGATTAATTTTAGTATTGTAACTCATTCCTAACCATAATGGTGATGATGATGATGGTGATGATGATGATGATGATGATGATGATGATAAGTAATGAAGATGTATAGCGCAACATCCCTGAAAGCAAGCTCCTAAACACTTTACACTTCACGGGATATGTCAGTCATAAAAAAACATAAGTCAACAAGAAAGCAAATGATGTGAGCATAACACAACGTAGAACAAGGGAAGTAAACAGTATTGTACATTATGCTGCCATGACTGTCGTACGAAAACATATACGTATGCATACACACAAACACACACACACACACGCATGTGCATATATGTACATATGCATGTAAACACCCCAAGTGGGGATGCCAGCAACTCTTTCAGTATAGGTAGTATTCTGATCTTGTAGAAATCCTGTGCTAAAAATTTCCTCCTTTTTAAAATGTTTAATTTTTTTTATTTATTTGTTTATTTATTTATTTATTATTTTTGTTGTTGTTGTTGTCATTTTGTTTCTACTCACTCGTTTGTATTTTGTCATCTCTGCTCTTCCTATCATTTTCCGCCTTGCTGTTCATTCATCTGTGTGTGTTCTAATTCTGTAGAGCCGGAGGCACTGTCTATTAGATTGTAATTGGGTACATGTATTAATTGCATTTTTGACTCTAAGGAAGTGTTATGTGCAGAAGCAGTTTTAGATAATTCAGGCCCGTTTTTGTCTATGCTTCAGTGTAATTACACATTTGTTGAGGGTTTTTTGTTTTTGTTTTGTTAACCACCTGGTAATAAATGGGACAGAATGGTCAATGCCAGGGCATATCTTGCAGTATGTGCACAAATGCATTGATTGTGTACTTGATTTTTTTTTTCCAAGTTAGGTGATTTTTTTTTTGTGCAGGTTCACTGAGGTGTTGTGTGGGTTTTAAGATGGTATTGGCCTTGCGCAGTCAACTGGGCTTTAAACATTTATAATATTATTGGTAATAATGTAACAAAAAAGAATGCACATAGGGATTTATGTTGGTGGATTCATATACACTGATGCAAGGCTTGCAAACAGAACAGTGAATTATGTGTACACATAGATCTATAGCTTTATCTCACAGACAGTAGGAGGAATAGTAGAAAGCAGTGACAGACTAAAAATAATACTTGTAATAACACTGAGCAAATGAATATTTAGAACTCACTTGAAAAGAGACGATCTTCATTTCGATAAAAAAATTTCCTCAAAGATGAATGCTCGGATCTTTCTTTCTCTCTCTCTCTTCTCTCTCTCCCCTCTCTCTCTCTCTCTCTCTCTCTCTCCTCTCTCTCTCTCTCTCTCTCTCTCCCCCCTCTCTTCTGGTTCTGTCAGAATTGTAAGGCTAAAGAGTAAAGCAAGGCTTTGGTACGGTTTTCAGCTTATGTTGTTAAGAAAACATTGAAAGGAAGATCAGTGAAGCAGAGACTGTGTTGTCAGCTGCATGTTACTATGTAGTAGTCGCTGAGAGAGGCCTCACGCACCACTGGACCCAGTCCCTGTGGAGTGGGCGCGGGAAGGTAATAGGGGGAAACTTGACCTTACCCCCGCTCGTAATTCGATCTGGGTTCAGTTGAGGCGTTGTAGTGTTGACCAGTCGGTGGAATTAAGTGAAGGTCCCCTCCTCCCCCCACTCCCCAGCCCCTAGAGTTGACCACTCGGTGGAATAACGTGGACACCCCCCCCCCCCCCCGCATTCCGCACCATCTCCATTCTGTTTGGGTAGGGGGGAAATTGTTCTATTTGGGAGTACGTGTTGTCTCGTAGTACTCTAAGGTGATAGTTTTGTCGTTTCTTATGGCACGATTTAAAAAGAAAGTCTTCAGTGGTTGCTTTGTTATGTCTGAAGTTAAAAAGTAAGTGGAGTGAGGAATTTGTTCATCGCGCTCGGACATTTCCATGTGCGCTTCACCCAGATCTATCCGTGATCATATGTCAGACTTCGGCGCAACACTTTATCCGCAGGTAAGGTGTTCGAATGGGAGTACATTGAAACTTTATCACTGACACCACCACAGTATGAAAGCATGAAAGCTTGGCAATGACTTGGCCAGTTTTAATGTAGCAGATTGGGATTTGAACTTGAGACACGGTTCTTATCAACACAGTCAGGCAGTCTGCATATGTTTGTAGATGTCATCATTATTATTGTTGTTATTATATGCAGCGATTAAGCTTTTTAGTTGCAGACTTCTCTGGCCCGATCACAGTGACCACATTCTTCGTTTATTAGCAAGAAAGAAAAAGGAAGAAACGAAAAGAAAAAAATAAGGGAGAGAGAAAAAAGAGAAGAAAAAAAAAAAAGGAGAAGAAGAAGAAAGAAAGAAAGAAAAAGAAGAAGAAGAAAAGGGAACGGCTGCCATGGAGCGACAACTAAGTAATCGTGGATAATATAATTATTGTAACAAGGGTTGTCCCCCTTGCAGTGGTATGAACAATTCACACATCACTGCAAGGGTTGTCTGTGGAACAGACAGACGGACGTTTTGTATTTAATCCTTTGACTCCCGCATCCCATCCACCAACTTAAAAGAAAAACATGACCCTTTGAATCCCTTGTCCTGTCTACCAGCTTCCTGCAAAGGGTCAAGTTTTTGCTTTGCTAGCTGGACTGACACTGCAGGATGCCGGTGGACAGAGTGCGGGAGTCAAAGGGTTAAGACTGGACAATTTATTCTGTCGAGTCAGAGTACCTACCATTTCTCAGTGTCGATGAAAAGGTCTGTTTTATCTGTTTGTTTTTGTGTCTTCCCTTTTCACACCATTGCAAGGGGCCTGGCAACCCTTCTTTCCCTTTCTTGGGGCTGTGACAGTGGTTATCTCCATATTTATAATAATAATAATAATACCTAGGACTTATAAAGCGCACTAAGCCACTGGATCTAGGCGCTGGGGAATGGGAGATATAATAGGAAGTCAGTAAATACAAGACTACACAACAACTTACACATCATCAAATGACAATCAAATACATACATACATCATAATCACATAACATAATGATTTACATTCGCAATCTTCAAAATATGCATACCACGCAATTCAATCAAATATCAGATTCATTCCAATTAAACACTTATTTACTTTATTCATTTCACCGTGACCATAATACTTGTTTGTAATCGTGTCTGAACATGTCAGCATCATGGGGGAATGGCAGGGTACGAGGATTATGCAATTCTAAATCTAACAGGCGGGCATCCTTTCCATGTAAAGATTTTGAGAGACAGAGAGGTGGACTGTTTATTTAATAAAGATCGTGGGCTCTCATGAATGGGGGAAATGAACAGAGATGGCAGGGGTATAAAACGTCCAACAATTAAAACCCTATAGAACGAGTGCCAATAATCATCAAAGGAGTGTGTGGCCCAGCGGACGAAGCACCTGCCTAGCACATAAGGAACCCAGGTTTGATCCTTTGGTTGGACAGTGATTGTTCCGCCCCCCCCCCCCCCCCAAATCTGCAAGACCTTGAGTGGTGGTCTAGATGCTAGTATTATGGATGAGACGATAAACCCGCTGTTCCATGTGCAGCATGCACTTATCGCACGTATAAGATCCCATGGCAGCAAACAGATTTGTTCCTGGAAAACTTCTGTAGAAAAAGTCCACTGACACAGATTAACACACACACACACACACACACACACACACACACACACACACACACACACACACACACACAAGCATACAGGTAAAAAAAAAAGTGGCGCTGTGCTATGGCGAGTGTGCTTTTCCGTGAGAGAGAGGCACCTTTTTTCATTCGGAAAAATTAAGTTGTGACCGAAAAAAACAACAAGAAAAGTCCGATCCAGTTCACATTCATTATGTGCTCCAGAGATGGTGACACAGAGAGAGAGAGAGAAGGTTGAGGGATTAAGTTTAGAAAACAAAATTACGGGATAATGTTGTCAGTGAGACAACGTACTGTGTATGTAATTAGTTTTCAAAACAAAACAAAACAATAAAAACGACATAAAAGAATATGAACAAATTATTACAAGATGGAGATAATAATGACTTTACTCTTTCAGTAAGAAATTAGTGCCAAGTGCTGCGTCTGTCTGACTTTGTCAAAAAAAGGGTGTGGGTGGGGGGCAATGTCCACGGTAATCGCTGACGTGTGATGGTTAATTGATTCAGTCAAAACGCCAAATAAACGACGAAACGAAGGACAAATCTTATTTCCGTTCAGAGTGCATCAAGGCGAGAAGGGAGAGAACAAGAGAGGTGTGTCGCTGCAGGATGTAGATCTTCCTGCTGTCATGGTTAATCCCCTTCGGCCTTGATGTTCGTGGGAAGAACGAAGTTAAAAAATGAATGCCGCTGTACTGGTAAACGACTTATGCTGTTGTTGGGTGGTTTGGTTGCCTACGTGTGGTCCCACACATCACAGAAGTCCTTCCTTGCCCCTAACACTTCTTCCTTTCTAGACTGTATAAAGAGAAGCTGCCGAAGAAGGGAGAACTAAGAAGACGAGTAAAAGGAAAGAAAGTGCAGAATTAAAAGGCAAGAAAGCTGTACACGTCCTTCGGACTTGGAATTGGCCCATCCCCGTCTTTTTTAACAGACTAAAGAAGAAATTTTCTTTTCTTTGAAATAAAAAGGGGAAAAGAAAAGAACAGAAAAAAGAACAGAAAAAAGAACAGAAAAAAAAAAATGTAAGAGTCGTAAACAGAGAGGCAAATACACTTGCCATTTAAAAACTCGAGTTTGAATTCAGTTGTGATTGTCATAAACATGCTCAGACTAACTTAGTCCACACACACACACACACACACACACACACACACACACACACACACACACACACACACACACACACACACAATCTCTCTCTCACTCACTCTCTCTCTCTCTCTCTCTCTCTCTCTCTCAGTTCACAGTGGGCTGAGGGATTGTGAGCAAAAAAGATCTTCGAGATTAAAGAGTTTGAACAGTTTCTGATGGTGCAGACAGGGAAATAAAACGGAAAAGAAAGAAAGAATGAACGAATGAGAAAAGAAAAGAAAAAATATATTGGGATCAAGATCTTTTGACAACGTCTTTTTATAACAATATCAAAGGCTTGTTTTTCTTTGTGACTTTTTCTGTTCAGTTTCACTGACTTGGCTGGGGAGAGGATTGACGCTCTTTTCCGTTTTCTTTCTTCCCGAAAATGCAAGCTGTCAAACACTCCTTTGACCGGGTGACACGATGAAGGACTTGGAGTTGGTGGCAGGGGAAAGGGTGGGAGTGAAGGGATGGGAGACTGTAGAAAGAAGGGATGGAGAGGGAGAGAGATATAGAAAGGGGACAAAGAGGTGTCAGAAGAAATCTGAAATCACATGAGAAGGTATGTCGACATTCTGCTCTGGCTGTAACAAAGTTCACTCTATGCCCAGATTTAGGTTGTGCTGAGGTTCAGTATTGCTGTTTGTTTATGTATTTATTTAATTGTTTGTTTGTTTTTGCCTCTTCTTTGTTTTTGCCTCTTCTTTATATATGTATATTGACATAAACATGGAGGGGCATAGATGGAACCACAAACATGGGTCCAGGGAGACTGACTACTACTAGCTCTGTTGCTCTCTGATATGATCGCCTTGCAGTGCCACATAGAGCTGGATAACTTTGCTTTGTCATTCCACTGGCTTTGGTGCAGTTCTGTAGAAATTTCTGCAGTGTTAGAAAAACCAGCTGATAAGTAAGATCTACTTACAAGTCATTCCGAACAGAGAAGATTACGATCAACCCCACCCTCCTTTCAACCCACCCACCGATGGAAACCTGAAGGACTCTTCTAGTTAGTGATACACAAATAGGAGTAGACTGTTGCTGCGTGAATACAATATTATACATCAGGCATTAACTTATCTCAGTGTTATTTTGGAAGGAAAAGCATTAATCTGACAAAAGAAGGAATGGATGCTGAGTTTGAGTT
Organism: Monoplex corrugatus; assembly: GCA_030674185.1. Taxonomy (NCBI): domain Eukaryota; kingdom Metazoa; phylum Mollusca; class Gastropoda; order Littorinimorpha; family Ranellidae; genus Monoplex; species Monoplex corrugatus. Next base: position 38,948,812 of record JAPXFY010000012.1, on the reverse strand, counting down.
TCTCAAGATAATGTGTCTGCCCTGGAAATGATTTCCATATGCAATGACACCACTGATGCCATGCGATGGAGAAGATCCAGAATGATCATGGCAGAAGCGTTAAGCCTACATATGATCCCTGTGCATCAGCAGAGTGTCATTAGATGCTGAGACTGTCACAGGCCAGTTCCTCAAGTTGCCAATCTGTTTATTTGTATCTGTGGAGTTTGGAGTTTGTATAACTGAATTATAGTGTGTCTCACTGGTTCCCATGTTTATGAACAAAGTGTGTCCATGATTGTCATAGAGTCTGGGGTGCACATATGTGCATCAATGGGAGCCCAGTTATATCCAGATGTTTTTCAATCTGTTGCATCTGCTACAGATCATATTGATCGGTCATGCATAATAAAAAGTCTTTGTGCAGTTTTGAATGGGGCAGATAACACTCCGTTAGAAATTTTGAGTCTGAATAACTTAAAATGTAAATGGTACCACAGAAGCTATGTACTGTCCTTGGTGTATGTTGTTTTTTTTTTTTGGCCAACTCTTGTATGTGGCTGTTTTCAATATCACAGTTATGCAGAATGTTTATGAGGGTGCTGGAAAGAGGAGATTGTCAATATAGCTTGATCGTTTTGTTGTTTTTGTTGTTGTTGTCATAATAGTAGTAGTATTGTTGTTGATGTTGTTTTTGTGATCATCATCATCATCGTCAGTATTATTATTATTATTTAGTAGTAATAGTAGTTTCATTTTTTTTTATTATTATTATTATCTTCATTGCCATTATTGTTGTTGTTTTTGTTGTTATTATTAGTATCATCATTATTATTGTTGTTATGTCATTGTGGTATGGATATCTTCATGAGTATTGTCATGACAACAACAAAAACACATTTGCAAGTTGAACTCCGAAAACTGTACCATCTGGAATAAGCCACTACCCCAAAATTTTCTCAGTAAACCTTGCATACCGTTAATTGCTGTTAATAACAGGATCCATTTTACATGATGCTGACATGGAAAAGAATGCACTTTTGGGTATTTTGCTGTTTCTATTGATATTGGAAGTTAAATTTTGAGTCTTACTCATGTCACTTGTTTGTTGTCATGGATGTTTGTTTCAGTATAAAACTGTATAAAATGAAGTATTATTATGTGATAGCTTAAACACATTTTTTACAAGAAAAAATTACAATTTTACTCAACATGTGATTTTATTCTGTGATAAGTTCTGTGTATATTTTTTTCACCCACTGCTGGTATAAAGTGTGTGTGTGTGTGTGTGTGTGTGTGTGTGTGTGTGTGTGTGTGTGTGTGTGTGTGTGTGTGTGTGTGTGTGTGTGTGTGTGTGTTGACATGCTTTTTTAATCACTCTCTCTGTAGCCAATCCCTCGTCTTTATGATAAATGGTATAATCATAATTATCTTATACTTTGTTGCAGGTGAACCTGCAGTGATGGCTGAGATTGAAGTGTTCCCGCCCGCCAAGGCACCTACCCCTTCTGCCAATGTGTCCACAGAGCCTGTGGAGGAGGTGTGGATCCACTGGAAAGATCCGTACTGGAAACAGTTTGACAGCAAGACCCCCCAGCCCGATCCCACCACCACCAGCCTCTCATCCGTGGAAAACGGGACAAGGGACAGTGTGTTGACTGCCAACCGTGAACTGACCATACACTTTTTGCCTTTCTTGGTGGTGTTAGCTGTTGTTCTTCTTCTCACCATCGTGGGAAATGTACTGGTGTGTATCGTTTACAGGACACGCTTTAGGCGGAACACCGACAACTTCTTCGTAGTCTTCCTGGCTGTACTGGAAAGTGTGTTCATTTGTCTGGGAGTTCCCTTAGAGATGTCAGTCATGTCCCTGCCTCTGCTGTTTGATGTGAGCTTGGTGTGCAAGGTCATACGGTTTGTTCAGACTGCCAGTGTGTGTGTGGTACTCTTGACTCTCACAGCCATAGCTTTGGACAGGTACTGGAAACTGACGCATCCCACCAATTTCTTGTCATCCTTGTGGGCCAAGAGACTGTGTTTTGGTGCTGTGTTGTTGGGAGTATGTATTGCGGTACCATCTCCCATGGTCTTTGGATCCAAAACCACGAACGTTACCGGTGTGGTGGGAGTAACGTGCGGTGTGGACGATGCTACAAGATCAGGTTCCGCAGGCATTGTGTACATAGTGCTGCTTCTCCTCACCTATTTCTTCACTCTGCTGGTCAGTGCTGTACTGTATGGCATCATGCTTGTCCGCATCTGTCGCAGAAAGTCCGCTGCTAGAGGTGAACGCGTCAGCCCCACACGCAGAAGATTTCCCCAGACGCACCGTTTTGGAGTGACTGAGGACTCCACCAGTTCTTATGGAGGAGATGACACTAGACCTTTGCCTACATCCAGTTCACACACCAGCTTTGGAACAGCAGGTACCTCCACTCCCAAGTCCGGGCGAATGTCACCCAACTTCGATTCAGCACGCGTTCCCCTGAAATCAGGTGTGACTGGCAAGGAGAGCACACGGATAGGACAGCGCACAACCTCCACATTAGACGTTCAGAGCACGCAGATGACCAGGATCTTTTTTGGCGTGACGGTGTGGACAATCATCGCCATCACACCCTTCATTGTGTTCCGGACTCTTCAGGTCCTGACAGATTCCTTGGAGGACATTCAGCCAGTGATAGCCACAGTAATGTATCAAGTTGGAGCTCATCTGTACCTGCTGCACCCACCTGTCATCCCTGGCATCTACCTGCTGTGTAATCACGTCTTCCGTAGGGAGGCCAGGCGCTTACTGCGAAAGTATGGCCTTTCCTGTAAACGACCGTCACATACACGTGAAAACAGCAACAGTTAATTTACTAAAAAGAAAAAAAGAAAAAAAAAAGTGAAAGACATAGATGTCAGGTATTTGAGACGGGTTACATAAGTTTGGTACAACCAGTTGAAAAAGGACAAACATACAATTGAAAAACAAACAGCAAATTCTTTTAAAAGGAGAGATTATACAATCATTGCTTGATTTCCTTATTATCGTTATTATTGTAACTGTTATTATTATTTTGTTTTGTTTTGTCTTTGTCTTTGTGTTACTTTCGGTTCAGGCCATTAAAGAAGAGAAAGACAAGACACATGCTGAATGAAGTGGGTTTGCATAGTCCGAGAGAGAAAATCAAGATGTATGCTGTTTGTGACTGGTGACTTGAGACTGTGCATCGAAAATAAAGTGTTCTTCATCATTCTCTAGTAAGAGGTTGATGGAACTCTATGTGCTTGAATATTACCCCCACCTCGCTACACATACACTACGCTGGAAAATCCTGCTGATACTGTGAATGTTGGATAAATCATTTCTTGCTAATTTATGGATCTATCCTTGTGAAACTTTGATAATGAAAGTTGGATGATTATTTGGCATTGTTACATACTTGTAACAAGTTTTCTTATGTATGAGGAGAATGATTATGTCTGCTCCAGTTTGAGAAAGAGTGTGTGTGTGTGTGTAGAAAGAAACCAGCACAGTTTTATTACCACTATTTATTATGTGTGCATGAATATATGGAGGACTTGGGTGCGAATATTGCCAACAAAGATATTGCAAATCTGAATGACCTTGTCAAGCTTTCAGAACAGAAAATATTGACCCATTTTGTGAAGAATTCATTGTAAAGACTTTCACAGACTGGTGTTGAGGGGATATGTCTTCTTCTGAACTGGGTAAATTTAGTCACATCTAAATCCAGCAAGGAGTCACAATTATTCATTGTTGCTGTATTTTGTTTTTCTTGAACAGTGAATAATTTATCTTTAATTTATCTTCATTCCCAGTTGTTTCCCCTGACACAGATGTGAGGCTGTATGTGTAAGTAAACTTTTTCAAATTGATTGCGAGTTCTTATGTGCTTACAAGCATGTGCAGACTGTTTGTTTGGTAAAGGATGATGCTGGTTTGGACTACAATGCAATAATCGTACCAGTGAATACTCCAACTCATGTGAACTGTTTAAAAGCGAGTGTATCGGAGGTTGTGCTGTGCAGATGCTTATATTGCTTCCCTAACAGCAACTGTTTAAAAGCGAGTGTGTCCAAGGTTGTGCTGTGCAGATGCTTAGATATAGCTTCCCCCACAGGGGGTTTCTGCGGGGGAAGAGGGGAGGCTCTTGGTAGCACAGATGCTTGAAATTTCACTTTTTTCCCTGTGATTGTTTTCATTAATTTTATTTTACTTGTTGTTGGTTTTCTTTTAGTTCATTGTCTTTATCTTTTTGTTCTTTCTGTCATTTTATTTTGTCGTACTGTCTTTTATTTGGCTTTACTTTTAGAATAGAAACAACAGGTTTCAAAGTCAGTATATTTTAAATCTGAAAAATGATGCTTGAGACAGATATGTTTGTTTCGATTTTTTTTCCTTTTTGCCATAAGTGCTTGCAATTTGTCATAGGTATGCACTTTGTTTTGCCCACACTGTGCAGGCACTATGTTGCTACACAGTCTGCATACCAGATATTCTGTGGGTCTGCAAGCTAGGTGTTTTTGTGTTTCCTTAAACCAGCCACTGACATAACTTACATGATCTTTATCATGATGTTTGTATGTTGTTGTTTTTTTTTTTTTTTTAATTTTATTTCATTTATTTATAATTTGAGTGTCAGCGGAATTTGGATCCTGGGTAACTGACATAAGAGAGACTGCTTGGGGTCAGTAGGTCAACGATGAATTAATCTGTAATGGTGCATCCCTGCCACTGCAATACATTTGATGTGCCGTTGCTCAGTGCCTCTGTACAGTATACATGTGTGCGCACACGTGTGTGTGTGTATGTTTATGAACATGGGAGTATTTAGAAAATAAAACTTTTGCATGTTTCTGCGTAAGAGTGTTTCTGTGTTTGTTTGTATTGTGTCTGGAGTTTGCTTGCCTCTGTGTGTGTGTGTGTGTGTGTGTGTGTGTGTGTGTGTGTGTGTGTGTGTGTGTGTGTGTGTGCTTACATCATGCTTGAAGGAGAGGGCTTCATAAATAGATTATTGTCAGATAGTCGCACACTGTGATTTATGTGTTATGATATTTTCAAATCAAACAGTACAGTTAATGTTGATACCAGAAGGTCAATTTTTTTAAAGCGTTTTGATTGAAAAACACATTCCCTCTGACAGTTGTGTCTATATCACTGAACTATCTGCTTTGGGTTTGGCACTGAGAATGGTGTTCCGATCCAAGAATAAAGACTTTCTCATATTTTCATACTCATATTCCACTGTGTAAGAAATTGCTGGCTGAAACATCAACTACCCAGAGTTTCTGAAATTCTTTGACCTGTTTTCCTCATTTAAAACTGATGGTTACAACATTGTGGTTACTGGCCACAGGGTGTTTGAGGCAATAAAAAGGCTGGCTTCCTTGCCAAAAATGCCACAGTAGAAAAGATGTCTAAATCCTTCATCCCTCACACAGATCTGAAACCCAAAGTACAAATATGTGAAAAATCTCTGGCAGATGGATTGGAACAACCACACTGACAACATGATCATTTTGATTTTAAAAACTGATTTTAAGCTCTGAAGAAAAATCTTTGTAGATTGCCAGAGAAAGCTCATTTCTCCATAACTAAAGAAATAAATCGAACTGCATATATGTACATATATATAAGGGAGAGGGGGGAAGGGCAAAAAGAGAGCAAAACTAACAGATGAAAATAACGAAGATCGCTAAACAGAAAAAACAACAACTAACACACACACACACACACACACACACACACACACACACACACACACACACACACACACACACACACACACACACACACACACACACAAAATAACAAAAAAAAACATGAAGATCAATAAAATTGTTTCAAATTTAGGATGCAAAGTATCCCCAGGTTGTTCATTAAATTCAGATGGAACTACTGATGAAACAGACAAAACTGAAAAAGGATAACAAAACAATGCTCTTTTTCATGTCCATCATAACTGCAGCATTGAAGAACATATGTACGCTGGCTCTATTTCTGAAGGTTTCTTGTTGGATACTGCCTTCTGTCAGTATTGTGTTTTATTGTGTTGTATTGTACTGTATTGAATGACAATAAAACTAACATGATTGGTATCATATCAAAAGCTGCTCTTTCCTCTCACCCCCTCCTTCACTCTTATTCTAAATGGAATAAGACATTCATCTACCTAGTGTGCAAACTGTTGGTATCAATGATTATTTAGCCAGCAAATCATAATAATTACTGTATTGAAATTTTCCCATAGATGGAATATGACTGCCTTCAAGGCAGGATAAAGAACCTTTGGTCATACACTCAAAATTCTGGTACGTCTGTTATGTAGGTAGGTTTGTAAGAATTTATATGCTGAGTTGGTAAGTGCTCACGGGAGCTCTGTTTTGCTTAAGAAGAAGAAGAATTTATAAAAATCACATCTGTTATTCTAATTACCAGTTCATCACTACTGCATATAGTAAACAAAATAACTGAATAGTCCAAATGAACAAAATACATCTTTGTGACAGAGCTTGGGTTTGTTTGTCTTTTTGTGTTTTGTTTGGTTGTTTTTGTTTTGTGTGTGTGGTCTGTCCCAAAACAGATCATAATAATAATGATGACTTGCACAGCGCCTCATTCTCAGGAACCCAAAGCGCCTATCAAAGCATGAGAGATAAGGCAAATACATGTAAGGCAATATACAAATCAATCTCTAGTGCTATAATGAAAACACATAAACTATAATAATACAATGGTAAAGAATCGATGAAAATGAATATATTCAATTATTCAAATGTATATTGATTGTTACCTCCACATCACCCCAGTTGGGGTGCCGTGGGCTCTTTCAGTATAAAAAATATCCCCACCTTTTGTAAATTCTGTGCTAGAAATTTCCTCTTTTCTGTCACTCTCTTTGTGTCTGCCCTGTTTTTTTGCTTTCTGTCATCTCTTCTTATCATTTTCTGCCTTGCTGGTCCATTCATCTTTATGTGGTTGATAAAGTCTTGCATACTATCTCTAAGGATTGATAATTGGGTACATGTATTATGTGCATTTTTGGCTCTAGAGAAATGAGATATGTGGAAGCAATTTTAAGTAATTTAGGCCCGTTTTTCTAAGTTGAAGTGTCCTTAGTTTTGTTTAAATTTGTATTCTGGTATGTTTTTGAAATGTCCTGTGTGATAAATTGGATGGAGTGCTCAATGCCGGCGGCATCTCTTTAGATTACGTGCGCGAATGCATTGATATGTGTACTTAATTTTCTTTTCCTTTTTTCCCCTGTTGAAGTATTGTATGTTTTGAAACGGTTATAACCCTGATACGGCTCTATGCAGTTGGCTGGGCTTTTAACAAAAATAACAATAAACTAGCAATTGTTGAAAAAACAACACTTGCTGAAACATACGCAAACTTGCACACCACACAGACACAGACACAGACACACACACACACACACACACACACAGAGACACACACACAGAGACACACACACAGAGACACACACACACACACACACACACACACACACACACACACACACACACACTCACACACGCACACACACGATTAATTTGTTGAATTGGATGACAGGTTGAAAAGACTCATCACATCAAAAGCCGCTCTGTCCTCTCAGTCCCTCCCTCACAAAATTTTTTGTATGGTTGTTTATAACTAGGAGATAACTTTTGTTGAAACTTTCAGTCTTGACGAGAACAAACAAACAAACAAACAACAAAAAACCCAACTATTTATCGCATCTGTTGTCTAAAGGTTTGTACAATCACTTCTACCTGTCACTAACTTTATGAAGATGCGACTAAAACTCTTAATTGCTCCTTTGTCTTGTCAGGGTTTATTTGTTGCAACTTGCAATTCACGTCTGGCTGTCCTAAACACTTCCTGTCTAAACTCAAGGAAAATACAGAATAATGGTACCTGACATAATTTAAATTATCTCGCTCTTCTCACATCATCCCTCTTCTTCACCTGTTTCATTGGCTCCCTGCTATACAAAGAGTCAATTACAAGCATATGTCTAACAAAACTGATAAAAACACACGCATGATTTTAGTTCCTGAATGAGAGATGGCACAAAGCCAGTGCATATGGCTTATGCATATGCATAGGGCTTATACCATGATCATTTTGGACGTTTTCTATCTCATGGGTATCTGGATTACAGGTTACGAGTGTGGAGACGTCGTCTTTAGAAAGTGTAACTGACCTGGTCCATTTCAGAGAATCTTTTTCTCATCTTCGTTCTTCTGCTAGAACTAGAATCTGCAAACTTCCCTATGATATCCAAAACAAGTGCGACTGCCCGCGCCCAAGCAAACAGGAACCAGAAGAACAAGAAAACCAATGCAAGCGCGTATTCAACAAAACAAGACAAGACAAGCGCAAATTTTCGGCCAACCGGCCTTTGCCAAGCGCGAATGCACGGTCACAAACAGACCACAAACACCAAACAACGGATAATAAAAAGAGGACTAAAAACTTCCTTGCCTCCTCGTTCAGTGGATAAAAAGGGACCAAAAACTTCCCTATGTTAGAACAAAAACGTGGCCAGCGGTGTTGTTTTGTTTGTTTTCTTACCATGCCCACAAACTTCCCTACGTTAGAACAAAAACGTGGCCAGCGGTGTTGTTTTGTTTGTTTTTCTTACCATGCCCCTCCTACTTGGAATCCTCTCCGACATTTAGTTCATTATGCGACCACTCTTTCATCCTTCAAATCTGTTCGAAAAAGATCCCTTTCTGAACAACTTAATTCTATTAGGCAATAAAGAGTGCACGATCGTCTCATCTGAACAATAGTATAACAAATTTATTTTCTTCTTCTGACTTTGTATTTGTGCATATTCTGTATTTAAGCATGTGTATATATGAGTGCATAAACGTACACATGTTTGTGTGTATATATGTATGTCTTATGTATATATACGTATGCTTTTATGTCTATACGTATGCTTTTATGTATACATGTACAATTATGCATGTATACTTATGCATGTGATACATGTATTACCTTTTTTTCTCTCTCTATGCGTGTACATATTCAGAAATGGTGAGTTCTTAAGATTATGACTGAAGATTATGGGCACGAGAAATACCCATTATTATAATCTTTATCATTGTTATGAAACGGCAATAGGACCGCCTAATCAAAGCGGTGCCTGACAGAGGATTTTGTGTGCTGCTGTGTCCCATCAGTACCCCTTCTCAAAAAGAAACAACACCGGTATTCAATTCATTTCAAAATACTCTATTATCTCTAAAAAGAGAAATCAAATACAACATCACTGTTGGGTCACACCAGCCACAATGTCAAAGAACCTAAAATTATCGCGCGCGCGCGCACACACACACACACACACACACATTCTTACAAACACACACGCGCACAGCAACGCACACGCACGCACGCACGCACACACACACGTACGCAAGCACACGCACTCAGCAATATATAAACACAGTATGCCTCTTTATTCATATGAAAAATCTGTTAATCTTTCTTCATTACATAAGTCAGTGTTTAAATTTTAATATTCTGTGGTTTCTTATGTGTCTTCTTACTTGTATAGCTTTGATGTCTGTTGTTATCTTATTGGGTATGTAATTGTGAACATTTTTTATCACCTTTTGCCTTTCTTGCGAAATGTAAAGCGCTGGTAAGCATGTTTTTATATGGAATATGCGCTATACAAATAAACATTATTATTATTATTATTATTTGATAAAGAGCACAATCGACTTTGGCACAAAACTACTTTTTGTTCAATTCGGCAACTTCGCTTTTAGCGCACGAAATCGGCGGCTTGGTGAAAGAAGATCATGGCATCGCGCGAGGTTGTGACTGCTGTCCGAAACAATCACCCTCGTCTTGGTTGATTTGGTTCAGTGTTTACCTGGATGTCAGCACCCACCTCTCAGGTGGTATGGCCGACGGGGATAACCATCCCAGGAAAGTGGAGGAATGGGGGCTTATCTAATCCTATACTGACACCACCAGAACAGCAATGATGTTAAAGATGGGACAGTGAGAAAGCCAGTTTTAATGTAGCGCATCCTGCGATTCAACACCCCCCCCCCTCCCCCCCTCCCCGACTAAAGTTGTATGTATTTGTAAAATGTTTCTTGTCTTTTGTTTTAGTTTGACTACTAGTTGGCCGAAAATTTGTGCCTGTCCTTTTGTGCATTAAATTTGCATTCTCGTTCTGTTTTCGTGTGTTCCTGGCTCTTATTTGTTCGAAGACTGGCAATCACTTTGATTTAGATTTCATAATGCTCAAGAGTTCATTTACTGAATGGTATCGAAATTGTGGTGTGTGTATGTGTGTGTGTGTGTGTGTGTGTGTGTGTGTGTGTGTGTGTGTGTGTGTGTGTGAGAGAGAGAGATCTAGATATACGTAAAAATCTTTTGTATAATAAAAGAATTATAAGTGATTTTTTCATTACTCTCTCAAATTCTACACCAAAACCAGCACTGAGGACATGAATGCATGACAAGCACATTGTAAGTTATGTCCTGCTTTCTTTGAATGGTGTAATCTCTTCCCTCTTCATCCTCTGCAAATACCCCATTGGGGATGCTGGGGGCTCTTCAGTATAAATAGTACCCCTTACCTTCTGGAAATCCTGTGCCAGAACTTTTCTCTTTTCTGTCACACTCTTCGTTTCTGCCTTGTTTCTTTGCTTTCTGTCATTTCTTCCTATCATTTTCTGCCTTGTTGGTTCATTCACCTGTTTGTGTTCGATAAAGTCTTACATAGTTTTTCTTAGGATTGATAATTGGATACATGTATCAAGTACATTTTTGGCTATATGGAGGTGAGATATGCGGAAGCAATTTTAGGTACTTTATGCCCATTTTTATATATATTTTGGTGTCCTTGGGTATGCTTAAATTTGCATTCAGGTGTGTTTTTTAAATCCCCTGTGAGATAAATTGGACGGAGTGGTCAACGCCAGGGACATGTCCCTAGATAATGTGCAGGAATGCATTGATATGGGTACTTAATATTCTTTTCTCTTTTTTTTTTTCCTGTTGAAGTTTTGTGCGTTTTAAAACGGTTAAAGCCCTGATATGGCTCTACTCAGTTGGCTGGACTTTAAACAACAATAACAACAACAATAACAATAACAATCCTCTGGAAACAAAATTGCCACAGATCTAAGTTTTTACTGAATAATTCAATTCAAAAGCCAATTTGAAATTTTAGGAATGCAAATAACTGAGCCATCCCTCCCTTCCCCACCCCCTCACCCACATCTTTTATACGTCCTATTATTGCTTGATTTGGTTTCAGTTAATCCTTGTTATAGTGTGTTTAGTCAGCTGTATTTAATTAAAAAACATTCAGAATATCGTACACTGGGTAAAGCAAGACATCAACACCAGACTCAGAAATGCCTGGGGCGCACTAAATCAACTGGACAAAATCTGGATATCCAATCTACCAGACAACCTGAAAAGGAACGTCTTCCGAGCAGCAGTGGAGTCTGTTCTTACATATGGCTCAATCTCTTGGACCCTAACAACGACATTGGAGGGGAAGATTGATGGAGCATACACACGATTACTGCGTGCAGCCCTGAACAAATCCTGGAGAGAACATCCAACTAACAAAGAGTTATATGGCAAGATCCCACCTATCAGTAAATCAATACGTCAACAAAGACTGCTCTTCGCGGGACACTGCTGGCGTAGCAAAGAAGAACTGGTGGGGGATGTTCTACTATGGAGACCCAGTCACGGCAAACAAAGACCAGGACGTCCAAAGAAGACCTTCATCGACCAATTGATCCATGATACGGGCTGTCAATATGATGAACTACCTACTGCAATGTCTGACAGAGAAGGATGGAAGAAATGTGTCATGGATAGCCGAGCAAGCTCGACATGATGATGATGATGGGTAAAGCATAGAACTACAACTACCAGAAAGCATGTTGAAGTTAAATTCCAGTTTCTAATCCAGCCTTGCTTCACATCATTAAAAGTTTTAAAATGAAGTGCGCCTGCCAAGGCTTAAAAGTATTTCGTAGCAGCAGAAGGCACAAAGCTGTACATTTCAGATAAAGTGAGGAAATAAAAGAATTTTGTAAAATAAGTACTTTTCAAACACTTCATGTGCTGATTCAAAAGCATTGGCTTGTCAAGAAGATAAATATTACACACACACACACACACACACACACACACACACACACACACCACCACCACCACCACCACCACCACCACCACCACCCACCAACAACAACAACAACAATATCCAACCAACCAACTAACTAACCAACCAGCCAACCAGTCAGTCAGCCAATCAGCCAGCCAACCAATCAAACAAACAAACAAAAATAAAAAATGAAAGAAACAGATGGTGAAATCCATTCTGATAATTTCACTTTTTATGTAAACTGTATAACAGAAAATCTAGACGTTGCACTTCTCAATGTCATTGTGACGTTGAAGAAAATTCAGGTGTCTGAAATAAAATTAGACATGCACTGAGGGTAATGCTAACTAAGCTGTGCAGTCAAAAGGTTTTTAAATATATCCAAAAGTTCTTAAGAAAGGGCTGAACAAACATCTTTAAAAAGTGCTAATTTTAGGAACATTGGGAAAATGCTGAACAAATACCTTTACAAAGTGCTGATTTTAGGCACTTTTGAGGATCTGTAACTTTGACGTTGACAAGTTTTTCCTCCAGATTTAGATCTATGCTTTTTTTTTTATTACTAATTTCTGGTGGAGGTGGAAATGACAAACAACCTCCATTTGTTGGATCGTATTTAGTTAGCCATGTCAATCCAAACAGTTTTGATTTTGTCAACAATTCAACCAAAACCTCTGCGAGTCCATCTTTCAGTCTGTGGCTGACTGTTACGTAATGATACCTGCAAAACAAATAAAGCCATTTTCTGTCTTATCTTTTTTCTTTTCTTTTTTTTTTTTTTTTTTTTTCTTTTTCTTCTTCTACTTTTTTTGTGTGTCTTGCTTTAGCTAAGAAAGCTTTCCAACTTGATAATGGGGCAGCCATTCCTAACCCAGCGAGTCGCACTGGTGGTACATGGCTTTCAGACATTATATGGAGATTAAGCTGCGAAATATGCCAGCTTGCCTGGACGATATAATAAGCAGCTCTGGCCCGACTTCAGGGTGGCACTTAGCGAGGCCACACCTAAAAACAAGACAAAACAAAACAACAAAAACAAAAGCAAACAAACAACAACAACCAAACAAACAAACAAACGAACAAACAAAAACAATGTCCTATGACGTAACCATGATCAGATGGATAAGGGCTGCCTGAAGGCCTAACTCTCCACCACCACACCACCCTTCTGTACTAACAGGGTCTTTCTGGCCTTGAGCTAAAGGCGAGATAACCCCAACAGAAAACCTGGATAGCCGAGAGAGGTAGTTATCAAGCCTGCAGGTGCCATCTAACAAACCATATTTTATTATTGCGCCATGGGCAATATAACGCAAATTTCTATCTCGTCATTTTCATTAGACACGAACATCGCTCATCTTGTGACAGCTACCTTTATTGCCAGATGTGGTCTGACCATGTAAACAGCGAAATAAAGAAGAATAAGAAGATGTAAGAAAGTTTTGGAGTCCATTTAACTATATCAGGTACATTTATTATATCAGGTACATTCATTATCTTCGGCACAGTTCTTGCTCTTAAAATTATTTTACTTGATTTATCTATATGAAAGTCAGATATGGTTTTTCCTCAGTAAGAACAGGCGACCTTTCTTCTCCAGTTAAATATTCTGGTGTTTTGCAATTCAGCTTTTCGTAACGAGAATATCCTCATCAGTAGTCCAAGCTCTGTTGCGCTGAGTTACTTTGAGCTATTTTACAGCCATGTTAAGGTTAGATTATTAAAAATAAAATAAAATAAATTAATTAAAAAAACATGAAAAAACAACAACAACAAAAAACAAAACAAACAAACAAAACAAAACAAACAAACAAACAAACAAACAAACAAACAAAAAGAAACCGCATATTTAATACAACCAGACAAAACAGGCTCAAATGTTCGACCAACTGGCCTTTGTCAAACGTAAGATCACAAAAGAATAAACACCAGATAAAAAAATTTGGAGACAAAGACTGAAACTTCCCTGCTGCTCCGTCCAGTATGAGAAAAAAAAGGTCTCACACTGGACGGAGCAGCAGGGAAGTTTCAGTCTTATTCTCCTAAATTTTGTATCTGGTATTTGTTTGTTTGTGATCTTACACTTGACAAAGGCCAGTACAGTTATCTGAAAATTTGTGCCTGTCTAGTCTGGTTGTATTAAATACGCGTTCTTATTCTTTTTTCGTATTTGTTTTTTTTTTCTGGTTCCTGTTTGATTGAACGCGGGCAGTCACACTTGTTTTGGATTTAGAGTATAAGTCTTTTTCTGCAGGCATAGACAAATGTTAAACATGAAAAAACAAAACAACAAAAAAACAAAACAAAACAAACAAACAAAAAAACAAACAAAAACGCGTATTCAAAATACAACCAGACAAAACAGGCTCAAATGTTCGACCAACTGACCTTTGTCAAACGTAAGATCACAAAGAATAATAATAATAATAATAATATACTTTATTTATATAGCGCAAACTCTTGATAAAATCAAATCTAAGCGCTGAGCGTATACATGCATACATACCTACATACATATGAGCGTATACATGCATACATACATGCTTACATACTTACATACATAAATCTAAGCTGAGCGTATACATGCATACATACATACATACATACATAAATCTAAGCGTATACATACATACATACATACATACATACATACATACGTACGCACATGCATACATAATAATTACAATATTTATATAGCGCAAATCTCGACAAAATCAAATCCAAGCGCCGAAAAGACACACGCACACACGCACGCACGCACACACACGCCCCCCACACACACACACACACACACACACACACATGCATGGCCACAAATGGGGAGGAAAGAATAAAAGCAATAAAAGCAAGAATAAAACCAATGGAAAACCACAGAGAGCACATCATATACAATTATATATTAAAACAAAGTGATTCCCCTCCGAGCGGAGACAGGCTGCAGAGGGGGGTTGAGTGAGGTTAGGATTTTATGCAGAGGAGAAAAGGTGAGTTTTGAGAGCGGACTTGAAGGAGGCAAAAGTAGGTTGCTGACGGACTGAGAGAGGAAGTTTGTTCCAGGAGAGTGGACCAGAAACAGAGAAGGCTCGTGGACCATAGGTATTGAGCTTAGTGCGTGGAAAGCGAAAAGTCAGAGGATCGGAGGCAGAGCGGAGGGTACGTGAGGGAACATAGATCTCAAGTAGGCTTGACAGGTAATCGGGGGCTGCGTTATTGAGGCTTTTGTAGCACATGGTGTCTAGTTTGTACTGTATGCGCTTTGATACAGGGAGCCAGTGAAGTTGTGCCAGGAGAGGAGATATGTGGTCAGCTTTTTTCTTTTTGAGTACAAGGCGTACAGCATTGTTTTGAATGCGCTGTAGGATGTGAATGGTGGAGGCGGGAAGACCAGACAGGAGTGAATTGCAATAGTCAATGCGAGACATTATGAAGGAGAGAACGAGTTTTGCAGTTGTTTCGACAGAGAGATACTTCCTGATCAGGCTTATACGATGGAGATGATAGTAGCAAGATCTGGCAGTTTGAGAAACAAAGTTGTTCATGGACAGGGTAGAGTCAATGCAGACACCAAGGTTTTTAGCTGAATCAGAAATTGGGACTGATGTGTTACATAATGGGAGAGAAAGAGGAGGCAGCTGGGAAAGTTTCTGACGGGTGCCAATGAGGATAGCTTCTGTCTTGTCGTCATTAAGCTGAAGTCTATTGTGTGTCATCCAGTTCTTAATATCCGAGTAACACTCAGTGGTGCGAGTCAACAGGCACTGTATATTATCAGGTGAGTCACTATCTTGAAGTTGGGTGTCATCAGCATAGAAGTGGTGTTTTATAGAGTGGGAGTTGATGATGGTGGACAGGGGGGAGGTATAAAGAGTGAAAAGAACAGGGCCAAGGACATATCCTTGTGGAACACCACAGGTCAGGTATGCAGGTTGAGAGTAAGTGCCATTGATGAGAACAGTTTGTTTTCTGTTTGATAAATACGAAGTGAAAAAGGAGAGAGCAATGTCAGAGATGCCAAAAGTATGATGAAGTCTAGAAAGGAGAATACCATGGTCAATGGTATCGAAGGCTGCAGACAGATCAAGGAGTGTGAGGAGAGAGACTTTGCCAGTATCACTTGCAAGGAGGAGATTGTTGAGAATGTGTAGTAGGGCAGTTTCAGTGCTATGGCACTGGCGGTAGGCTGACTGGAAAGGATTGAGGAGATTGTTGGCAGACAGGTGAGAGTTCAGCTGGTTGAGGACGACCTTTTCAAGGAGTTTTGACAAGAAAGAGAGATTAGAGATAGGCCTGTAATTTTTCAATTCTCTCACCTGTCTCACCTGTCGGCGTCACCGGGAACAGTGTTGGCCGCTGCACATGATGTCCTCACAAGTTGCCTCCAGCACTCTCGATCTTGGCTAAGTCTGACCACCTCCTGGAGTTTCTTGTCACTGATGTTTGTGATGTTTCTAGCAAGTGATGCAGGTGGCCGTCCTCTGTTTCTCTTTCCTTCCACTTTACCTTGGAGGACAGTGGACATCAAGTCTGTAAGTTCATCATATGCAATAATTAGCAAAAGTACAAGCAAGTAGTTTGTGGGTGCCTTCTTGCCGCGCAGTGCACTTACAGTGCTGAGATCCTGACCATTGTTCCTTCGAAGAAATCATCTGCTCACGACATTGAAAAAGAAGCCATATATGAAAAGTGTATCTTCTTTACCCTCTTTTTCACCCATCCCCTGCTGCCAGGACTTGTTTGTATGCACCCCTTAGTCTGGCCCCTCCCCCAGCGACCTGTCCGGCTTGCTTGAAGCTGCCAGGGCCCACGAAGTCCCCGCCGGCATAGCTCCTGGGATCGTAAGGACACACAAGCTCCCCCGCCACAACAAGGCTGATGCAATTGGAGGGAGTTTCAGTTCATTTGGGTCTAAATTGTGTTTCTTGAGGAGAGGGGTGAACAATAGCAGACTTGAAAGAATCTGGGACAGTTCCAGTTTGAAAAGAAGTGTTGATGATGTTAGTGATGAATGGGAGGAGAGTAGGGAGACAATCGGAGTAGAGAGAACCTGGAAGAGGATCCAGTTCGCAGGTTTTGAACGACATGGATCTGATTGTGTTGAAAATTTCTTCTTGTGAGACTGGGGTAAAAGTAGTGAGAGGTGTGCCAGAGAAGGAAGGGTCAGGTGGGCATGGTTGACAGGGTGTCCTGTCAAGCCTGTCACGAAGAGTTTGTATTTTGGTGGTGAAATACTTAGAGAATACAGATGGGAGTTCTTCATTTGTATGTTTTGTTGGGAGAGGTAAGTCTTTTCGTGTGCCAAGGAGATGATTCATGGTTGTAAAGAGTTCTTTTGAAGAAGAGGCATTCAGGATTTTGGTTTGGAAATAGCTTGTTTTTGCAGATGCAATGAGGGTGGATACTTTTGTTTTAGAAGCTTGGAAAAGTTGCCTGTGTACAGTGAGTTTGGATTTGCGCCAGCGGCGCTCTGCTCTGCGGCGGGCACGTTTTGCACAGGCAATCTCATGAGTGAGCCAGGGGGTAGGGGGGCGGTCAGGTAAAAGACGGGTTGTGGCTGGAGCATGAGTGTCCAGAAGATGGTGGAGAGTAGTATAGAATTCATCGGCAAGGTTATGTGACTTTTCAGAAAGGAGACGGGAGGCATCAGATGAAAATGTGGAGAGGTCGATAGATTTGAGATTGCGTCGAGTCACTGTGCGCGTGGTACGGGAAGGAGGAGAAATGTCAAGAGAACAGAGAATTGCAGAGTGGTCAGATGGAAGGGCTGAAGTTAGACGGGTAGAAAGAACTAAGCAGTTGTTAGTAGCTGAATTGTGGTGATCACGAGAAATAAACAGACCTTTTTTTTCTCACACTGGACGGAGCAGCAGGGAAGTTTCAGTCTTATTCTCCTAAATTTTGTATCTGGTATTTGTTTGTTTGTGATCTTACGCTTGACAAAGGCCAGTTGTCTGAAAATATGTGCCTGTCTAGTCTGGTTGTATTAAATACGCGTTCTTATTCTTTTTTCGTGTTTTTTTTCTTCTTTTTTTTCTGGTTCCCGTTTGATTGAACGCGGGCAGTCACACTTGTTTTGGATTTAGAGTATAAGTGTTTTTCTGCAGGCATAGACAAATGTTTGCCTTCTTATTGAGCACTAAAAGACACCATTTCATCACGTTATTTCATACCAGGGAAAAAATCCAGTCTCTTTGGCACTTTTGATCCGGTTGATGGTTGGCAGTCTATCAGCAATCCTTATACCATGCATTTTTCTGTTTGGGAAATAAAAAATGATGTGCTTGTTGCAGGAGTCTAAATGATGAAGGCGCATTGAATCGCCTTAGAAGCTCCATCTTAGATCAAAACAGGGGGTGGAAGTTGAGCCAAAACGCCGCTTTCATATTACTAAAACCTTGAGACGCAAGTGATAGGATTTTGCACATAATCACTGGTAAAACAAATTCTGGCACAAATCAGTGGAGTTGATAGATTCTCAACAGTATAGTCATAGTCTTTCAGTACTTTCCAATAACATAGATCATTTCAAACCCACAACGCTTTACTTATTTTTATACTGATTGCATTAGTGGTGAAAATGAGCGCTTTTGATTGTTGCCTTTTGTTTGTACGGTTTCGTATTTTAAGATGAACCCAGTCAACATTATAGTGCACCCTTTGAAATCCTTTTGGGCAGTTGAAAATTATAATTAAGAATAATTGTTTGGTGTATTAATAAACTTGATATCATTAGAGTTTGTTTTACTGGTTGTAAAATGTCAATAATATTTTTGAATCTTGAAATATGGATATTCGAAAACATCAAAGCAGTAATCATTTTCCTTTGGTAGACAAATAAAAGCCGGCCTACAATTTTCCCTCAACACCGCTCCTCATCGAAACTTCTGTGACGTGTAGCCTAGTGTGTAGGCTAATTTGGGAAGTGTACTCAGCAGCAGACGATTCTAGTTCATTCTAGTTTTGCGAAAGGTCGGTAAACTGTTTGATGTAACCGTCTAACATACAGTTTTATGAACTCGTCAGAAGTGGATGTAAATGAGCGTGGTTAGTAACAGGTCTAGAACAGTGTGACAATTTGAGTATGGTAATTGGAGCATGTCTGTGTAACTAGCTGTGTTTTGCCGTTGCTGTTGGGTGTGACAGGAGACGAGTATAGACTAACAGAGGGTTTGAGTGCCGTGTTTTCAAGTGAAATGACAATTAATCTAATGTGTATAAATCTCGAGATTATTCCAGCCCTAGCACGCTGGCGGTTTGGCCAGCTGTAAAGTTACACTAATGTTACGTTATATTATAATATTATAAACTCTAACTTGTCTTGTGTAAGAATCGGCGCAGACCAGTACCTGATCATGATGTAACATCGTCATATCCGTATCGTGATCCATCTGATGAAGAACCATATTATACATATGACAATAATCACAGTTCCATGTGTGCTCCACCCAATCAGCCAGCAATTAGACGTCTACCTGACAGAGGCCCTGAGCCTGCACAAAACCATATCACATATGGCCCAAAAGGTCATGAAATGGGGAGGCAGGAGAGGAATCACTGAAACACAAAGCTGGCTCCACCAGAATGGTGGAATTTTAGAAACATCAAAATGGACAGCGAATAGGCCAGCTTTTGATGTTGTAGGCAATGATTAAACTCGCGATATCAGATCTTGAGTCCACTGCTGTATCAAAAGAACCAAACAGTCACCAGTGGCAGTCTGCTTTTCGTGCTACTTTCAGTTTCTTGAAACTAATCTGACACTTAGATAACAGCTGTTGAGGCCTACCCTGTCTGAGCATGGGGAATACAGTTGGCTGAGGTGGAGTTTAAGGGCCCCTAATTTAGGTCTGCCTTTCACTTTCACTTTCACAGTAACTTTTAGAATGGAATGAATGATAATACTCTACATTGTAAGTTGCTGTTATGATCTGCACTTGTTCTTAAATTTAAAATAATCTGTTCGATTTTTCCCCCACTATTTTTCACTGGTTTCTTTTATCTTCTGCTTTCTCACCCAGCTTCGCTAGCCTGCTTCTGAAGTAAGTCAGGAGAAAGTTGTAACAACATAACTGTGTTGGTTTTTCTGAAAATTGATAAGAAATGATAATAGTAAATCATTCTTGTTAAGCACTATTCTCCAAACTCATATGGACTCAATAAGCAGTTATGCATAATTCAGTTACAAGATACAAAGTAGTCATACAGAGGCACTAGTAAATAGTATGTATTACACCCACACATCAGAATACTCATACTCATACATGTACACAAATAAATTAGACAGAGTGGAAGTCTAATGAATACACAGTCATTCATATCTGTCACAAATTATTACATGTATATTTGAAGTCTTACCAAACATTTTACACATACCTATGGTCATAAACACATCATACATTTTACACATACCTATAGTCATAAGCACATCATACATTTTATACATACCTATGGTCATAAACACATCATACATTTTACACATACCTATGATCATAAACACATACATTTTACACATACCTATGGTCAACACATACATTTTACACATACCTATGGTCATCAACACATCATACATTTTACACATACCTATGGTCATCAACACATCATACATTTTACACATACCTATGGTCATAAACATATAAATGCACATGCGAATGATTACACAATGCCACAGATGTGCAGCTTTAGTTTAAGTTTATGGGAGAGTGCATACTGGTAGGAAAGTTATTATGAATGTGTTGATTGATAGGTTTGGTGAACAATTAAATCTTAATTATGAAAATGGAAATAAGCTTAACCAAACGGTTACTTTCAAGTTCTTTTTAGTTTGGTCAGTCTGAAGCAAGATTGAAGTGTAAGCAAACAGGAAAGTCAGAACTAGACCTATTACTAGTAATAATAGTACTACTAGTAGTAGTACTACATCAGTCATGATGAAGCACTAATGTACATGTACATGCCAAGTTGTACAGTTTATCCGTAAATTCTTTGTTTTTTCGTTGCTATCCAAGTACTATAGCATAACGATACAGAGAAAATGCTATGCAGAACAGGAAAATTGTGTCAAAAATGCATTTACAACATTTCCATATATGGTAGCAGAAGCTCAGAATATTGTGAATTTGCAGACAGGATAGTCTGAATATTGTCTGATTCTCATTCTCTCCAAAAGGAGAGACTTTTATTCTTTTAAGTGTGATAGGTCGCGTGGTTAAGGGGGGGGGGGTATATGGTGATAATGATATTGGTGAATCGCAGCGCCAGGTGAGATGGATGAGTGGGTTAAGGGGTTTGGTGATGATTGCTGTGGTGGTCCTTTGAATCCAGAGCAGAAAGGGAAGTCTCTCAATCAAAACACAAGTCCTCGTTGTGTTACTTGACTCTTTATTATCTCTTGATGAGGATAGGTAGGGAAGGAAAACAGGGAAAATGGGAAAATGACAATAAGGGAAAAGGACCGTACTGGGATATGGAAGGAGACAAAAGAATACGAAGAAGAAGACAGGAAGGAAGATGCCAAAGAAGACGTCAAAGAAGACAGTGCCTGTAAGACACAAAATAGGTTTCATAAATACAATGACAAAGTACACATTTTGTGAAATAACAATGTCAATATACAAGAGTGAACTACTACATTCTAACAGAAGATGTCTACATTTACAAACAAAAGCACTAGCATTTGTAAACATGCAACAAATAATTGATAACAAAATGTTGTGTAAAGAACTACTACATTATAGTATACCAAAATATGTGGTGTCGATATTTACGCTCTAAAGCACTAGCACTTGTAAACATGGAACAAATAATTGATAACAAAACATTGAGTAACCCTTTGATAAGTTGAGGGTAAACTACCATACTGCTTGTTCGATAGCCTTAGCATAGAGTAGACTTTCAATAATGTATTGGCAAAATAATGCAGTCATATTAAGCTGTTCAGCCGCCATGGGCTGAGTTAGTTGTAACATAACATCTGAGTGGGCAGCTATTGGACAGTTAATATTCAGTAGTGACGACAGACATAGTATTTGACTATGTGAACTGTCGTCACAAACATTGGGTCTACCTTATCGAATAGCAGTCAACACACTTGAGTCATCCATTAAATATTTGCTCCATGTAGTTATGTGTAATTCTATATCTAGTGCTAGAGATAGTGATGACAAAATAGCATAGCATATTACTAATTAAGCTATGTCATCAAAGCAACATTCTATAATGATTTGCAGTGGTGCTGAGCAGACAAGGGATACAACAATTGGATCAATTCGCTGAGCACATGTTTCATCAACTACCATTATGTACACACATACAACATTATCAAGTATAAAATAGTGCACAATAATGCATTGCATCTTGGTAGCTTTCAGACAGTTAATATTCAGTGGTGATGACATAGTAGGCCTATTTGACAATGAGAACTATGTCATCACAAACAGCACCTAATCAAATAGCAGTCAGCAGTGTTGAGAGAACACACTTGAGTAATCTATTACCCATTAGCTCTATGTGATTAAATATAATTCTAGATCAAGTGCTAGAGATAATGATAACAAAATAGTATAGCATATTACTATTAAACCATGTCATCAAATCAGTGGTGCTGATCAGCTAAGGGATACACTAAACAGATCAATTAGCTGAGCACGTGTTTCATCAGTCATCATGTCAGTATGTGAATATACAACCTTGTCAGGTATAAAATACTCTTCCTCTGCACAATGCCTTGTATCTTGGCTTTTGGCAGAATATGGTTGTCCATAGTCCTACAATAGCCACATGAAAATAGGGGCTAAATCTATAGGCCTAGTGGTTATTACATTTAAACCTCAGTCCCATCTTTACAATGGTGGCCGCCACGCTAAGTGCTACAGATCTTGTGAGATAGCACATCGTTTAGATCAAAACGTACTTTCTCGCTGTGTGAATTCTGCAAATCTAACGCGGTACTCAATAGACTCGAGCTAGAATCTAAAGAAATAAGAGACATTAAAGTCCCTAAGCTTACTGCAAATGACAATGAATAATAAAGTGATAAAAATCCAGAACTTACTACAGTAATGCCGTGAAGATGATCACCTGCTGTGAGATCAAGAGTGGTGGCAGGAAAGGGCACCTCTGGTAATACTGAGAGTGGCGGCGTAAAAGCACACGCTATGACGCGCCTTGTTATTTTATACTTTGGGAACCGAGCATGGTCATACTTTCAAACCTTTCAGATAATAAGGTCTGATTGGTTGTTCTTACCTACCCAATCACTCAACACTTGGGGCGTGGCGAAAAGTCAACTCTGTTTGAAATTAATGGAGGTCTAATTAATGGAGGTCTTACATAAGTGCAGTGCCTCGGTACACACAACCAGCATACTCGTCTGGTGGTTTTGTTGGTGGCTATTGGCTATTACGCCACAAACACCGAAGGGCGGCATGAAACAAAGACAGTCCACCCGGGGCTCCATACACCGCAAGATAACCTGCGGTCATTGTACGTGGGTTTCCGCGGGTCACACAATGGCTATTAGGACGGTGGTTGTACTACAATTGGCGGGAGGCGGCATAGATTAAAGACTCTCCTCTACGTTCTGTGGGACGACAACGTAATACTGACTGGAGATGACGACAAAATCTTGTCGTGGGCCCGCGTCAGAATACATGTACACATTGTAGATCTGCTCATTGTTTAGCAGTGTGTTATCTATATGCATCATGTATTGGTTAGATCTTTGGAATGTTCAATGCATAGCTATGGGTAGGCAGAGGCTGTGAGATAATAGTACAATTTGACCAAGAGAACGCAAGGCGTTTTTGATCTAGGCAAGCACGCTACACGGTGTTGCCTTTGAGCGTTGTAAGTAAATGGGGAAAGATCGTAACAGAGCAAGGCACTCTGTTACACCTCCCCCCACCAATTTGAAAACCATCGTCCGCGATGGTGCGCGAACATTGGGTAAATTCTTGAAGGCTGAAATTTGAGGGCCACCTCAAGAATTCAGGAAATTGAGAAATGCTATGAATATGGTGGAGTATGGAATCCACTTGCATATTAGCTAGGGCATGCATGGGCAAACTGGAGAGTTGTGATTTAAGTTCCGAAAGGACAGTTACACTGTTTGGTCAAGTTAGGACTCTGAATTGGTCATCGTACTTGACAGTACGGAACACTGAAATGGCAAATGCCTTAACATAATAAGTTAAAGAAAGTAGCATTAAAGAAAGTAGCATTTAATAAATTCACTAAAGCCTCTTTGCCATACCTATGCATCAAAACATTCATTACGGGAAATAAAATGACAAATGTATAAAACTACATGTAATATGTAAAGAGCATCACATCAATGTCAATCAAAATTCCGAAGGTATGCTTCAGTGAAAATGAAGAAAAATTTGAAAAGAGAATGTGCAAATAATCATACATGGGCATATACATGGTACAATAATAATCATACATGGGCATATACACGGTACAATAGTACACCTAGGTCAGTCTCTCAAATGCAATTATGAAGCATACAATGTAAAATGTCTTACTAAAACTTTTCATAATATCTGTAGGTAGGCACGCTATGAAAAGTTCTTTTGTGCGACCTCAGAAAGGATCGGATGAGACTCTACATCTTATTTCAAAGTCCTCACTGCGTCTTGTTCAGGAGACGTTGGGAGCGCCGTAGAGGGACTGGTGGTGTAGGCTGCTCAGGTACAGCGGGCTCAGGTGCTGTTGTCACCGGGGACTGTGTTGTTCTCGGCTGTGGCTGTGGGCAGACTAGCCACTGCTCATCTTCGGAGTCAGATGATTCCGGGTCTGGTGGTGGCTTCATGTCTGGCATGGACCCAGGTGCTGGCAGGAGGTGGATTCTGGAAATGGCCTGGTGGGGGCCACCTGCCAGTGACTGAACTGTGTAGATGTGACGGTGCTGGGGATGGCGTGCCGTCACACAATACAGGTCCGGCAACCAGGTGTTGGTCCATGCTGTGCTGGAACCAGGAATCATGTCCCGCAGGTAAACATACATGCCTACCTGCAGGTCGTCGTCAGCTGCTGGTGTAGACGTCACCTGCTCCGGTGCTGCTGGGTCCTGTTGTTGACCATCATGGCTCGGGTGGCCTCTGGATCGACGGTGTCTGCGGGGCACTGGAACAGGACGTGCACCGGCAGCTCTAGAGGTGCTGGCCGCACTCAGGTTCTGGCTGGCACAGGGTGTTTTGGGGACAGCAGGTTTGGAGGGCTGGGGAGGAAAAGAAGGAGAATGGGGCCCAGGAGAAGGAGTTGTGGCAGATTTGGATCTGCTTGGGCGTCCCTTCTTCTTGTGCCCTGTAGCTTGTCCGTGGGTGACAGGACGGTCTGCACTTTGCTTTACAGCTCTCTGTGGTGCAGGCTGCCGTCGCCGCTTGCCTCTCTTCTTGTACCGGCGCCGGTTCCAGCATTTGTCTTCAGTGTGGCCGGCCCGGTCACACCAAAGACAGTGTTCTGGTGGCTGCCGTTGCCGTGGTGAAGGTTGCTGTCTGCTGTGGAGAGGTGGTTGCTGTGGTGGTTGAGGTTTAGCCGCAG
This sequence comes from Monoplex corrugatus, assembly GCA_030674185.1. Lineage (NCBI taxonomy): Eukaryota > Metazoa > Mollusca > Gastropoda > Littorinimorpha > Ranellidae > Monoplex > Monoplex corrugatus. Next base: position 38,923,121 of record JAPXFY010000012.1, on the reverse strand, counting down.
TGTTGCACCGCAGGAGTTGCTGGTCTACATTGGCACTGATTTCTGCCAGCTGTGCCTCCATACGGGCGATGACTGGGCTAGAGTTGGCCACTATCAGCTGTGCCAGGTGGTGTTCAGCACAGCTGTCCTCTCGCATCCACCGCAGGGCCTCCATCTTGGCTCCCTCGAAGGTGGTGTCCGGATGATCTCTTATGTATCGCCGGACATCCCTCCTGAGAGTGCCTGGGGAGAGACCACAGATGAAGGCGTCCCGAAGCTGCGTTGGTGACAATGTCCCCTCTTCAGCTTGGTTGGCCTTCATCCAGAGTACGCATAGGTGGGTCGCGTACTCAATGACAGTCTCCCCCTTTCCCTGCTGCCTGTTGTAGAATATGGCAGCAAGAGTTGTGGAGTCCCTCTGGTCACCCCAGTTGTCCTGGATGATCTTCAGGATCTTGTCTGGAGTGTCCACTCTTGCTGTTGGTTGCCATAGCACCTCTCGACGAGCTGGGCCCTCTAACGATGATATCAGCCAGAGGGCAGCTGCTTTGTCATCCAGGGGCTGGAGCTGTAGGATCAGTCTGGCCTCCTGAATGAAGTCGTCGATTTCTGCACTGCTTTCATCTCCGGACAGTTTTGGAAGTCGGTACAGTTGTGGTGTCGACATGGTTTGGCAACTTGATACTTGTAGCACTGTCTTCTTGTTTCTGTTCCCTTTCCGAATCTGGATCCTGCTCGCAGCGCCAAGTGTGATGGATCGCGTGGTTAAGGGGGGGGGGGGGGGGGGGTATATGGTGATAATGATATTGGTGAATCGCAGCGCCAGGTGAGATGGATGAGTGGGTTAAGGGGTTTGGTGATGATTGCTGTGGTGGTCCTTTGAATCCAGAGCAGAAAGGGAAGTCTCTCAATCAAAACACAAGTCCTCGTTGTGTTACTTGACTCTTTATTATCTCTTGATGAGGATAGGTAGGGAAGGAAAACAGGGAAAATGGGAAAATGACAATAAGGGAAAAGGACCGTACTGGGATATGGAAGGAGACAAAAGAATACGAAGAAGAAGACAGGAAGGAAGATGCCAAAGAAGACGTCAAAGAAGACAGTGCCTGTAAGACACAAAATAGGTTTCATAAATACAATGACAAAGTACACATTTTGTGAAATAACAATGTCAATATACAAGAGTGAACTACTACATTCTAACAGAAGATGTCTACATTTACAAACAAAAGCACTAGCATTTGTAAACATGCAACAAATAATTGATAACAAAATGTTGTGTAAAGAACTACTACATTATAGTATACCAAAATATGTGGTGTCGATATTTACGCTCTAAAGCACTAGCACTTGTAAACATGGAACAAATAATTGATAACAAAACATTGAGTAACCCTTTGATAAGTTGAGGGTAAACTACCATACTGCTTGTTCGATAGCCTTAGCATAGAGTAGACTTTCAATAATGTATTGGCAAAATAATGCAGTCATATTAAGCTGTTCAGCCGCCATGGGCTGAGTTAGTTGTAACATAACATCTGAGTGGGCAGCTATTGGACAGTTAATATTCAGTAGTGACGACAGACATAGTATTTGACTATGTGAACTGTCGTCACAAACATTGGGTCTACCTTATCGAATAGCAGTCAACACACTTGAGTCATCCATTAAATATTTGCTCCATGTAGTTATGTGTAATTCTATATCTAGTGCTAGAGATAGTGATGACAAAATAGCATAGCATATTACTAATTAAGCTATGTCATCAAAGCAACATTCTATAATGATTTGCAGTGGTGCTGAGCAGACAAGGGATACAACAATTGGATCAATTCGCTGAGCACATGTTTCATCAACTACCATTATGTACACACATACAACATTATCAAGTATAAAATAGTGCACAATAATGCATTGCATCTTGGTAGCTTTCAGACAGTTAATATTCAGTGGTGATGACATAGTAGGCCTATTTGACAATGAGAACTATGTCATCACAAACAGCACCTAATCAAATAGCAGTCAGCAGTGTTGAGAGAACACACTTGAGTAATCTATTACCCATTAGCTCTATGTGATTAAATATAATTCTAGATCAAGTGCTAGAGATAATGATAACAAAATAGTATAGCATATTACTATTAAACCATGTCATCAAATCAGTGGTGCTGATCAGCTAAGGGATACACTAAACAGATCAATTAGCTGAGCACGTGTTTCATCAGTCATCATGTCAGTATGTGAATATACAACCTTGTCAGGTATAAAATACTCTTCCTCTGCACAATGCCTTGTATCTTGGCTTTTGGCAGAATATGGTTGTCCATAGTCCTACAATAGCCACATGAAAATAGGGGCTAAATCTATAGGCCTAGTGGTTATTACATTTAAACCTCAGTCCCATCTTTACAATGGTGGCCGCCACGCTAAGTGCTACAGATCTTGTGAGATAGCACATCGTTTAGATCAAAACGTACTTTCTCGCTGTGTGAATTCTGCAAATCTAACGCGGTACTCAATAGACTCGAGCTAGAATCTAAAGAAATAAGAGACATTAAAGTCCCTAAGCTTACTGCAAATGACAATGAATAATAAAGTGATAAAAATCCAGAACTTACTACAGTAATGCCGTGAAGATGATCACCTGCTGTGAGATCAAGAGTGGTGGCAGGAAAGGGCACCTCTGGTAATACTGAGAGTGGCGGCGTAAAAGCACACGCTATGACGCGCCTTGTTATTTTATACTTTGGGAACCGAGCATGGTCATACTTTCAAACCTTTCAGATAATAAGGTCTGATTGGTTGTTCTTACCTACCCAATCACTCAACACTTGGGGCGTGGCGAAAAGTCAACTCTGTTTGAAATTAATGGAGGTCTAATTAATGGAGGTCTTACATAAGTGCAGTGCCTCGGTACACACAACCAGCATACTCGTCTGGTGGTTTTGTTGGTGGCTATTGGCTATTACGCCACAAACACCGAAGGGCGGCATGAAACAAAGACAGTCCACCCGGGGCTCCATACACCGCAAGATAACCTGCGGTCATTGTACGTGGGTTTCCGCGGGTCACACAATGGCTATTAGGACGGTGGTTGTACTACAATTGGCGGGAGGCGGCATAGATTAAAGACTCTCCTCTACGTTCTGTGGGACGACAACGTAATACTGACTGGAGATGACGACAAAATCTTGTCGTGGGCCCGCGTCAGAATACATGTACACATTGTAGATCTGCTCATTGTTTAGCAGTGTGTTATCTATATGCATCATGTATTGGTTAGATCTTTGGAATGTTCAATGCATAGCTATGGGTAGGCAGAGGCTGTGAGATAATAGTACAATTTGACCAAGAGAACGCAAGGCGTTTTTGATCTAGGCAAGCACGCTACACGGTGTTGCCTTTGAGCGTTGTAAGTAAATGGGGAAAGATCGTAACAGAGCAAGGCACTCTGTTACATAAGGAATATATAGTATAATATACAAAACATCAGTAAATTGTGTTTTCCTTTAGTCTTTAATTTAGTGAAAATGTAAAGAATATCAGTAAATTGTGTTTTCAGAAAACAAACAAACAACAAAAACAAAAACAAAATTAATATGTTTTTCTCTTTACTGCAGTTTTTGGTCTCATACTATGGAATGACAGGCATGTTGCTAATAAATGTATAACTCAAATAGTGGTGAACATGTGTGAAATAGTTCATCTTTTGTCAGAACTACTGTCATTGTCTGTGTCATCAGGAATAGGGAGTCCCTGAACTCTACCTTTGTTATACAGTACATAATCTGCATATGTGTAAAGCTGTTGGGATGACAAGGACTCTTTTAGTATAAATAATATCCCCACCTTCCAGAAATTCTGTGCTAGAAATGGCTTCTTTTCTGTCACTCTCTTTGTTTCTGACTTGCTCTTTTGCATTCTGTCATCTCTTCCTATTATTTTCTGCCTTGCTGGTCACCTGTATGTGTTCTATAAAGTCTTATGTACTTTCTCCAAAGATTGATGATTGGGTACCGGTACATATGTATTAAGTGCATTTTTGGCTGTAAGAAAATGTGATATGTGGAAGCAATTTTAGTTAATTTAGGCCCGTTTTTATATGTTTTAGTGCCTTTAGTTATGTTTACATCTGTATTCAAGTTGTTTTTTTTAATCCCCTGGTAATAAATTGGACTGAGTGGCCAGTGTCAGGGGCATAACCCTAGATTATATGTTCGAATGCATTGATATAGTACTGTATTTTCTTTTCTATTTTTTTTTTCTAGTCAGGTATTGTGTTGTTTTTTTTTAGATGATAATAGCTCTGATATGGCTCTGCGCAGTCAGCTGGCCTTTAAAGGGGTAACATCCGATCCAATGGATCGGGACGCATGCACAGTAAGCATGGGCGGGGCTAAACTAAATAAAGAAAAGCACATGGCTGAGGGTAGTAAACAAACACGCTAACAGTGACGAACAAAACAGACACTTCTTTGTAACTGAGAAGAAATTGAAGCAAATTCCGTCCACACAGCTCCCCAGAACTCGAACACATGACGTGTATGAGGAAATGGGTTTTGTAAGTTCATTTTAGGGGGTGAAGGTAGTCAACTTATGCTTTCCGTTGACTTCTCTTACAGGAAAAGCATGATGTAGTTTTAGAGAAATTACAGCTTGGTCCCCCTTCAATGGGAATCAGTACACCCCACACTATCTCCGCAGTCCTAGTTGTCTCCTGCCTGGGGCATAACCAAAGTTTGGACAGGGGGACATCAGTTTGTGTTCAAGACTATTTATCAAATAGTATGAACACTTGATCAGAAGTCTTTGTATTTCTCGACAGTTTGTCATACACACACGCTGCATTATTACTGTTGAGAGCCCCTGACTTCGTGCGCAGATCTAAATTACAGATTGATAACCTCATCCCTTCACCCCTAAACAGTTGATTACACTCCCGGCCGGCACGCGGTAACTGGGGCCTTGACTAGGAGATCCGGTAGATCTATGTAAGTTACTTGAACCTTACTGAGAATGAGAACAAAAGATGAGAAGGAAAGGATGGTGCTAATGGAAACTGCATGACTGCTATCCCATGCTTGGCCTCTCTCACGGCGTGAAAGAAATAGCGCCAGAAATCTGTGGTCAGACCTATCATTGTCTGTTAGCAAATTTGCGCTCTCATTCTTTCCGGGTTCTACTGAAAAAGCACACGTCTAGTTTGAGAGGGTTTGTCTTTGACGAAATAATGAATTTTAATTTATTATTGTTGGATATAAACGAAGAAAAGAAGGAGGCTGTAAGACAACTGTTTGAAAGCTGTGGTTGGGAGTGGAAATGTGAAGTGCTATCACAAGTTACAATCAGTGAAGCTGACAGTGTCAGTGAGAGTAGTTCTGTGTGTGTTGCCAACATCTCCTGTGTAGATACCACAGCATCTTGTACACCTACTTCAGTGGCTACACTGTCCTCAGCAAGTTATAGATTTACGCCGGCGACAGATGTACTCATGTAGTGTGTTCCTCATCTGGTGCTAGTGTCAGTGTAGGTGATAGATCTAGTGTTAGTTTACAGCAAGTCAGGGCCGATGCCAGTTTTGTTTTTGTGAGCCGTGTGTTACTGCAAACTGTCAGAAGTGGCTGGGTAATGGACAGTCAGCACATGTTAGGAATTCTGGACTTAGGAAACAGATATATAGAAAAAAAATTTAACATACTAAATTCTAGGAATGCGTGGAGACATCCACAATATTTTCGAAAGAAATGGGTGACTATGGGGCGTGATGGTGTAGATAAATGTGTGGTGACAGCCCTTCGTGAGATAATGCCAGACAGTGTGCTGTCGCTTGTAAGACTTGGTAAACCTGGTAAGCCGTACATGGGACATAAGTGGCGGTGACTACAGGTCAGTGTTGTGTTCGTATTGTGCTCCGATGTGTGTGTGTGTGTATGTGTATGTGTCTCTGTGTGTGTGAGTACGGTGTATGTGCGCACAGCTTGTGTGTGCATATAGATCTATTCCATGTGCTTGATTTTTTTTCATACACTACACAATTTTAATTAAGCTGATCGTTCAATTCCCTGGACGTCTATATTGTAGGACTTTCAGGTGTGTGTGTGTGTGTATGTGTGTGTGTGTGTGTTGTGACAATATGCCTTCGTTGTTTTCTTTTCACGTGCTTTTCTATTTTTGGATGGCGTGCCTGTCAGATGTCTCGTCATGTTTTGTAGCCCCGCCTCTAAGTTCGTCCAATTCAGATTTTAATTTCCTAATAAATTCATATACGCACATTTTTCGATAAAAATATAACAACAGTTTAAAAGCAGGGATTGAGATTATAATGTGTGACAAATATGAGCCAGGTAGCTCTCCGACAGCGTCCGAAATCTGTAATTAACTCAGAGCAGACAGCTGGTGTTGCTTCAGCAAACGTTTGAATTCAAGTGACTTCCGATCTACTTCCCGCCTTATATAGTCCTGCTGCCCCTAAAACAACAGCAAACACACACACGTGTACTCACACATGCACACATTATATATATATATATATATATATATATATATATATATATATATATATATATATTATATATATATATAATTTATATATAATTATATATATATATAATACATTATATATATATATGTATGTATATATATATTTGCATATATATGCATATATAATTATAAAGTTACCTATGAAATTATTTTGATCATGTATGCAGAACTGTATATTCATTAACAATAAATTTGTTTCAGGAGTGTACGTGTGACACAAAACAAGCCAAAAAACTGTCAAGATGGTGTTAGCAGACTTGGGCAGAAAGATCACTTCTGCCCTCAAATCTCTCAGCAATGCTACCATCATTAATGAAGAGGTCAGTCATAAAAAAGCAACATGTTGTTAACCATTTGCGAGATGTTCAATATTACAGAGATTAAAAGCTTAAAACATTAACAATATGTAATGAGCAAATAGGTGATGTAATGATTATTTATTGCCGGTGATGTTGGATATTTTGTGACTGAAAAACTTGCTTGTATGAGTTTTTATCTTGAGCTTTTTTTTTTTTTTTTTTTTTTTTTCTCTGTGTACCATTTTATAATTTATTGGCAATATTAACAGTTTAGTTTTTACTCCCAATTTGAGGACAATGTGAAATGTAGCTTTTCATTAATTATCAAAGCAGATTATGAGTGTACAGATAGAAATTGATATGTTGTTAATTCATGCACTCTTTTTATAAATTG
>JAPXFY010000012.1:38838409-38913409 GCA_030674185.1 Monoplex corrugatus | reverse complement strand
TGTTAGGCACTAAGTATGTTGATTCTTTGTTGCCTTTTTCTTTTTTTTTCTTTCTTTTTATGCTGCCCCATTCTTTTGCATCATCCCTTTGTCATTGCCCCTAGATTACTCATTTCTCCAGCATTCCTCTGTGGGGGATGCTGAGGGGCTCCTTAAAGTATGTTCATGAATGCATTGACATATGTACTCAGTTTTCTTTTCCAGGATTTTTATGGGGTCAGCAAGGTATTTTATGTGTTTTGAGGTGGTTACAGGCCTGATATGTCTCTGTCCAGTGTGCCAGGCTTTAAACAGTAATGATAATGATAACAAAAGTTCTGTAACACACCTCCACTCCTGAAACTGAGATCATCATAAGGTCAGGATATGAAGTTCCACAGATTCTGGAATAATGTCAGAAGGGTATGATGATGAGAATGGGGGTTATAGTGATGAGTTGGAGTTCCACTTTGGATTGAGACTGTGTGACAGGGCTTTACTTAACCTTTTGACTCCCGTACCCTGTCCACTAACATCCTACACTGTCAACCATACTAGCAGAGCAAAAACTTAACCCTTTGACTCCTTCACCCAATCCACCAGTTACCTGCAAGAAGCTGGTTGATAGGGTGAAGGAGTCAAAGGGTTAAGTTTTTGCAGTTGGTGGATAGGGTGCAGGAGTCAGAGGGTTAATACTCTCTTGCATAATATATTCCTGGTGACAACCAGGCTGTAGAGATATAGACATCTGCTGGTCGAGAAATCTGAGCAGCGTTCTCAGTGACATATCCATGAATTGGATGAGACTTGGCACTGTGGTCCTAGTCTTCCCAGTGAACCTGCACACACCTCCACTCTGGATTGTAGCTAGTTAGGGCAGAAAAATCCCACAGCTGTATAAAAGTAATTGCGGTTTTGAAACTTCAACCTCTCAATTCTAGTCATCATTCATTTGCACCAGTCAATTTTCTGAGGTGGCTAGTTTAAGTTAGTTTGTTGACTTATTTGCATAATTCAGACTTCGTGAAAAATATCAAGGGATTGGGAGTGGAGCGAGTTATAGAAGAAAGATTTGTACAGTCATGTAAGGACACAAGCACACACACACACTCTCACACACGTAGGCTATGTATTGCACAAAATTATGCACACACACACATGTACACACAAAAGTATGCACACATATACATGCATGTATACAGACACATGTAATGTATACACACACACTTACACATGCACTGCATTACACGAACACATAGACATTTATATCTTGGTTGTGGATGGCTTACACACACACACACACACACACACACACAAAATTTGGTCACACACACATGCATACACATGTATGCATACAGACACACAGAAACACAGACACACAGACACACACACACAGACGCACACACACACACGCACGCACACACGCACGCATGCACGCACGCACGCACGCACGTAACACTGCATTACACAAACACATACATGCTCGTATCTTGATTGTTGATGGCTCACAGATGTGTGCACACACGCGCACGTGCACACACCACACACACACACACACACACACACACACACACACACACACACACACACACACACACACACACACACACACACACACACACACACACACACACACACACACACACACACACACACACACACACACACACACACACACACACACACACACACACACACATCACACACACACACTCACACACACACACACACACACACACACACAACACACACACACACACACACACACACACACACACACACACACACACACACACACACACACACACACAATAAACTGTCTCTCTCTCTCATGCACACATGCACCTGCACACTCACACACAGAGAAAAATCGGAAAATGACAAAACTGTATGTATACAAATACCATACACGCAAAAGAATCTTAAAACCTCACAAGTGTCAGTACTGCTGTCTTGTTATTATAACAGCTGATTGACCCTGGCGTGAAGGCCTGGCAACCCAGCAAGGGACGGAGCAACATCATTATGTTTGTGGGTCTTCAGGGCAGTGGAAAAACAACTACATGTACCAAGGTGAGTAAAACTACTGTCTGTCAATTTTAGAAAGTGGTGATTGTGTAAAGAATTTAAATCTATTTTCAAAATGTGAAATCTGTAAGTGAAAAAGTAAGAAGTCACTTTTGCTTTTTTCATGTTGAGCAGTGTTTTCATGGGTGTGTGCATGCATGATGTTTATCCTGTGGTCTGTAGGTGTTATGTTGCAGCCTAGATCCTTTGGGTGCTCTTTAACCCTTTGACTTCTGTACCTTATCCACCAACTGCAAAAACTTAACCCTTTGACTCCCTCACCCTATCCATCAGCTTCTTGCAGGAAGCTGGTGGATAGGAGGGTGAGGGAGTCAGAGGGTAAAGTTTTTGCTTTTTTAGTATGGTTGGCAATGCAAAATGCTGGTGGATGGGGTGCGCGAGTCAAAGGGCTGAGCCACCATTTACGGATGTGGCTTACAGGAATTTGATGTGCATATATATATATATACACATGAAGGGGGTTCATACACTAGCAGGCTTCACATATGTTGAGCTGGAAAAGTTCATACTTACTGGCTGTCATGCCCTCTAGAACTCCCTGATTGACTCAGATGCACCTTGCAACATTACCACTTACATTGTGTGCTGTGTTTCCACTGCCCAAATGCTTGACAGCAGAAGGTTGTTATGTCGTCAACTCGTGATGTGACTATTAGGTTAATCCTTTGAATCTTGCTCCCTATGCACCAGCTGCAAGAAGCTGGTGGATAGGGTGAGGGGGTCAAAGGGTTAAATTTTTACTTTGCTAGCATAATTGATAATGCAGGAAGCTGATGGACAGGTTGCGGGAGTAAAAGGGTTAAAAGGATACATTGATTTATATCTTTTTTATGAAATGAAAATAATTTTTGAACAGAAATTGGATATAATATGCATAGCTTGATTTTGTTTGTAATTAAAAAAATGTTAAAACTGGACTTCCTTTATTAAAGAAGTGCAGAAATGGGAAAAAAGAGGACATGTTGCATTTCTTAACTAATTTGAAATGAAATGCATCACCTGATGTGCATGCTGACATCACTGTTCAGGGCAGTGCGCATCTCCTGATGCATATATAATTAGATTTTATTTGTGACATTTACCGTCTTGCAGATAATGGGAACTAACTACAGATGTGTAGAGGAATGATTTCTGTATAACTTTGTTTGCCTTAAACTATAGCTCAGTTACAGACTGAGATGTCAGAAGTTTCCTGAAGTAGCTTGAACAAAAAATTCGAAAATTTTAGACTCAAAATAGCGCTTCCATCGAAGCGACAGTGAAACAAGTGAAACATTCGTAAAAACTTATCATGCAAGAAGGATCAGACCATGGCAACGCAAAAAAATCACTTGAAGACTCTTACTTGAATTGCATCGAGAATTTTTTGCCTGCAAACAATGATTTTGGGAGGGAAACTAGTGACAAAATCATGAATGACAGATCATCCTATTCTGACTCACCTGGACTCCAGAAAGTTTTTATGATTTCATTTTTTGACATGGATACTGGAATGCTGTTTTCATTGAGCAAGTTAGTGTTTTCTTTTCTATTGTATTGTTTAGACTGTTGAAACTCTGATCTTTCTAAAAATGTATGATTTTGTACCCATGTCCTGTGAAGCTTGTCAATAACATTTTTTTTTAAAAATTGTCAGTACAGCGCATTTTTGCATATCTATAGAGGTCTTTTTAATGTGCCTTGAATGAGTTACTAGTCAACCCTGTTAACTAAATGGGATTTGTGTGTATTCCAGTTGGCCTACTATTACCAGCGTAAGGGTTGGAAGACGTGTCTGATCTGCGCCGACACTTTCCGTGCTGGTGCCTTTGATCAGCTGAAACAGAATGCCACCAAGGCCAGAATCCCTTTCTATGGAAGGTGGGTAGTAGGGGTTTAATGTGATTGGCAAATGCAGAGTGGCAAATTTGAATGTTTTCCTTTCTTGTACAGTAGGTGTCATTTTCTTGTTGTTTTAGCTTTAATGATTCTTGTCATTGATGACAGGAAGTTATTAGTTTGTGCATGAGTAGTATGCACATTGACTTTGATTTTGCTCATTGTACTTGGACTGTTCCATATGCACTCCATCCAGATCTGTCTATGTCAGTCTTGGAGACTGCTCAAGCCTATGCAAAACCATATATAAGGTAGGCTTACTTGCAAAGTTTTTGAAGTGGAAGCAGGAAAACAGGTGGCCCATGAAACATAGGCTGACACTACCCACACTGATTAAAACATTAAGATGGGCACAAATGAGCCAGTTTGTGTGTTGTGGACTGGGATTAAACTCAAGATAACGGGTCTTCAGTCCAGTGCATTATCAACTGAGCCAACCACCCACCAAATGTAGCAAGCTCATCTGGAATGACTTAGCTGTGCATGGTTAGCATGCATAATGATTCAGTTGACTTCATATTTATTTCAGCATGCATTATCTCTGAAAATGGAGTATGATGGCCTAACCCCTTGACTGTCACCAGCGTAAAAACTGCAGAGCTCATAAAGCCTGCTGTGATGCATATAAATGTATAATTAACAGAGATATTATACGTTTCAGCATAATGTAAATGGGAAAGAAGCACTTACTGATGTTGTTAGTCTCAGAGAGGTTTTATAAAAGTGATTGGCTCATATTGGTTTCCTTTGTATAACTCAGTGACCTGTGCAACTCTCACCAAATTGATTTTATATTTCTGAAAATTGAAACTGGTTTTCACCAAATTGGCAATGCCAGGACTGTCTCTCAGTCCCGTACTTTTTGACCTTTGAAAGAGTATGAGATGAATCAGGAAATTATGAATGATTGTACGATGATTCAGAAGACAATTCTGGTAAAGAAGAAGCTGAATACAGCAATAATTATTAGCTGCTGGTGTGAACTGTGTTTCATATAGTCAGACACTGCTAGTACAGAGCGCAGGAACATGTGATGAAGGGTTTGTGGCCACAGGCGATTCTTGCAATTGGCAAACATCTTTATAGTGATGAAATACACAGTGCTGATAGTGAAAAATCAGTCACAACTTCCAGGGAGTAAAATTACTAGCGGTAAGGGGCGGAATAGAGGGATGGTGGAGAAGGGGATGGGGCAGCAGACAACGTGACCAGGTCAGGCTATTTTGTGCACTTGTAGGCAGCTCCTCTTTGTAGCATGTCAACTGTCAGTGTTCTGTCGGTATTTGGTCATACACAGTCTGAAGACTTTGAGGTGTTGTATTTCCTTTTTCTTTTGATTCTGGTTTCTGTGGTGAGTGTTATATATTTTTGTGTGGGAATTTCCACAAAACGCTATAGATATGTAGTAATTTCAGGAAATTACTAAGCAAGTCATCTGAAAATACAATTTCTTATGCTTAATGCATCATTCTGTGTAATTTCATGCATAGATTTTCACAAATATGGAAGTTACAGTAGTTTCAGTGTGCTCTATAGTGACACAACTGTTTTCCTCAGCATGTAGAAAACGCTGAATGTCAAAAAGTGTTGGCATTCAAGGGATTAATGACGTAGTCAGAACAAATTGGCTGACTAAGATGACATTGCGGTACACAGATATTTAAAAAAACATGTCTTGCAATGTTTTCTTGGATGCTTGTATGCATTTTGTTTTGTCCACATTGTGCAGGCATTAAGTGCTGCACAGTCTCAGTTTTTTATCTTTGGTTGATGTGCATGGTGGGTGTTTTTGTGTAAGCCATCAAACTGACATGATTTACATGGTGGGTGTTTGTGTGTAAGCCATCAAACTGACATGATTTACATGGTGGGTGTTTTTGTGTAAGCCATCAAACTGACATGATTTACATGGTGGGTGTTTTTGTGTAAGCCATCAAACTGACATGATTTACATGGTGGATGTTTTTGTGTAAGCCATCAAACTGACATGATTTGCATGGTGGGTGTTTTCGTTCTGTGTAAGCCATCAAACTGACATGATTTACATGCTGGGTGTTTTCGTTCTGTGTAAGCCATCAAACTGACATGATTTACATGCTGGGTGTTTTTGTGTAAGCCATCAAACTGACATGATTTACATGCTGGGTGTTTTCGTTCTGTGTAAGCCATCAAACTGTGACATGATTTACATGGTGGGTGTTTTTGTGTAAGCCATCAAAATTTGACATGCTTTATGTGTTGGGTGTTTTTGTGTCTCAGTAAGCCATCAAACTTTGACGTGATTTACAGGATCTTTAATTTATGTATTTGATGTTCTTCATGCAGAGATGTTCAGACACTAGCAGGTCTCCACCCCTAACCCACCAAGTACTGTCAAGCAGCTCAAGCGCTACCGGAGGGGGGGGGGGGGGGGGGGGGTCAGTCAATTTAGTTAGACCTGCAGTCATTTTGGGGTAAAAAAAAGAAAGGAAACACTTGGTCTTGAGTGGTGATTGGAATGGTTAATGGTTGGAATGGTTAATCTGTACATGCATATTTGTTCATTTCAGTTCATGTTCATTTCTGCTCAAGGTGGCGGTTAAGACTTTTGAAGGTGTGGAAATCCTTTTTTTTTTTTATATTAACAGTAACAACAGATGATTCTATTTGTATTACACCCCATATGCCCTGCTTTGAAATGATATGCATCATGTGAAGTCTTCTGGAAGAAACTAAGACTACAGTTTACACACATGCATGCACACATATGCACATATGTACGCACATAGTTACACACGCACGCATGCATGCACGCACACGCGCGCGCGCGCACACACATGTGGTCCTCATCTGATACCCGTCTCTATAGTATCCCCATAGTCCGCACTAAAAGGTTTGGGCAGCGTTCTTTTTCCTATCAAGCTTCAACCATCTGGAATCAGTTACCTCGCTCTCTTAGATACTCACCCTCTCTGTCCACATTCAAACGCTCCCTCAAAACTTACCTGTTTCCCAAAACTGGTAATCTCTGCCCCCTTCCCCCCATGTAATGTAATGGTGACATTATAGTGTCTTAGTGTCAATGTGTCATTGTATTTGCATGTCATGCTGTGTGTGTGTTTGTGTGTGTGTTTGTGTGTGTGTGGGTGCTTCTGTGGGTGTGTGTGCTTGTGATTCTGGTTATATGTTTTGCCATTGTAAACGCCTAGGGCATTAATTTGATTAGGCGTACTAAATGTTCATAATAATAATAATAATAATAATGTGCGCGCGCACACACACACACACACACATACACACACACACACACATACAAACACTGATTTTTTTTACATTTAAAAAATTTAACTTGACACTGAAAAATTGACCTGTTCTTCTTGTGTAGCTACATAGAGGCTGACCCAGCTGTGATTGCTCAGGAGGGAGTGGACAAGTTCAAGCAGGAGAATTTTGAAATCATCATAGTGGACACCAGTGGACGTCACAAACAGGAGGACTCCCTCTTTGAAGAGATGTTGCAAGTGGAACAGACCATCGTAAGTCTGTGGATTGGGTAATAGTGTGTTTTGTTGGTGTACTGTGTCTCTTCTTTTTTTGTTTTGTTTTGTTTTTCGTTTCAGAGAATGTTTCTTGTATGCATGTGTTCTTGTTGTTTATAGCCCATGTTGCAGTCATTGTTGCTGCACAGTTTTCATACTTCATCTTTGATAGGTATGCATGCCGGTGATTTTCATGTTTTCACAGGCCACTGAACACTGAAATGGCTTACAGGATCTTGTTCATGTGTATTTGACATTCGTTAAGTGTATACACACAAAGAGGGTTCAGGCACTCGCAGGACTGTACATATATGGACCTTTGGGATTTAGAAAAAATTTCCACCATTTACCCACAGGTGCTCCCAAAGCAGAATTGAACTTGGGTCTTTTGATTACAAGTCTGACATCCTAACTATTTGGCTGTTGCATCTGTTGGTGTGTCTTTCTGTGGCTTTTTTGTTTTCATTTCTTTCTTTTCTTTCTTTTTTTTTTTTTTTTTTTGCTGCCCTGTCTTCAGCACCACTCTTCTGTCACTGCCCTGACGCTGCCTATTTTAGCTCTTTAACACTCCTCCAACCCACCAAAACTGGTCACCATGAGATCAGGGCGTGAAAGGTCACCGAAAATTGTTTTGGTACTATAGTGATAAGAATGGGACTGATTATGACAGTGCTAAGGAGCTCCACTTCAAGTGGAGACTGTGTGACAAGACTGTATTCGTAATGTGTGCTGGCATCATCTTTGCCTGAGAGGTACAGATACTTGTGCACTGGTCTAAACTCAGTAATTCTTTTTATGGATGAAACTGAACTGTGTGTGATCCCAGTCTTCCCAAACAGCCCATAGCACAGTCAGTTCTGAGCAGGAGATGGTCAGTGCCAAAAAATTCTATGATAATTTTTATTTTTTGACTGATGGAGCTTTAATTTTTATTTTTTGACTGATGGAGCTTTGAACCCACAGTATCACAGTCAGTAGATGTTTGTTTTTTCTTGTCACAGCAGATTTTTTCACAGTATGAGATTTAGGCTGCTATCTGTATCCATTACCTCCATTTTTTTTGTTATTATGTATATATATTTATTCATGATTGTTTTTTTCATATATTCATTTATTTGTTTTTGTGTAATTTTCTGTTTATCTTTGTTGGTACTTTAAACATTTTTTAAAGCAGTTTTTTTTCTGGGGGCAAATCTTTGTTGCTTTCATTTCTCGTAATAATTATTTAAAATTTAATACACAAATAATCGTTTGCAGTAACAGCCAGTGTCATGAATTGTAAAATCTTTCAGTAGTTTGCCATTATGTGTTGTATGTAAAGACTCATCAATTTTGAACAATCCACATATACTGAAATTGTTGTGAAAGTGACAGAATAATAAATTTTGTGATTTTCTGCTTGTTTTTGAAATGGTTATAGCCCTGATATGGCTCTACGCAGTCAGTTGGGCTTTGAACAAAAATAACAATAAGTGCGAAGCCAATTTGAGAAAGTCCAAAGCCATGCCAAGTTGAGAAATTTCAGACTTGTTTGTACAGGGCATGATGGGGTATTGTATGTCAAGAGTGATATATTACTGCTCTGTAGTGACTGCACGATAGTTCAGTGGTTAGGTCTTCCAACCAACTTGAGAGATCTGAGTTTGAGACTGCATGGGTACATTCTGGTGGGGTACAGGGTGAACATTTTTCCAATCTCTTAAGTCAGCATTAGTGGAAACCTGCTTGTGCCTGAACCCTTTGTGCTCACAGAACATCAGATGTGCATATTAAAGCTCTTGTAAGCCATGTGAGTGTTTATTGGCTTATGGAGACACAAAAGCACCTAGCATACATAACCCTGAAAAAGGGTTATGACTGCTGTACTGGCAAGGTGAAAAAACAGCTGTTCATGTGAACGCCCACTTCTGAATATTCAAGTACATGTGGAAATTGCAGCCCATGAAACCCCCCCTCAAAAAAAAAAAAAAAAAAAAAAAAAAAAAAGACATCAAATAAATCATGTTATAGCCTAATGTTGATTGAAATGAAAGATTGATACAAGGATAAAGATTGGTAAATAGAACTGATCAGTTAGGTAGAACCAATGTACGGGTTTTATTCTCAGACTTACAAAATAAGCCATAAACATTTTAGGTCCCTTTCCATCGTGTGGAATTTGCAGCAATGGTGCGGAGGAAAATATTGAGAATATGGATGCACTGTCTTGAGGAAACTGAAATTGAAAGTAATAGTAATAGTAAAGTGGAACTGTGATGTTTCAGAACCCTGACAATGTCATCTTTGTGATGGACGCAACAATCGGTCAGGCCTGTGAGTCTCAGGTAAACACAGTTTCATGTGTGTGTGTGTATGTGAATGACTGAGTGTGTGTGTGTGTGTGTGTGTGTGTGTGTGTTTGTGTGTGTGTGTGTGTGTGTGTGTGTGTGTGTGTGTGTGTGTGTGTGTGTGTGTGTGTGTGTGTGTGTGTGTGTGTGTGAGAGAGTGGTTCTCAGTTTGTTGTATTAGATTTCAGAGCAGGTTTTAGATTTCTTGCCATATAGGTGTCATTATTAATTACTGTTGTTATTAAGACAATTAATCGTTTTGCAAGTTTTAGTTCAAACAAATTAAAACATTTTCTCAAGTTTTATTCACATTTCCAGATTCAGTTACACATATTTTCAATATGTCAGTACAATTTTTATGTTAAGTTGACAATGATTGGTTTATGGGCAGTGTGTGTGTATGTGTGTGTGTGTGTAAATTGTTTGTGTACATATATTCATGCCTATGTGTGTGCAGGCATGTGTTCACAAATATGTGTGTGTGTGTAAGGTGGGACATGGGAATTGGGGTGTGTATGTGTGTAGACGATTCGGGGGTTGTGCTTGATGTGTAAACATGCTTATCTAACACAGATGTATGTTTATGCATTAAACCGCTTTAAATATTCTGTGTATTCTGTATGTAATAATATACAAGGCAGTGGTATGTACTCGGCAGTATGAGAACACCTTGACGCAATGGCACATTTTAATTTTAATTTTATTGGTTATTATTTTGTGACCATCAGGCCAGAGCCTTCAAAGAGAAAGTAGATGTGGCCTCCGTCATCATCACCAAGCTGGATGGACATGCCAAGGGAGGAGGTGCCCTTAGTGCGTAAGTAATCACTGTTTCCCATTCATACTTTTTGTGGAGTTTTGTGGATTTGGAAACTTTGTGGAGTTTTGTGGATGTGAAACTATAGAAATAAATCTTAGCATGGTGGTGAGGTGGCAAGTAAGAAAGAACAGTGTGGGTCATCTATTTTTTTCCTTTTCTGCTCCGTTTCAAGCAGAGTTATCTTTGATGCCTCTGTGCATATTGTTTTGGTTGTCTGGGTCCACATTGTATAGGCAGCATGTTACCACACAGTCTGAATACTCTATCTTTGGTGGTTTACTTCTCCATGTAGCCAGTTGCGCTCCTTAATCAGGGGGTGCATGCTGGGTGTATTCGTAAGCCACAAACTCATGACATGGCTTACAGGATGTCATGGGTGTATTTGATATGTTGTATGCATGTGCATATGAAGGGGTTTTAGTTCTGCACGTATGTTGACCTGGAAAATCACAAAAAAATCTCAGCCCTTAACCCACTGGGCGCAACCCAGGTCGGGTTGAACTCGGACCTTTTAATAAGAAGTTTTAC
Source organism: Monoplex corrugatus (assembly GCA_030674185.1). Taxonomy (NCBI): domain Eukaryota; kingdom Metazoa; phylum Mollusca; class Gastropoda; order Littorinimorpha; family Ranellidae; genus Monoplex; species Monoplex corrugatus. The sequence continues at coordinate 38,902,271 of JAPXFY010000012.1, read as the reverse complement.
ATCCTAACCATCTTGGCTATTGTGCCTGTCATTTTCAGCTGATAAATTGCTGGGGTGATTTGGATGGAGTACATATGGAATTGTCCAAGTGTGACGAATCCCTTTTGAACAAACTTCAAACTCTTAAGTCAGTGTTGTGTAATGTTGAATTTTTGATCAGCTTTACTGGCTTACGTGAAATGAAATCCTGTCTGATGTTTAGAGTTGCAGCCACCAAGAGTCCAGTCATCTTCATAGGTACAGGGGAACACACTGATGACTTTGAGCCCTTCAAAGTGCAACCCTTTGTCAGCAAGTTGCTTGGTAGGTTTTTTATTTTGCTATTTTTTGGTGCTGACTGATTTGTGTGTGTGTGTGCATGTGTGTGTGTGTGTGTGTGTTGTGTGTGTGTGTGTGTGTGTGTGTGTGTGTGTGTGTGTGTGTGTGTGTGTGTGTGTGTGTGTGTGTGTGTGTGTCTGTGTGTGTTTGTGTGGTGTGTGTGTTCCAAAGATGATTCTGAAGTGTGTGAAAGCTACTGAAGTTTTCTATCACATCAGGAAAAGATATGTTCTTACTTGGTCATTCGGTCATTTGGTTGGTAACTGTGACAGGTACCTGTTGGTTGGTGATTTGAGAGGTCTTTTAGGTGAAGTTCCATGGGCAGCATGCAAGTAGTAAAAGAATTTACAGCAGAGATGGAGCTATCCATGCCTAATTAAAAAATCAATTTCCTCCAGTAAAGAAATAAATACAGACAGAAGAACTAACAAACAACAACAACCAATGGGTTGTGCTTCATGCTTCATTGTGCTAATGCACTGTGCAACAAGAAAGGAAAATGTGATTGATAGCTGATTTAAGGTTAATTCTTTTTTAATTTAATTGCAGATTTTGAGGTTAGTTTTCAGCGGTATTTGATCACCAAGTTTTAGCGTAATTTTTGACTGTATTTCATTATGGATTTCAGGTCAATTTTCAACTATATTTGATGAAGATTTTTGGTTAATTTGTAAGTGGTACTGATTTTTTAGATCAATTTTCAGTCATATTCGGTAATAATTTTTAGGTAAATTTTGTAGCTATATTTGGTGCTAACTTTTAATGTGATTTTCAACTGTATTTGTTGCTGTTTCAGGTATGGGTGATATTGAGGGTCTCATCGACAAAGTAAATGAACTCAAGTTGGATGATAATGAAGAACTGATGAAGAAACTCAAACAAGGTGAGACCAAAGTTTTCTTACCTTCACAAAGTTTTTGTTCTATTTCCCTGCATAAAAATGTGATTATGTAAAAACCAGATTAGTCATTTGTGTTCACATTAATAATTTTGATCAGAGAAGCCTTTTGTATTCACATTAATTATTCTGTTGATTGGTCGTCAAATGGACTTTCCATTCATGACAGATATGAGCATGAAAATTATAGTTAACATTTGACAAGTGACAGCTAATAACAGTGTCTCTTGTATTGAAAAAAAAAATTCACGTCCTGTGAAAAGTCTCTGCTCATGAGTGTGTCTGCTGAAGGCAAGTTTTACTGTGCACAACATGCATGTAAAAATCATAAATAAGTAAAGGTAGAAAGTAAAGAATGAATGAAATAGAATGAAACAAAATTATTTGAAAAGAGAAAGAAATTTGAGGTGTACCTCAGACGTGAGCCTCATTGAATGAGCACTGAGAGGTAGGGAGCCATCTGTGTGATTGTGCTCAGACTAACACCTGCTCATACACTACTCTGCCATATGTGGCATTTCTGCATTGGACATGGGTTATAGAGGCCAGCTACCAAAGTAAACTTGAACACGTCTCTGCTCTTGGTCTGGAACTTTGTCGTGGGTGTCAAACAAAAGTTAATTTCTGTGTTTGACCCGCAAATAAGCAAAATACACATTATGCTAGGGAGCTTCAAGTTCTGTGAGTTCAAATCAGTAAAGAAAGACAAAAATACAAGTACACACTGTGCTTGGGAGTTAAACTGCCATCATGCCCAATCACTGAGGTTTTTCAGGTCCAGCCAGCTCCTACCCAGAGTTGAGTTTGCTGTGACCTCAATGGGAAAACTGTTTGCACACAGTCATAGCCGAAGCATGTTTTAGCTGGGAGTGAAGATTCATTGACATCTGAGCGAAACACTCCATGGTAAAAAGCATGTTCCTTTTTGTTTGTAGAGTAAGCGTCTAGTGAGGACATGAGAAACCCAAGTTTGAGTCACAGAGGGGACTGGGATTTTTCTTCCCCTCCGCTTGATCTCACGTGGTGGTCTAGGTGTTAGACTTTTGGATGAGGCAATAAACAGGTCCTGTGTGCAGCACATGCTTAGTGCATGTGAAAGACCCAGTGCAGTTTCTGGCAAAACTGTAGAAAAACCTGTTCTCATAGATAAACAGAAATGCATGCATGTAAGAAAAGAAGGGAAATAAAAAGAAAAAATGGGTGGTGCTGCAACATGGCATTGAGCGCTGTCCTCAGGGAGAGCAGCCCAAATTTCACAAGGTAAATCCATTGTGAAAAAGAAAAAAGCCACAAAAGTGGCAGAGATAGGGCAGCATACCTCACCCGTGCACGCACGCACGCACGCACGCACGCATGCACGCACACACGCACGCACGCACGCATGCACACACGCACACACACACACACACACACGCTCTTGATTAAGCCTGATTGTTTTATACCTGTAACTCCCACCTACACCTGGTTTTTGTTGTTGTTGTTGTTGTTGTTGTTTTTCTTTACTTCTTGACTGTTAAAATGCTTTTAATTCGATAAGAAAATCCTCTTCTCCACCTTGTACTCCGCCAGATATTAACAGATGACTTGTCATACACCAGCACAGGACCTTATGTGCTCGTAGCGCAGCACACGCACACACACACACACACACACATGTAAGCGCGTGTGTGCAACCCTGCACAAACCGATGAAGCCTGATTGGTCTAATGCTCAGGTTGCTTTTCTCTCGTTTATTAAATTGTTTGATGTTACCTTATATGATGCAATGCCTTAATCATTTCATAGATTCTTCCACCCCATAGACACCTCTTTATCATATGTATTTATGTATTTGTTTATTTATTTATTTATTTGTCTGTTTAGTTGGTTGGTTAGTTAGTTGGACAGTCAGTTAGTTCGTTGGTTAGTTATGTATTTATTTATTTATTTGTCCTTTTCTTCTTTCATCTAAAAGCACATATGTGAATAGACATTAAAAGAAATAATGAACACACACACACACACACACACACACACACACACACACACACACACACACACACACACACACACACACACCAAAATAGCAAAACAGACAACAGCAACTACAGAAGTAAACATTCATGGAAAAAAGTCTGAAAGGCCTCTTATTTAATACTAGTAATTAATACTGTCTTGAATATAATTGATAAATAGGAAAAGTAAAAATATAATAGAAAGTTAGAGTGATATGTATGCCCTCCCAAAAGTGGTGTGTCTCAAGATTGGACCTGACTGCATGGTAGGGACTCACCTGTATGATCGTGTGTAGACGAACACCAACCCATACTCTGAAATTCTGTTGTGCCATGCATAACATCTCTGCATTGATCATGGGTGTCTGGATCACCCTGAAGACACCTTTGCCTTTGGTCTGGGACTTGTCCTGTGGGTGTTGGTTGAAACATTGTAGTTCCTGTATGTGCTCACAAAAATCAACCCCCCCCCCCTTCCCAAACAAAAACAAAAACAAACCAGCAAACAATGATAACTCCTTAGAAACATGTGGAACACAGAAGAAGGTATGCACAGAAATAAAAGTTGCAGTATAAAAGTTGCAGTATATATAATCATGTGCTTGCACACACACACACAGATAAAAAGAAAAAAAATGAATACAAAACAAAAAATGGAGGTGTGACTCAGGATTGAGCCCCATTGAGTTAGCTCCCAGGTAGGGAGGTACCTGCATGACTGTGCTCAGACTAACACCCGCCCAAACCATGCTCCGCCATACATGGCATCTCCGCATTTAAGAGGACCTGGGTTATAGGGGCGAGCTGTTCAAGTCATCCTGAAGACATCTCTGTCCTGGGTCTGGGGACTTTCCCGTGGGTGTCAGATGAAACATTTTAGTTCCTGTGTGTGACCCACACTGCAAGTATCTGAGACCCACCTCGCAGAGTTTAGCTGGCCTTTGATTTATAACCCTGATGGTTATTGTGGATATATGGATGTGGTTATATATATTTTAATATAAATTAATATAGGAATAATTGACATCAAGTTTTTTATTGATGGATTGTATGGCATTATTTTGTTGATATTTATACTATGAAAATTGTTGTATATTTTGTATAATTTTATGAAATTAAATTAATTAGTGCCTATGAATTTGTTCATATTGCTAACTTTACAAAGCTCTTTTGCAGACAGATGTTGATGATGTAATACTTTACCTGCTTCATCTATTCAGTTCTTTATACATGTTAAGAAAACTTTTTAAACTCTTAAAAAGGGGCGAAGAATACTTTTACCTTAATAATATTGATATGTATTTCTCATTTTAATATATTTGATATTCTTTTTGTATTCTTTTAAGTTTGCTTTGATGTGCAGGTCAGTTCACTTTGAGGGACATGTATGAACAGTTTCAGAATATCATGAAGATGGGACCCTTCAGTCAAATCATGGTGAGAAAGCAATTTTTAACAATAAAGTTTATAGCCAGTAATTTATGGTGGGGGGCAATATATTGCACACAAATATTCAGGCACAGACAGTTTTATTAGCGGTTTAGCGACCACGTGTTCCACGTAAAGGGGAGTAATTACGGAAGTGTAATGGGTTGTTTCCCATCGACGGACCAAGTGTCCCAGTTGGGGAAATTTTGTTTTGTTTTGTTTGTTTTGTTTTGGTTTTTAGGCCTATTTTTACTCTGGATAGCAAAATTTTGAGTGTTGTGAAAGGGAAAATACTGTAAAGTTATTTTGTTACAGTATGTCAGAAGAATTTTATTTTGAATAATACTTAAAGTTCAGACTGCCTTTTGGAGAAAGTTACTTATCTCCCTTGAACTTTGCACCGTCACAGTGATAAGTGGTTATTTTTCACTGAGAGAGAGAGAGAGAGATGCATGCACATATGGTTTACAGACAGAGCAGGGAAGGTAATCAAACAGTGATAATATTGTTGATACATTTTTTTTTTTTTTTTGCACATAGTAACTGTTTCTTTTTAAAACTGTTGTTATATATTTGTATTCATGAAAATATTTTTCTGACTATGTAATGCTTTTTAGTTTTCTTTTTTTCTGTTTGTTTGTTTGTTGTTGTTTTGCTTGTTTATATTGTGTTTAGGCTTTTGCTTCCTTATTGTTGTTTTGTTTTTCTTTTGTTTTTGTAATTTTTTTTCCTTTTGTTTTTTCTAAACAATACGATAGAGATGTGGATGAAGAGTGGTTAAAAATGAAACATTTAGAAAGCAATGTACGCACACTGTGTGTGTGTGTGTGTGTGTGTGCTTTTACATAATTTTGAATGTGTACTTGTGTCTTTGTGTTTGTAGGTATGTGTGTGTATGGTGTGTGCATGAGAGAGAGAGAGATAGTGTGTGTGTGTGTTTGTGTGTGCATGCATGCATGCGTGCGTGTGTGCGAATGTGTGTGTGTCTGCATGCACATGCATGTGTTCATCCATGTACATGTGTGTATTTGTGTGTTCTTAGCTTGCAGTCATTGTGTTTGTGTATGTGTGTTTTCAGGGTATGATCCCAGGTTTCAATTCCGACTTCATGACAAAAGGCACCGAGCAGGAATCCATGGCACGCCTTAAACGTCTGATGACTATCATGGACAGTATGAATGATGCAGGTCAGAGACTGTATGTGTGTGTGTGTGTGTGTGTTGGTTTTTATGTCTATCAGTGTGTGTTTGTGTGAGTGGTGTGTGTTTTAGCAGTAATTCAAGGCTTGAATCAAATGCTCGATGAGTGCTGTGGATAATATAAATTATGCAGGTCAGAAAGCTTTGTATGTGTGTGTATGCTTTATGTGACTTGTATATGCACATGTGCATGTACACACACACACACACACACACACATACACACACACACACACACACACACACACACACACACACACACACACACACACACACACACACTCACACATATACACGCACGCACACACTCTATCTCTCTGTCTCTCAAACACACACACACACACATGCACATGCGCGAACCACACACAAGATTTGTCTTATGCACGCGCATGCACGCACACTCACTCACTCACTCACTCACTCACTCACTCACTCACTCACTCACTCACCACCACACACACACACACACACACACACACACACACACACACACACACACACACACAATTTCTCTCAGTTACACACTTTTTCTTTCTCACACACACACGCACACACATATACACATGCACACACAATAAACATGTTGTTTAATTTTCATTTTGTTCATAGAGTTGGACAGTCTGGAAGGAGAGAAACTGTTTTCCCGATGCCCAGGCCGTGTGCAAAGAGTAGCTCGAGGGTCAGGTGTGTCGATCAGAGAGGTCAACGATTTGTTGACACAGTACAAGAAGTTTGCACAGATGGTGAAGAAGATGGGAGGCATCAAGGGACTTTTCAAAGGTCAGCTCTTAAAGCTTTATAATGGTGTATTATTGCTTAGCATTTCAGTTTGATCTTTTTTAATTCAGAACGTTGTTTCCACAGAATGAATTTTAATGGAATTGTTTAGTCATCTCTTAATTTTCTTTTCCCTTTTGTTTTCCTGTTGAAGTATTGCGTATATATTGAAATGGTTATAGCCCTGATATGGCTGTATGCAGTCGGCTGGACTTTAAACAAAAATAACTATCTCTTGTTTTGTGTTTGCGACTAGAAAATATTTACAGAGTAAATGATGGGTAATCTTGATGAATATGTATACGGTTGATTTGTTTACTCAGTCATGCTGATTTGTGGATAACAATAATAAATATGTTTACAGTTGATTTAACTCAGTCAGGGTGTTTTGTGGATAATAGAAATGAATATGTGTACAGTTGGTTTGTTTAACTCAATCAGGGTGTTTTGTGGATAATAGTAATAAATATGTGTACAGTTGATTTGTTTAACTCAGTCAGGGTGTTTTGTGGATAACAGTAATAAATATGTGTACAGTTGATTTGTTTAACTCAGTCAGGGTGTTTTGTGGATAACAGTAATAAATATGTGTACAGTTGATTTGTTTAACTCAGTCAGGGTGTTTTGTGGATAACAGTAATAAATATGTGTACAGTTGATTTGTTTAACTCAGTCAGGGTGTTTTGTGGATAACAGTAATAAATATGTGTACAGTTGATTTGTTTAACTCAGTCAGGTGTTTTGTGGATAATAGTAATAAATATGTGTACAGTTGATTTGTTTAACTCAGTCAGGGTGTTTTGTGGATAATAGTAATAAATATGTATATATATATATAATTGGTTTGTTTAACTCAAGGTGTTTTGTGGATAACAGTAATAAATATGTGTACAGTTCATTTGTTTAACTCAGTCAGGGTGTTTTGTGGATAATAGTAATAAATATGTATATATATATAATTGGTTTGTTTAACTCAAGGTGTTTTGTGGATAACAGTAATAAATATGTGTACAGTTCATTTGTTTAACTCAGTCAGGGTGTTTTGTGGATAACAGTAATAAATATGTGTACAGTTGATTTGTTTAACTCAGTCAGGGTGTTTTGTGGATAATAGTAATAAATATGTACATGTATAATTGGTTTGTTTAACTCAAGGTGTTTTGTGGATAACAGTAAAAAATATGTGTACAGTTGGTTTGTTTAACTCAGGGTGTTTTGTGGATAATAGTAATAAATATGTGTACTGTTCGTTTGTTTAACTCAGGATGTTTTGTGGATAATAGTAATGAATATGTGTACAGTTGGTTTGTTTAACTCAGTCAGGATGTTTTGTGGATAATAGTAATAAATATGTGTACAGTTGGTTTAACTCAGTCGGGATGTTTTGTGGATAACAGTAATAAATATGTGTACAGTTGATTTGTTTAACTCAGTCAGGGTGTTTTGTGGATAATAGAAATAAATATGTGTACAGTTGGTTTGTTTAACTCAGTCATGATGTTTTGTGGATAACAGTAATAAATATGTGTACAGTTGGTTTTAACTCAGTCAGGGTGTTTTGTGGATAATAGTAATAAATATGTGTACAGTTGATTTGTTTAACTCAGTCAGGGTGTTTTGTGGATAACAGTAATAAATATGTGTACAGTTGGTTTGTTTAGCTCAGACATGCTGTTTTGTGGAAATAGTAATAAATATGTGTACGGTAGGTTTGTTTAGCTTAGTCATGCTGTTTTGTGGAAAATAGTAATAAGTATATGTACAGTTGGTTTGTTTAGCTCAGTCATGCTGTTTTGTGGAAAATAGTAATAAATATATGTAGTTGGTTTGTTTAGCTCAGTCATGCTGTTTTGTGGAAAATAGTAATAAATATATGTACAGTTGGTTTGTTTAGCTCAGTCATGCTGTTTTGTGGAAAATAGTAATAAATATATGGACAGTTGGTTTGTTTAGCGCAGTCATGCTGTTTTGTGGGGGCTTCTCTAAAGAGTTGCCCCTAGTTTCTTCCATAAAGCAGCCTGGTGTCAACCATTTCTGAGAGATACTGACAGCTGAAGTGTTGGTCAAGAAATCTGAGCAACACTCTGAGCATCTCATTCATACTGTGGATGAGAATCAGTTGTGTGATCCTGTTCTTCCCAAAAATCCAGCAGTATGCTCAGCTTAGGGTAGGAATCAGTGGGGGTGGACCGACTGGGATTCAAACACACGACTGCGCTGATCACTATGCTGTGTTGATTGGTCATTCCCCCAACCCCACCCAAAGCATATATATATATATATATCATCTTGTACAGTCCATGAAACATTTAGTATTGTATATGTTGTAAATTTAAGATGTGGAATTATTGATTTGTTTTGAATTGTGTTTGGTGTCTACATATGTTTATGTTGTGATATTTTGTGATTTTTAAAAACAAATCACCAAAAAATGTGCAGTTTTGGAGTTTAGGGAGTTTCTAAAACAGATAGAAACTGCAACTCCAACGAGTTTATGGAATGATCATGATGACTGATTTGTGCAGGCGGGGACATGGGCAAAAATGTGAATCCAACACAAATGGCCAAATTGAACCAGCAGATGGCAAAGATGATGGACCCCAAAGTTTTACAGCAAATGGGTAGGTTGTCATGATTTTAACTCTTCTCTTTTTCTTCTTCTGTTTGTTTCTAAATTTAATTTTTGTATTTCATTTTCTTCTGATTATTTTTTAAATTGTATTTCTGAAATGTTATAACAATGAAAAAGTTAATTATGATGATAATGATAATGATGATGATGAAGCTCAAGCACTTTGTGTAATTTATTTTTTGAGAAGTAAAGCAGAATAAATGGGGTTATAGACTCCAGTCATTGTATCCCACAGGAACAAGCTCCACCCCACCCCTCCCCATCACCCAAGAATGGTTAATGAATAAAACAAACAAATCAAAAACAATGCTTGAGACACAATCACTGAAAAGAGCTTTGAGAAAAAGGTAACTGCCTGCTATGTGATATTGCAAACAAAGAAGACCTTGGAGTCAATGGGCAGGATAGCCAAGTGAACAGAATGTTGGCCTTCCATTCTGAAGGTCTGAGTTTGATACTGCCTGACCACCACCTGGTGAAGAAAGGGTGGACATTTTGTTTTTATGTTTTTTTAATCTCCCCGGTCAACATTTGTGCAGACCTGCTAGTGTTTGAACTCCCTTAAAGCGTATATGCATGCAGAATATCAAATATGCATGAAAAATATTCTGTAAACCATGTCACTGTTGGATAGTCCATGCAAAAATGAAATTACCCAGCATGCACACTCACCAAAGCTGGAGTATGCAGGCTCTGCAACATAATGCGTGCACAGTGTGGACCAAACAACATGTTTACACCTATCAAAGAAAATACTGACTGAAATGCTAAACAATGACAACTGCAGGATAGATAAATAAATTTTGAAAAAAAAACAAATTTGTTACTCTTCTTCTGTGTGCAGATTTAGATTTTTTTTTATTGAAAAATAACTAAATCTCACTGTTGGACTTCATTTAGTTCCAAGTATCATTGCCTCATATTGAGATGATCTTTCCATGTTTCTTAAGCAAGATTCTTGTTATTTGTTTTGGTTGAGTATATGTGTGTCAGTGTACATGTATGTATGTGTACCTGTGTGTGCAGGAGGCATGCAGGGATTGCAGGGCATGATGCGACAGTTCCAGCAAGGAGCAGCTGGCAAGTTCGGCAACATGTTCAACTTCACTGACAGATAAACTCAGTACCCTGTAAGGTATTAGAGATGTGGATTGGCAGGGGTAGGAAGGAAGGAAGGACGGAGCTGTTTACTTTTGCAGACAGTGAGCTGCCAACCTTAAACCATACTTAAAATCAGATGTTATAAATTAAGCGTGATATATTCAATGTAAGTGAAATGCACTCAGTCTCACACACCAGTACTGTCTAAATGTTATGTAAGTGACAGATTTAGACCGAACAAACTTTTGTAGAAGCAACATATTCAACAACAAAAAAATATCCAGAAAATTTACAAACTGGTCCATTTTTTGTAATGAAGTATAACAACTAGATGACTTAATACTGCCTGTGCCGGGGTAAGACTTGATTGATGCTGTACTGTTACACTTTTAAAAATAAACACTCATGATTATGATTTCATATATACAGCTCCTTTTTGTGTATAACACTTCAAGCATGAGTATAATAGTCATGCAGTTCAGTTAAGTGCGATAAGTTACACTGAAAATGTAAGGGTTGGCAGCTCTGGGACATGGATGATGGGAGGGAGGGGGAGAAAATGGATTTTTGGACATCAGCATCGCAAAAGAGGAGAAGGGGAAGTGAAGTAAATGTTCTGGGTGGTTCATGTTTTATTCAGTCTATGTTGCAAAAGAAGACTGTGAAGAATGAAAATGAGAGAATACCTCATCCTCTGATCAGACTTGAAGAAAAAAAAAGAATGCAGCATTGTCGTGATCAGCATTTTTTCACACAAGTTGTTTTTTAGTCTTTGTTTCCTTTCTTAAAATCTGTTAGAGTTATTTCTTATCTTATCTTTTTTTTTTTTAGAGTTCTTTTGTAGCAGTGTTGTGATTATGACATGGACTGTTATTCCTTTAGTTTTATTATTTTAATTCTATAAGAGTAAAGTTAGTTTTTCAGTTAAGCAGTTTGTAGTTTTTTTGTCAGGGTAAGGTGCAGATTTATTTTTAGCAGTGTTGTGATAGTCATTTGATGACATGAATTTTCCCCCTTTGGTTTTAAGTATAATACATGAATTTAGTTGTTTGTCTCAGTGTTCTAATTCTGCTTATCAGGTTCTGTTGTTTTATCAGTGGTAGGGTTCTTCTGATTTTTAAAAATTATTTTTGTCCCTTTGTTGTGTCATTTGTGCATGCACTATCCAGTGGACATCGCTATTGTGAACTATACTTTTTGTGTAACTGTGGTATGATGTGTATTGTTTTGTGTGCTCGGTGACAAGTCTTCGAACGTCTTTTTTTTTCACACCTGAGTTACTTCAAGGTAGGCATGTTAATGTCTGCTTATCTGTTGGTTTCTATTGATACTGTGTGTGTATGAGTTGGTGTGTATGTGTACATAACATGTGTGTATATATTCAACGATCATGTGTTATCACGTGATAAGCAGTCAGGATGGAGGATGGATGATGGTCTGGTTTTGGGAGGTTTGATTTACACTGACATGATTTTAAGAATAGAAAAGCTACAGACCTCCATTCATCATAGAATCAAAACACATCATGTGCTTTGAAGATAAAATTGTCATTTTGGAAGAAATTCATAGAAGTAACATACTTGATTTACAATTAATTCTAAAATCTTAAAACCATGTTTTTTAGTTTATTCTGAAATCTTAATTGTGAACAAAATTTGAAAGACTGTGGTAATATAGATGAAAAGAATGGAATGATTATATCTATTTTCAGAAGCACTTTGAATGTTCTGTGTTTTTTCCTTCATTTTCTTTTTTCACTCATATTTTGTATGGTGTATGTGTGTGCCTTCCCCTCTAAACTGTGTGCATTTCTCAGTGCAGAAGTTGTACTGAATGGTGTAAATTCACTCTGTGGTGTTCCATTGTATGTGGCAAACTTGAATTTCATGTAAATACGCACACTTTATTGAGGTAACGGGAGTATTGATAGAATAACTCATATAATGAAGTATGAGGACAGAAATGGCTAAATTAAAAGAAAAATGAGAGCCTGGTTGACAGATTTGTGCCTGTCTGTGAGCATGTTTGAATTTTTGTTTCATTCCACCCATCTGCATGCGTACAAACATACATATATATTGTGCTTCTCTCACATTCCTTTTCAAAAAGATTTTGGCTCTTGCATTATGTTGTGTGTTAAGAGATAATTCTTTGAACATGATTTTTTTTGATAGAATTGGGAATGTAGACTGATAACCAATTCCATTTTATGATATATTTGGGAATGTAGATCGATACCCAATGCCAACATAATGTATGAAATGAAACGCTCTTTACCACAGTCATTCAAATGACAATCTCCTCTAAAGTCTTTGTCAGGACTAGTGTTGATTTTGATGCTGAGCTTATTGGACGAGTGGCAATCATGTGATATAAGAACTTGTTTGTAGATTGTAGGAAGTTCAGACCCTAAGTATTTGGTTAGCAATGTCTCAAACTCCATAATTTCCAGTGCTTTTCTGATTCTTCTTCTTGGAATGTTTTCCAAGAGTCCAGAATATTCACAGCTTTCAATGAAAATTGGTGTCCTGTTCTTTTCCTGTGTACTCCTGTTGTTGTCAACAAGGCTGTTGTGCAATGTGGTAATTTGATGTTGACTCCTGTGCCTGGCATTCCTCAGTCTCTCCCATATATTGGCTGTCATAATCATCTCACAAATTTTATCAGTTTCTGAATTTATAGAAAATGAATGACTGCCAGGGGCCACATAGCCAAGTAAATGTTGATATTTTACGACAGCAAGAGAAGGAAAACCGAGTTATCTCCCTTGTTGTGGTGATAACAGAACAGGCAAAAAATGGGCAAACAAAATAGACGTTTTGCTCAGCAGAGATAAAGTTTTGTCTAAAATGCAAAAAAATCCAGAAATCTTTGAGAAAGATAATAAAAGAAAAAGAAAAAAAAGACGAAAGCATGCTAAAGCTGGATGCAGCAGCTGTGGTAAACCTAGAGTACTTGGGATGCACCAGCTGTGATAGGAGACTGCTGAAGGGCTTGTGATATCTGTGGAGTGAAACATTTTTTAACAAGTCTTTTTGACTTGTCTTGAACATATAAAGAATGGATTGTGGGTGATTTCAAAAACTGTCGGCCATATCACCTACAGTGGGAACACACATTAAATGTTGATATATAGTGGTGGATTTTATTTCCTTTTCATTGACCGCGAGTTAAAGTTTGGAAGAGGGAGATTGAAAATTCAATCCTCAGAGAACTTGGTGTTATGTGTTGATCTTGTGAGCTCTGTGGAAAAGGATCATGACTAGTGAGCTCTACTGTTCAAGATGATGGTTTGATCTGAAATTCAGGTCACTTGATCTGTGGAGTTAATTTTCTGCAGGTTGTTAGTGTGGTAGTACTGTTTTAAGAGCAAAAACCAAAATGTTTCAGAAAGGGAGTTGTCCATTTTCCTTTATTTCAACTGTGAACTAAATATTTGGGTCTGTAAAACCAAGGCACCGTTTGGTGAATGCATATATTGAGAACTTCACCATAGTTCCATATATTCATTTAATAGTTGAAACAGATGGAGACAAATACCTCACTTTCTTAGACACTATATATTCATTTAATAGTTGAAACAGACAGAGACAAATACTTCACTTTCTTAGACACTCTGGTTTATGAAGATGGTATACCAAACTGACCACCTACAGAAAGGCAACTCCAAAAAACCATGGTGGGAATTTTAGATTAAACTACCAGCTACACTGCAAATGCTCTGTGGTCAGGATCTATTCTCACATAATTCATGATGAACACAAAAACAGAGGACAGAGAAACAGAAATACAAAACACATAAAAAAGCCTTAAAAGCCAAAGACTGTAAGAACTGGATTTTCAATCTCCCTCTTCCAAAACTACATCTAGAACTCAATGAAAAGGAAAAGAAACTCATACAAAACTCATTCCTTATAAAAAAGATTTTTTTTAAAATCTTTAAAAGCCAAAGACTGTAAGAACATAAGAACTGGATTTTCAATCTCCCTCTTCCAAATCTATACTTGGAACTAGATGAAGGTGTAAAAAATTCACCCACAACCAATTCCTTATAAAAAGCTCTAAGCACCAAAGATGGTAGGGACTGGATTTTTTATCTCCCTCTTCCAAACCTACATCTGAAAATCAGTGAAGAAGAAAAATTCATCCTTAATCCATTCTTTATATTCAAGACCTGTCAGAAAGACGAGTTGAAAGTATTCCAAACAAGAGTTTTATCACATGCCTTTCAACACTCTCATCCATAAATGATGCACCACAAAGACACAACAAAAATGTGCATTAGATTACCCCATGACTTGTGATGATTGCAGCAGTGCACACATGAGAAAAACTGTCAGAATGCTAGGCACTGAAGTTCAAGAAAATCCATACATCACAAGAATCTCATTAAAAACCATAGGAATACACTGCAAAAGGACAGGGTACCAACACGCATTTAAAAAATATATAAATTCAGACTTCTGAAAATCACAGCTGCAGAAGAATAACCAGAGAAGCACTGAAAATCATGGAGGGTCAAACATCACTAAACAGATAACAGATTTGAATTTCCTCCCATCTGCAAAGTACAAACAAGTTCTCACATCAGGAGACTTCCACTCATCCAGCACAGGCGGAGCCAACGAAAAAGCCAACACTTGTCCTGTTGAAGACCTTGGGAGAAGTCAGATCATTTCAATACATTTTGTTCTAGTATAGTTTGATAAAAACAGACAAACACACACACACACACACAAAACACTCATATTTTCTGATCACAAGAATGAGTATATTTTTCTTTCTTCAAAATGTACACCAAAATATTTTTGATGGACAGTTTGTTGGCAAACTCCTAAAACAGTAATGTTTCATGCAAATCAATTAGTGTTCATTGTAAATTCAAAAAAAGAAATCTATTCATCTTCTTCACAAAATAAAAAACTGATCAACACACTATCGTGTAACCACATTGCACTGCTGAAGAATATCTCCATCTTCTTCAAGTCGTTATAGGGGAAAAAAGATACTATAACTAAACCAACAACATATAAAAACATATTCACAGATTACTGAACTAAAATAAATCTATCGTACAGCATTTACTTTCTATGAGCAACAGATTGACAGACTACTGGACCAACAAAAAATATTGTACAGTATTACTTTTTATGATGCCAATGTTCATACTCAAATGATACATGCAAAGAAAGTTTTCTTCAAGTTCAATCATAAACAAGTCACAACTTTCTGCATTAACTAATGCCATGAAAATGCCATTCTTATAGAGTTGTGATTAACCCTGTATTCCTGCTTTATCAGCCACTGCCTAAAGGTCTAGCAAGCAAAAACTACACATGCGTTTTTTTTTTTTTATCAACTTTGATCATGGATTCATGTGAAAAGATAACATGTTTTTATACTCTGTATTCACGAAATTGTAGGATAACTGATGTTTTTATACTGTATATTCATGAAATAGTAAGATAACTGATGTTTTTATACTGTATATTCATGAAATAGGATAACTGATGTTTTTATACTGTGCATTCATGAAACAGTAGGATAACTGATGTTTTTATACTGTATATTCATGAAATAGTAGGATAACTGATGTTTTTATACTGTATATTCATGAAATAGTAGGATAACTGATGTTTTTATACTGTATATTCATGAAATAGTAGGACACTGCTTCCTGGAGCTATACCCAGAAAGTAGCAGTGATCCTGATGAGGCTCCATACCATCAGCCTCGACGCACAAGGTTAAACTGACAACTTCACCTACATGCACCTTTGCGGTCAAGAGGACAAGACAGCTGAGCACACTGCAATGACATCACCTCTATCAAGTGTAGCAACTGGAGGTGTGGTCTAATACAATGCAATCATCAAACTCCATGACAGCCAGTAGAAACTGGAAAAAAACAACAACAAATAAACAGAGACCACTGCACTCATCATCAGATGTGGCCTGACCATGCAGACAACAAATGAAAGAAGAATACAAGAAAAAGAAACTGATAAAATTGACTTCCATGGGAAAAAAACGACTGTAACTCCATGGAATTCATAGTCAAAAGGGGGGGAACTGTGACTGAAGTTAAAAAATTTAACACGAATCAATCATTCACAGCACAGACATGAAATAAACACCACTGGAAAATAGAATCAATGAATCCTTTTAAAGAATTTTTTTTACCTGAAGTGAATATTCCTGGCAGTTTTCTTCTTATAAATAATTTGAAAAGAATCAGAAACTTTCCTGCAACACTACAATTCACTTCCATATCACTACCTATCTTTCCATACATGTTCAGTTCCACATAAATTCAATTTTTCTGTTCAACTGGAAAAACTGGTTACGTGAGAAACAAAAACAGCCAAAAATCCACGCTACACTGTAAAACTTTCGCCTTACATTGCCATGCGGAGAGGCATGTGATTCTGGAAATTCGGCAACAGTGGGACAATTCAAACTCAAATGAAAGTACTACTAATAACAGGACAACAGCCAAAAACTACCTGAGTATCCCAGGAACAGGATTAATTCCCTCCTGTTGATTTTGGTACACATGAGAAAAATATTAAAATCTGTCAGCTTAATGCATCTGGTATGCTCTCAAGTTAAATCGACATACAAGAGTATATCAAAACATCCGAAATGACAGCTGTCCTTATTTATGTAAACAGAAATGCGAGTGAAAACGGCCACTGACCCACCCAGAAAAAAACAAAACATGAATGATAATTCTGTGACTCAGTTTGAAAGCAGTTTTTTTCAAAATCTGTATTTGCCATCAAACTTGTGCCATGTGAAAAGATGATTATCATCTCTTGTTTGTGGATACACCTATGTGTAAATTAAAAGCCACATGTAATAAGGCAAAATACAACTGCAATAAACGATATTATATGAATATCATTAAAAAAAAAAAAGAGCCTAATTCCTCCCTATATATATCTTGACATACTTTAAGAGATAAAATTTGATGATACAATAAATGAGCATCCTCTTTGAAATTTCAAACAAGTACAGTTTTTATCAAAATAAGAGTCAAATTCACTTTGAGGTGTGATTAAATAAGTTGACAACATACAATCAAAACGATTTCAGTTTCTGGTGCAATTTTCTCACCGACATCTGCAATCGGCTGACTGGTGCCACTATAATTATCAATGAAGTGAGGTGCATTTAAGGCAACCGACCACAACAATATGTGGGGAAATGTGAAATGAGAATAACGAACAGTCACAAATTATTTCAACACCATCAGATGTACACCTTTTGGCAAAAGCTCTGTGTGTGTATGTGTGTGTGTGTGTGTATGTGTGTGTGAAGGAGGGGAGAGTGGAGTGAAAACGAGCAAGAGAAACAAATACTAACAACTTTAAGAAAGCAAGCATTCTTTTCCCCAAATATAGAGCATTTTCTTTGAAACAATCCTAGCACAAATCAAATGCTGTACATATCTGACCAGCATAACAAACGTAACTTTATATACAACTCATCAAAATTACACCTTGCAAGTTACGTGCTCAACAGAAATAATGGAATTCTGCTTTGGGATGATGAAATTTGTGTTTATCAAAAAAAATTAAAGATATATATTTACATTTACAAACACAAACAGACACACACACACACACACACACACATGCACATAGAGACAGGACTGCACAAAAGTGAAGTGAATATGCCATACGTGACATTAGCTATCACCTAGACTTAAAGAGAAAACCAATGAGATGGTCTGGGTTTGATCCTGCCTGGGTACCTCCCACACGGTGGGCCATGGATGGAGATTTTTCTGATCTCCCAAGTCACTAACAATAGTATGCAGATGTGTTATTGCCTAAACTCCAGTACTTCCACCTCTTTTGTGTGTATATGCACCCAGAGCACTAAACATGCACATCAAAGATCCTGAAGATCAAATCAGTGTCCGGAGACATATGGGAACATGAGAACACCCGGCATGCATGCCCACCAAAGACGGGATATAGCCTACATACTGTGCTGCAACATACCATCTGCACAGTGTGGGCAAAACAATATGTATACATGCATTCAAGAAAAATCTCAACACTTTAAAAAATGCCAAAGTGAAACTAGTCAGTCATTGATAAAACTAAAAAAACACGTTTTCACTAAATAAAATTAAAAAACCCACAAAAAAACAAAAACAATCAAACAAACAAAAAACCTCAAAGATTATCCCAGATGAGGAAGGCATCAGTGTAAGACAATGCACAAAAAAAAAAGGTTTCACAGGAAGACACAATGCAGATAATATGGAAAACAGGATTGACATTGTATATATAAAGCAACTTCAGCCTCTTAAATAAATTAAGGGATGATGTACACATGAAAACGTACTAAAATAAAACAGACTAAATAACACATAATACACAAATACAGAAACAAAACCTTTACATGCCATCCTCCAACACTGTCACAACCAGAAATGCTGTAACTACACTGCTGAACAAGTAAAACACAAAAAACTCAGGGGGAATTATTTACATTGCAATGATTGTCATTTGTTCAAACTTGGCTCCAATGGGCAAAGGGATGAGGTTGGAAGAGGTCAAAGTAGTCCCTTAATCCTAAGGCAGGTTACTGGTGAATGAGGGGGGGGGGGGGAGGACTCACTACTCTTATGTCAGCTGTTGGAGGGCAGATCCCACTCCCTGCCGCTTTACCTTCCCTAAACCTGACTAGGGTGAAATAGGAGCCTGAACCAAGGAGTCCATACTATATACACATGCAGAGAATGAAACCACAATAGGAACGCAAAGCACCAGTCACATAAACCAAAATGTTCTGTACAAATGCTGAGAGGATCATTCAAATAAGGTGTCTTCTCTTAATAACACCATCTAGTTTTTAAAACACAAGGAAACAATATATATACATACTCCTGTTTTTCTAAACTCTTTTACTCCATCCTAGTGCCAGGAAGTGAAAAGGTTCATTGCCATCTTAATAATGCAGTCTAGCCTACTTTTTAAACAGAAGGAAACACTATATACATACTCTTTTCATCCTTAAACACTGTCTTATCCATGCAATCTAGTCTACTTTAAAACACAAAGAAACATAATAAACACATTCCGTTATTCCCTTAAAAATCACTGCCAGCTTTATCCTGCTGACAATGACAAAACATTCTCACCTTGCATTCTTACTAAAATCATTAGTGCACATCCTTTTATACATAACTGGGAGGATGAATCGAGAGGTCTGCAAACGCAAGATCTGATGTCTCAAGTCTCAACTCCAACACAAAAACTGGTCTCCACTGCCCATCCTAATGCTCCAATCATTCTGCTGGTGTCAGTGTTTGACAGGTCCTGCTCCTCTTCACCATTTCAAGACCTTTCCAGCGCACAGAGTTTTGCACAGGCTCAAGGTAACTGAGGGTACATCTGAGTGGAACACATGTGAAATTGTCTAAAGGCAATGAGTCCCTTCTGAGTAAACTCTTAATTTTGCTACTCTACAAGTACAAGAATCCTCTTCTTTCTGTTGCTGTTGCTCTCTTCCGCAATCTTCCAGGCTCAATCAAAATCTCCATTTATGTTTTTGTCTTTACCAATTTTTGGTTGTAAAGTATTTGGTTGGCTCTCTCCTATAGAGCTACACATCTTTCATTTCAAAGGCATAAACATATCCTCCAGGTTGATACAGATGAGAGTTCTTTATATACATATCTGTTTGTGTGTGTGTGTGTGTGTGTGACTATGTGTGTGCATGTTCATGTTCAGAACAGGGTGTGTACAGTTAATGAGTAATGCTCTATGGTTCAATTTTGATATAAGTATTTTCCAGCATACAAACATGCACTAAAAGCACCATTAATTTGGTGAAGAAATGGCCCTGTACAAGACTGCTTCATTATCACCATTCATAGATCACAGACTGCGTCTTGGCAACATTATCAGTCACCTTTCTCATTCATTCTTGTTTTCACCCTTGCAAAGAAGGGTAATGTGTTTTTGTTTTTCATTTTCCGTTGTTTTTTTCTCCCGTCTTTTTTTCAATTTTTTTTTCAACCTTTCATTTTTGTCTTTTACACCCAGTAACTACTTTTATCTCCCTTTCTGCTGCTGCCCCCACCACCACCCCCTTCACTAGTACTGCCACCGCTGCTGTTACTGTTGTTGCCACTGGTGGTGGTGGTGGCGGCAGAGGCAGAGGTGGGAGATGCCATAGCCTCTCTGTCTTCATCAGCAGCTGGTAAAGATTCTGTGTCAAAGTCCTCCAGCTCAACCTGCACCCAAGACAGAAGAGGAGGATTAAACAACAAAACACCTAAAACAACACAAAAAAATATCACAATCCTCCTGCATTCATAAATTAAAACTCCCACACGTATAGAAGAGTAGGGTTTTCCTGTGTGGCCATTTGTTGTTGTTCTTGCTTTCTTTTTTAATCTTTTCACGGGCGGTCATTTTGAGGAATGCGTAAGTTGCATATTTTCCTGTTTCCATGAATCACTGCATGCGTACATATCCAAAGAGGGTTCAGGCACAAACAGATCTGGTTGGCACCTACACAGAACACTTGCCTTCCAATTTGACAGCACAGATCTGTACAGGTGTCAATCTCACTATGGCAAAACTACGCATGTGCCGCCTCCACTCCACCCAGAAGTGAACGGACACCTGCCCTTGTCAGGGTTAGGAAAAACAAAGGGAAAGGAGACAGGCATCCTCTTCATAATGCTGGTCCTGAGATGTGTCAAGGTTTTTATCACCTCACTGCCCTACTACTTAAGATTATCATCATCAGGTGCCCTCGGTCGTCACTCTTTTTCTGTGTCTAGTCCATACAACTGGAATAATCTTTCCCTGTCTATTCAACAGTCAATTACTTGGGTCTTCATTTAAGCGTAACTTCAGACATACTTTTTTGTCCAGCAATGATTTCCCCTTCTATGTGCCCATCCTTTCGTCCTACTCACATCCTGTCCTCCCCCTCCCGATCTGTGTATATTTTGTATCCATGAGTTTTGGTCAATGTGAGCGAATGTTTTGGTGAATGATGAGACTGTGCACTTTGATCTGATCTGGCACTGTATAAATGTAATAATAATAATTATTATTATTATCATGACACCCATTAGTTTTACTTAGACAACTTTTACATTAATTATGCACTAAGATGTCTCACCATTTCACTCCTCTACTATCTAGGATTACAAGACAATCTTGACAACACGCTAGGACACAAAAGAAAGACAATAACCTCAGCATCTTGCTCTGCCTGTGCATCCCCTGGACCACTGGAGCTGGATGCATTGCTGTGCATGGATGCCTGTAGAGCCCCCAGCTTGAGTCGTGCTGTCAGGGGCAAGAGGCCGGGGCCAATCAGCAGAGAGGGGGAGGGGCTAATGCAGGGGGTGGAGCAGCGTGAAGAGCTCAGGTCACACTGGTCCAACAGCCGTAGCAACTCTAATCCACTTGGCCCTCCGTCCTCCACTGTCACACACACACACACATACAGAATAGCGTCAGACTGCAATTTGTATAAAAGAAAAAAAATCAAATTCCATGCACTTTCATGACAGTAGCAGGAGATAATATCATATACAGATAAATGGTATTTGCAGGAAGATACTTCTTTTAACTGTTTATTCTTGCAGATGCTGTCAAGACAGCAAACTTCTAATTCTACCATGATAAAACTGTATTTCGAAGACTTAAAATGACAGAAATCATACAAACAAGATGCTGGTGTCAGCATGTGGTCAGCAACACACAACAAACCATGGCAGGATAAAAACTTGATTTCCATCATTAGAAAATGCAGATCAACTTCTCAGTCAGTTTGAACAGGATAGGTTAAAAAAGAAAAAAAGAAAAGTTAAAAAAAATTGTCCCCAAAACTGCAAAAGGGAAAAATCAACCAAGAAAAATCACTGAAAATGTCTACACAAAGCCTGAAGAATAAAAGCAGCAGCACTGATACGAAACTGGAGCTCACTGTCTTACGCATCACTGTGAAGATCACTGTACAACCTGCTTCTTCATCACCTAAAATCTAAAGAAACAGCCTTCACGCAGAGTAAACAATAAGCAATTAGTGAAAAAAAAAACCCAAACAAACAGCTGATGGATCTGGTATGACTGTTCAACAGCAAAAAATTCTAAACATATAGAGCCGATGGATTTGGTATGAGTGTTCAACAGCAAAAAATTCTTTTTTCAGATAAAGAATTGATGGATTTACAACAATGGTTAAAAGCGGACATTTACCTTTTTCTGTGTTTTTGTTCATGAAGTCAAGAGCAGTGGTGAGGTCCCACATCTGAAAGGAATCAAATCCAGCAATAAAGAACTATAAGATGGTGATATCACTGTCAGTACCACTATTGACAGGGAATTCAGACAGTGACATATAACTAAAGAGTTAACAGTAAAGATATGATTTTTACAATCACACAAGTCAGCAAAACACATACAATTACATCATGCAAGCACACCACATGCAAACACATTCACTATCACACACACACACCATCATCATCATCAACATAAACTATTTACTGTCTGATAAACATAAAAAGTTCTTCTGACAATGTCTTCCTCCCTCCCTCTCTCTCACACACAATCTTTCAGAAGATAACACCTGATATCAAACAAGAAAATAAAACATACCTCTGACCAGACTTTATGCACCCAAAGACCACCGATTCCAAACAAAAAATAACTCATATAATAGCACTTTAGGCTGTAACGTTATTCATGCAGTTTTGCGTTGGTTCCAGGAGTCTGCCAGATGACTGCTGGTAGATTTGGGAGGAGCACATAAATATATTTAATTGTGTAAGTGAGACAAATCCTTTTCGAACAAGCTCTAACCTCTAAACTCCATATACTGTAAAATCCAAACCGTGACTCTCACCTGAATACTGCCGTTTGTGTGCCCAGTAAAGAGATAGCGTCGTGGTCGTGACCCCATGCGATTGGATCCTTCACATTCATGGACGCAGAAAGCACTGATGGTGCTGTTATCCACAGACTTGATGACACACACCCTGAACAGGCAACACAGAGGGACATCAGTATCGTATTGTCTTGTATTGTATTGCATTGTACTGTACTGTTTCATATTATATTGCATTGTACTGTATTGTTCTGTATCTGAACTGTCTTGTGTTGTATTTTGTGTTGTGTTAAAATGTACTATGTTGTGTCATGTCATGTCGTGTCGTGTTGTGTTGTGTTGTTTGGATGGCCGTGATAGCCCAATTGGTCAGGACATAGATTTCCAATCGAAACATCCAAGTCTGACCCTGCCCAGCCTCTTGTTTCCAATCATTTTATATTCACTGTTAACGACTCCTTCGTTAACACAGACTCAGAATCACTCACACCTGCTCTCTTCACAACTTACTCACCTCTGTCCAGAAGAAGAAAGCCGGACAAACAGGCGGTCAGTTTCTGGTACCACCTTCTGTATGAACACCTGAAGATCATCCTGCTCACCAAATGGCCCTGAAACAGCCATGACAGACACAGACAGTTAAAATACATAGACGAAATAATTCCGACCCACAGCCACACATGATGCAAACAGCAGTAACTCTAGCACAAAATGAGGTCCTATTGTTCAGCAAATACTCAATGCCTTACAAGATCCCATGGCAACAAAAGGGTTGTCCCAAGCAAAATTATGCAGAGAAACCCACCTTCATCAACAAATGAAAATACAAGCGCTGAGGGAAAAACACACAAAAGAAATGGGGTGGTAGTACCATACCAGGCATCGTTCTGTCCAAAGAGAGAACAGCCCAAATTTTAATTGGTAAAAGTGTGTCACGACCAGTCAGTCAACCACCCAAATAAATCAACAATCCAATCCACCTACCTACCTACCTACTAACAACAACACAGATCCACAGCTGAGAAAATATTGTTAACCAATTTTTGTCACATCCAATTGATATCCAACATTCTTTTTTTTTAATAGTTAATGTGATATTGAAAAAACAGGAAGGAGGAAAGATAGCGTACCAAAATCATTTCCAGCCATGTAAGAGACTTGGGGATCCATATCTTCCAGGGACATGATCTTGAAGGAGGCCAGGGGGGTGGAACCAGGCTGGGTGGAGATCATTCCCCTGAACCGAGTCATGCTCCACGTGCGTACATGGTTGTATTCACAGCACACTGTAATGTCAACAGATACATCATTGTAGACACACTTCAAAGCTACACAGATTCACAGGTACAGATACTGGTTGTCCTATAAACCTGAGGTCATAGGGGAATGAGAGTACAGAACTCAACCTTTCTTGGGGCCAGTATTTATAAGGGTGATGCCCATCTCTTCCTCACTGCCTTATCATCCTTAACTTTGAAGAAAAGTACCCGTCCAATCAAACATGCATGCATTATTACATACAAGCATAGGTATAAACATATATTAACAAATACATACAGGCACAGATACAAACATGTATTAACAAATACATACAGGCATAGATACAAACATGTATTAACAAATACATACAGGCATAGATACAAACATGTATTAACAAATACATACAGGCATTGATACAAACATGTATTAACAAATACATACAGGCAAAGGTACAAACATGTATTAACAAATATACACAGGCATAGGGTACAAACATATAAGAATGACTTTTTAAAAAAAAAAAAGACTGTAATAAATAATCACAATGAAGATTTATATGGTGCCACATCCTGGGAAGTAAGTTGTTAAGCACTTTGTGCTTTACAGAAAATGTTATACAAAAAAAACATAAGTCAACAATAAATCAATGGTATACGCACGACATGAGATAGCACAAGCACAGAAAACAACAAGGTCATACATGTATGATTAAAGAACTCTTCACCACACAAACACACGGAGATACATAGGCACATATGTATGCACGCACATACGCATGCTCATTAACAGACATAAACACCAACATAGGGACCATGGTGGCAAACACACTGATGCAGGTTTGCAAACAAATCAATGAATATATCAAAATAGGATTATCGCATACAACCAATTACACAAGTACAATATGGACAGCAAGGTGCAGAGAAGAGAGGAGAAAGAGGTTATTGTTGTTACTGTTACTGTTGGTTAAAGCCCAGCCAACTGTGCAGAGCTATATCAGGGTTATAACCATCTCAAAAAGTACACCAGGACCATTTGAAATTCTTCCATTGTTCCCCTTCATCTACTTTTGTTGGAGCATCTAGCCTTTTCACTCTCTCAGTGTTCCCCTTTTTGAAGTCCCGTTCTGCAAACTGCTCTAACAATAACAACAATAGCAAAAATAAAAATAAAAAAAATAGGGGGAGAACTTCCTGGATTTCCTCCCACTATTGTGTTCCTCAGTTTGCTCTATGTCTGCTCTGTGAACATATGAACCATTCCATTACCAAGAGAATCATCATGTGTCCCCACAAGCATCAACACTATGTCTATGACAGACTCAAGACGATACATCAAACTAGCAAGAGTCAGTGCCTCACTGAATCAGCAGATGACTGCATTTTTTCAAAGTATGAATCACAGCAATATTTCCACAAAAGTTCTCCTCTTAAAGTGAAAGGGCAACACTGAAAGCAGTCTCCATTTAACACCATAACATATATATTCAAAAGATATGATCTATCTACACACACATCCACACACTCACATACATACACACACAGATGAACACTTTTTGTGCATATCAGAAAACATACAGTTTCAAGAAGGACAAGATCTGGGCTGCACGTGAGCGTGTGAATGTAAATGTGTTTTTGCACATGTTTGCGTAAAAATGCAGCTGTGCTTTGGAAAAGATGATCAAGTCATGAATATGTATAAAGTAGAAAGACAAAAAGTTTAAAAATTGCTGTACACTTGTGAAAAGACATCTCTACAAAATACCCAAACACCCTGAACTTGTATTGTCATCAAAGATCAACTTACCTGACACAAGGTATTTCTCAGACAGCATCACCTTGGTGACAGGACTGCGGTGGACGGTGAAAGTCTGAAAGAGTTGTGGCCCATGACCCACAGTTTCCGGATGCTGGACAATGACCCGTACAGTGCCAGAGCTGGTGCCATAGGCAATCTCTATCCAGTTACCACTCAGGCCACTGGATGACACTGTCATAATAAAAGATAATTCAACATGATTTTTTCATACAGTCCTTCAGCATTTATATGTCGCTCATGACCTTCTACAATGCCAAGACAAAGAAACTCTTTTAAAGAATGATGTATTGTGTCACAAACACAAACAAAAATGTGCATGTGTGTTTCTATTACTGTCAGAAAAACAAGCAGTATTCAGAAATTCACGTTCCTTGATGGATCATGATTTCATTTTGCTATCTTTGATCAATGTTTTCTGTAAACAAAATAAAAAACTTTTGAGCATTTGTTGATAACAAACCAGCTTTTATCAAGAGACAAGGATTATGGTTTAAACTCTTTAAGGAAAGTTTTGATGGCAACATTTTTTCAAAATTATTGTAAATATGCATAGTCAATTTAGATCTTGACCTTTTCCGAATAATAAAAGAAAAACCAAGTTTCTCTGGCAGTTACAGAGGAGTTAGATACAGTAAAATCCTTTGCCTGTTCTGCTTTCTTTGTATCTAAATGATCTAGAGCTATTTCAATTCAACAAAAACTGTTTACCATGCAATACTGACTTTAGTGTCCATAATATAAATCTAAATCATTACATTCAGTTACTGTTATTGCTTAATGCTGATGAAACATGTTTACTGTCAGACTTGAAGAGGCGTTTACAAAAAGTGTCTAGATTCTCTACATTATTACTGATCCTACTGGGAAATAAAACCCAAGGTGACAGTTTTTAATGAATGAAACAATCCATTTGATATCTTTTAGTATGAAATGAAAGACAGTGAAACTGAAAGCATCCACATTATATAAGGGTAAAAGAATTGCAAATGATCAGGCTCTGAGAGCCGTTTTCTTAACTGCTGACAAACATCAAGATTTGACTGCAAATGTTGTTCTTAAGTAATAAAATACTACTGCTGTATCTAATTTACTGCATAGTAATAAATTATGGGAATGTGAAAACTTGAATTTACTTGAGAAATTGCAGTTTACAATTTTGAAACAGTTTTCAAAATTACAAAGAAGTGCTATGACTGACAATGTTTTATGATGAAACCCGAGTTGTATCCAATTTCAGTGTTGGTTAATTCTAAAATGATTCATTTTTGGTGTAGCCTTGTGACAAAAGAAAACGCAGAGATATATCAAGGCAAATTATACAAACTCATTAATGATTTATATGTAAATAACACACTGTGCAGACTGGAGAGGTCATATTACAAAAAGTACCGACTTACACCAGTCACTTGGGAATCTCAAAGTTTTGGGAACAAATCCAGACTTCACAAAATAAAAGTACTTATTCATTTCAGGCTAATTATCAACAAGACTGAAAGACAGCTTTAGAAAACAGTATTATGTACATATGGTGCTGAAATTTCGTAAACAATTTTGAAAAAGAGAAACATATTACACAGTTACCAGGTATTTACACTTTTCCTTCAATTAAATTTGGATGCAATAAACTTGAGACTGAATAAGGCAAATGCATAGAATAGGTAGAGTAAGCAGGTTCTGTGATGACAATGCCTTAGGCAATGAGTTTCACTTCATTTTTGAATGTCCTAAATTCCATGATGACTGATTGAAGTTTATTCCACAAAATGTCTGTCCATTTAATCAATGTTTTTATTGTGTAACTTCATATCTAGGTATCTGGAAGGAAAAAAAGATCAACTGAAATCAGCAATACTTAAAAATTTTTCTAAAACTGTATTCTGAACATCTGAGTATCCTATCGTAAGATAATTACAAGTACTTTATTCCCTAGGACTGTTAACACATTCTTTCTACTTGTAAGATATGGTTAGGTATGTGCTATTAAATTGCTCCAAAGCTCTGATTGGGGTTAAATGAAGCAAGCAGTGACTTACTGGTTTTGGGTGTGAGGTAGACACTGAGAGCAGTGACCATGTCATTGGCTGGATCCTTGTACAGCTCTGTCACCAGCAGGTCGTTGTCCTTCATGCGTAACGGGAACTTTTGCATGTCTGATGATAAAATACCCTTAAAATATAATGATGACGATGGTGGTGATGATGATGGTGATAATGATGATGATGATGATGGTGATGGTGGTGGTGGTGATGGTGATAATGAAGATGATGATGATGGTGGTGATGATGATAATAATAACGACAACGATGATAATAATGATGATGATAATAATAATGAAAAGTAATAACAGCACAAACATTAATCATAATGAATACTAATGTGAACATGTGTGCATGAGTGCCAGTACAAGAACAACAAAAAATATGATGAACAATAACAGCAATCATAATTCAAAACAAAACAAAACAAAAAACAAAACAAACAATATATATATATACACACACACATATACACACACACACACAAACATATATATATATATATGTATATATATATATGTGATATTTCATATTATGAATACTTACGTACATAGTTATATATGCATACACAAATGCAAAGTGTGTGTGTGTGTGTGTTTGTGTTTGTGTGTGTCTGTGTGCATGTGCGTGTGTGTGTGTGTGTGTGTGTGTGTGTGTGTGTGTGTGTGTGTTTGTGTGTGTGCATGTGCGTGTGTATGTGAACCAGTGTGTGCGTGCATTTACGT
Source organism: Monoplex corrugatus (assembly GCA_030674185.1). Lineage (NCBI taxonomy): Eukaryota > Metazoa > Mollusca > Gastropoda > Littorinimorpha > Ranellidae > Monoplex > Monoplex corrugatus. Next base: position 38,873,210 of record JAPXFY010000012.1, on the reverse strand, counting down.
AACATGTTCTGGGTAAATGATATGAGCATTTTGTTATCATATGTACTCCATGAAATTGTCAAGAAGTGACCTGTGGTACAGACACTTACCTATGTAGTATATGGAACCATTACTACAGCCCAGAAGCAGAAAGGAGCCGGCTGTATCATAACTCGTCACTGGCACCACATCTTGAATCTGGGGAGAGACACATCAAAACAACAATCTTTAATCAACTGAGTTTCACTTTCTCAATATGAAGTTTCCCTGCTCGGAATACATTCCATAGGCACTGATGCCACAGATGCCATGAGATGGGTAAGATCGGCACACTGAATATGTTTAATAATAATGATAAGGTATTGTGTTGCTACTGGTAAAATCAAAGCTAAGGTACTGCAAATTATTCCAACATGCGCACACATATGGATCTCTTTCTTAACAACCTGTCTTAAAGCTTCAGTACTGCAAATTAATCCAACATGCGCACACATATGGATCTCTTTCTGTGTCTTAAGTACACAGCACAGTATTGTAGCCCTTATCTAACCAACTCATTATCAACCAGTTACTCCCCTTGGGCAGTTTTTGTAATTTTAAGCATTCTGATTTTTTTTTGCCCATACTGTGCAGACAGTATGTTGCTGTACAGTCTGCTAACTCTGTCCTCAGTGGGTGTGCATGCTGGATGTTTTCAAGTTTCCATTGGCCAGCCACTGATATGACTTACAGGATCTTTAACAATATTCTGCATGCACATATACATGAAGGGGGTTTATGCACTGGCAGGTATGCAAACGTGTTGACTTGGGAGATCAGAAAGATCTTCACCTTTACCCACCAGGCTGAAGTGTCAAGGCAGACTGAACCCTGGACTTTGTGTTTACTACCACATGGCATGAAAAACCTGTAAATAAGACTGCGAAAAAAAGAAAAAGAAAGAAAACAGAAAACTTTAACAGTGGTCTGGAAACAAAAATCAGCACAAGTTCTGCCACAAGCAGAAGTACTTCACAATCAGTGAAAATCTGGTGGGGTTTTGTCATGGTAAAATCCTTCAAAACAAGCACTGATGCAACATTTCCTGAAGATGAGAGTTCTTTTGTTACTGGATGTCAGCACCGCTAGGTGCTATCAACCAACTTCCTAAAGCATTTCTGCCAGCGAACAGCCTGGTAGGCAGGGGGTGGAGAATTTTCCAATTCCCACATAAACATATGTGCAGATCTGTTTGTGCAAGAACCCTCAATGTGTATATACAAATGCAGAACACCAAATACATATGTGAATGTTCCCACAGGCCATGTCAGTGTACGGAAACAAAAAAATACCCAGAATTCACATTCATCAAGGATGGAATATGCAGACATTGCAGCTATGTTGAAATCTGCACAATTAGGCCAAACAATGTGCACACACACACATTTAAGAAAATACTGTCTGCAACAGATAGAGAAAAATCTGTCTACCTTGGAGTACAACACAGGACTAAACGAGTTAGCAATGACTAGTGTGTTTTTATCAATCAACCAAGTGCTCAAGTTACTTCTCAGATATGAACACCACATCTTAGAAACCACAATGACATATCTATGAGGTTGCTTACCTGCCAGTGTTGTGTCATGGAGTGCCAGACCCCCACCTTGCCGGTGCTGCTCAATGCCACCAACTGACTGCCAATGAAGAACAGTGAGTCTACCGAAACATTCATGTTGAAGACACCTGTAAACATCATTGTCAACAGTAAGTTCATCCAGACATTCATGTTGAAGACACCTGTAAACATCACTGTCAACAGTAGTTCATTGACACATTCATACTGAAGACATCGTAAACATCATTGTCAACAGCAGTTCACTGAAACATTCATGTTGAAGACACCTATAAACACAACTGTCAACAGTAAGTTTATCGAAACATTCATGTTGAAAACATCTGTAAATATCAAGATCAACAGTGAGTTCACCAAAACATTCACGCTAAAATTCCATCTTATTCACTGTTAATGCAATGCAAATTTGTTTGTTTACAAAATTTTACCCCCTTCCAACATGGCTGCCACTTGACTGTGAAAACAACATAAATTTTGATTACACAAAGCTAAAGTTTAATGTATCTCCTATCATCATGTGAAGTGTTAGGCCAATCTAGCTTCAATTTTTCTAAGCAGCTTCAGGCCATAATTGCTGTTGGATGCAGCAGTGTCCTGAATGGGCTAACAGCAGTGTTAGAACACTGTACAAAGACAGGTTACTAATTTCAATGGAAAAACAAAAATTCTGGTTTCTAAAAGCTACAGCTCCAGAACAGACATCTTTATGAAGAATGCACTCTGGCAAAGATAAAATCTTTTTATACTTTTGGAATCACTTTCATGATTTCTATTTATTCATACCACACAACTCACACCATGACCACCTGAGACAAAAACATACAACCCACGAGTACTGACCAATCTCACAAACAACTCACAAGTACTGACCAATCTCCCTGCTGTCCCCATCGTCAGCGATGGACCAGAGACGCACCAGGCCGGCAGCGGCAGCAGCCACCATCTTTTGGGTGTTGTCTTGCAGGGAACTGACCACCTTAGCATTGATGGCCACCCTCTCCACCACACTGCTCAGGTATTCACTGGTCCAGATCAGGTGCCAGCCTGTGGAGTCCTTCATTCTGCAATGATAACAATACAAAAATTACGTCAACAACAAAATGGTCAAGCCATTCTAGGTATCTCTTTTTTTAAACAAAAATTCTAACAGAAAATCAAGACTTTATCCTTTTCAAGGCCACTATAACCCTGAAGAAGTTTCGACTGAAATAAAAGTTCAGATCCATCAAGAACAATGGTAGACTGTCACAACAGTAAGAACAGATTTGAAATTTTTTATGAAGTACCTGAAAAAGTGCTGCTCACACATCTTCCTGAAAGAGGGCTGATTCAGGGGCTTTTTTGTTCCATGTGACCTTGACCATGGAGCTTTATCTTTAAAACTTGCAAAATCCTAAACAAGTGTGACTGCCCGCGTTCAAGCAAACAGGAACCAGAAAAACACAAAAATAGAATCAGAACGCGTATTTGATACAAGACAAGAGAGGCGCAAATTTTCGGCCAACTGGCCTTTGTCAAGCGTGAATGTACGATCACAAACAAACACCAAATACAAAATTATGACAAAAAGACTGAAACTTCCCTGCTGTTTCGTCCAGTGAGGGAAAGGGACTAAATGAAATTGCAGTGTTGAAACTTGCATTTTTGCGACCACTCAACAGTCCACAGCTTTGAGCAAAATTTGTTAAAGAACCACCCATGAAGAGTTCAGAATTACTTTTTCAGCAAAGCAGACTCATTGTATCAAAACTTTTAAAGTCCAAAACACATGCAGAACATTCACTTGTTCAGCTCACCTGAAACAGCAGACAAAATGTGGATAAGCCACACAGATCCAGTTATGATGTCCCTTCACCATTGTCACACGCAGTGGGTCCACATGAAAACCTGAAAAAGAATTACCCTGGCATAAAAATTGATTGTAAAGTACATGAAAAACAAACGAAAGAAGAAACAAAAATCTGCTGTTTCAATACATACACTCTGATACTGAATTTCCCTCTACACATCCCTCTTATCAGGTCCAAGGTATTATATGTAAACCTACGGTGACAAACATGCTTTTACATTCTTGTTACTATTGAGGTAAAATGTCTGGTTGGTGAAGAGTTAGAATTCCCACCCCTTCCAATCTAACTGCACATTTCAAGCCTTTCTTTAGAAACTTTGTGCATGCAGCCTCTAGTCCACCCAGCTGTGAGTGGACAGGTAATTCTGTTTAAGCTTGGGGAAGGCAAAACAGCAAGGGAGAGGAATGACACCCATCCTCAAAAAAAATTATATGAAGCTAGTGAGGTCTCTGCCACCTCACTCACTTATAACACAGCTCTGAGTTCCACCCTGCACATGCAGGTATTCCTGGTTCACTTTACCTTTAACCCTTTGACTCCCGCACCCTGTCCACCAGCATCCTGCATCGTCAACCATGCTAGCAAAGTAAAACTTTAACCCATCGATTCCCTCACCCAATCCACCAGCTTTGCAGCTGATAGATAGGGTGAAGGAGACAAACGCTTAATAGTAGGATAAACTCAAGATAGATGACAAAAAGGTTTCAGCTTTATGTGCACTGTAGTCCCAATTATATCTTACAGCAGTCTAAACGCATCTCAGGAATCTTAGTGCACATACATGCAGCTATACCCTGCAAAAGACAACCAAGGAATACATACTGTAACCACAGAAAAAGGGAATAAGCTCTGCATCAATCACAGACTGCAACATCTCTGAGTTAATGTTAGTCTACACCTTGCCTACAATCAACCATCACAAAAACTATAAACCTTTACTTGTTACAGCATAGGACATGGGTATGTTCCTTTCTTAACCCTTGCTGCTAACATGTTTTATTAAAGTGTATGCCGAGAAATTTTAAGGAAAACAAAATTATACCTATTCTCTTTGTCTGGTGTATCTCCAAAAGTGGTGAAGAAAAAAATCCAAAGGCATATGCGAAAGAAATAAAAGAAAAAGAAATATTTTGTCTTTAACACTGTTATTTCGAAAAGTCACACAGAAAAAAAGTGGTATCAAGATGTACAGTGTATATCTAAACAGCAATGGAAATTACAAATTTACAAAGTCCAGATTAAAGACAATCCCTGAAAATGACTGCACTCACTTTGACAAGAGGCAGCTTCCTGTCTACTGGCAGAAGTCTTTGATGTGTCAAGGTTCGTCTGCTGAACAGGTCGAAGATCGAAAGAAGAGTTCCGAGAGTGACTGCGTGAACGGACTACGTCCACAGAGCTTTGTCGTGAGTGTCCTGCTCTTGGTTCTGAAGGTCCTCTGGAACAAAATCAGATCAACGTATAAAATTACGAAACATTATAATCGTCTTATGACTTTAGTATGTTTATGCATTTCTGTGTTGAAAATCATTACTTTATCATTCATGAGACTGTTTTATCATTCTTATCGGTTTATTTTTCATGAGATCGGTTGTTATCAATCTTCATCTTATAAAGTTAATGAAAGATCCCTGCACGTTATAACTGATATGAAGTGTACTTTATTGAAACTTTGCTTTTGAACAGAGTCTAAACTTGTTATTGCTCGAACTTTACATTGCTGTTCACAACATCATTCCTGAATAATCAAATTTACATCAAGATCCTAAACTTCTGCAGTTCTCAGTTCAATAAATAAACACTAAATCCTGACATCCCATGAGTGAATGACTGGCGGACATGCCAAACAGCAACTTGGCGGAATCTGGAGTCAAAAATTTGTTCAAAAGTAAATTATTGCACTTGATTACATATATGCTCCATCCAAGTCTGCCAGCAGCTAGCAGGCAGATTACTCGAACCTGCAAAAACTCCTATGGCTGTGAGATTTTGAAATGGGGAGGGGAAGATGACTAGCTCTGAACAACACTAAAAAAATGGGCAGTGAACAAGCCACCTTTTATGTGTGGGGGTGAGACTGAACTCAAGACATGAGATCTCTTAAGATCAACACCAACAGCTCTGTCAAAATAGTCAGCCAGCCTGTGAGTAAAACGATCATAACAAAACTATCAGAATCATCTGAATTGGACTTTTCTCTTGTCACAGTCATCGGAATCAATCTTTCCTCTCTTTTCTTCTGAACTGAAAGCAAGAAAAAAGAAATTACCACAAACACAGCTTACACGATTTAAGAGTACTCAACACGTGCACAACATGTAATCATCCAACACTCACCTTGCTCCCTCATACGTACTGCGGGCGGCCATTTCCAGACTGACGGCAGAGTGACGCTTGTCGGGGACAGGAGGGATAGGTGGTGCTGGTGTAACAAATCATACAAAACAAAATGTCAATATATATCATACACAGATTGTTTATAATGCTCATTATTTGTTTTGGTTTTGTTTTTGGTCTGAAGCATTTGTGGACTGCAACTCCCACGTACACTCATTTGAATTTTCATTTGAGTAAGTTTTTACAGTATGGCGGTTTGTTTACCCTGGCATTTAGGCAGTCATTCATCATTTTTAGAAGGTACGCATGCCGGGCGTTTTTGTCCTTCCATACACCACTCTATAAAGATAAGTTAAATCTTTTAATGTGTGCATTCGATGTTATGCCTGTATATAACACAAAGACAGTTCAGGCACACATCACCAGTACCACCACCACCACTGTGACATAACATATTCAATCACTGAAATAAATTGATCAGTTAATAAATAAATAAAGCAATAATATTTAAACGCCTTTGTGTACATGCATGTGCAGACAAATAAGCATGCACACACACATGCTCAAACAGCGCGCGCGCTCTCACACACACACACACAACACAACAACACAAACACACACACACACACACACACACACACACACACACACACACACACACACACACACACCACACACACACACATACACACACGCTACATACACATGCTTCAGACTGCATCTCGATTCAAAAATTGGATAGATTCTAATTTTCTTCATAGTCAGACCCTTATCTTTTGGACATGGTCATGGTCATTGATACACGGTTCTGCCATGATTTATATGATGAAAGAGTTCCATTTACAGAAGTAAATGCTGCTTTTACCCTTCTTCTTTTTCTTCTGCTTTAATGGGCAGCAACTCCCATATCATACGTGTACACAGGTTTTTACGTGTACGTGTGTTAATTCATGTCCTCTTTTCAGGGCTGTGAATGCTGGGCATTTAAATGCTTCCAAAGCCATCAAACAATGATGTAGCTTACAGGATATTTAATATATGTCTCCATGTCATGCATGTGCATACAAATAAAGAGGATTCAAGCACTAGCAGATCTGCACATATGCTGTCCTGGGAAATGGGAAAAAATTCTTTACCCTTTACTCACCACGCATGCACATACAGGTTAAACACACAGCTTCTGACTGGGAGTCTTGACATCCTAATCACATAGCTACTGTTGTCGTCAGTAGATGATTTTAATCCACTGACAGATTACTAGTCATTAAACAACTGTAATACACTGATAATTTGAAAATGTGCGGTGATGCTGTACCTGGAGGATGAAAGTAGCCATGGAAGAGAACATCACCACATGAGGCCACATCCAGATCTTCACACAGAGCCAAACGTCGTACTGGTGACAGAAAACACTCAATTAAATAAACATAACTTTATCAACAACAGTGCTGATAATACAATCAATAAGCGTAATTTTATGGACAACATCACTGATTTGGGAACTGATACACAGTTCTGCCATGATTCATATGATGAAAGAGCTCCATTACTGAAGTTAATGTAAATGCCGGACATTCTCAGAATTTGTAGTTTGCTCAAGAGGTATTCATCACACTTGGACAACTCCATATGCACTCCACCCAAATATGCCAACAATTATCTAACAGACTTCCTGAAATTAGGAAGAGGGGAGAGAGAACTATGAAACACAACCATGACATCACCAGAATGATGGAAACACTAAGACAGGCAGTGAACAGGCCAATTGGGTAGCAATACCAAAAACATTCATATCTCAAACAAAATGCACTGTTTTTTGGCAATAGAATGTTCTTTCATAAAAAGACATCAGAGTTAATGGATAAGGTACAAATTTTACGACACAAAACAACAACTGTGATGCAATGCAAAACAATGCAATGCACTTCAATACAATGAAACAACATAATGCAACACAACAAAACACAAGAGATAAACAGACAGAAGACATACCCAAAGGAGTGATGCCATAGAATTCAGCCTCATGTCTCAAAGCTGCTAGGTCAATATCCCTGAAATCATAACACATAACAACAATAATGATAATAACAATAATAATAATAATATAAATAATAATGATAATAACAATAACAATGAAATAAAAATGTGTTCATAAGTCACTAAATATTGATATATGAATCAAATCAAAGTGCACGTTTTCATTATTCACTAAAACATTCACTTACAATGACAAAAACTTTAGGAAACAAAGCACTTGCATACAGGAAGGGCGAGGACAGGAGGGGAGTGAGATGAAGAGATAGGTGCGTAGATGAAGAAATCACCGCTGGACAGAAAGGTAAAAGACACAATATGTGACATACAGCAATAAACAAATAAATGAAAAGACAGAAAATAAATAACACGTAACTTGGCTGGGTAGGATTCCTTAATTAAGAAAGTAGGTCTACATAAGGTGACTGAACATAGGCACTTTTTTTCAGAATCAATAAATTTCCAACATATGAATACCAGTAAATTGTACCCACCATTTCATACCACCTAAGACCTAAATATCAAAGACATGATGATCAATCCCCTCTTCATAGCATTAATATCAAAACAAAAAATAATATTCCACTCTAGTACTTCGAGATCTTTAAAAAAAAAAAAATGATAAAAAGTACTTTACAAATGCAATAACCTGAAGCTAACCCAACCACAAACAAAAAAAATCAAATCTCGTTTTCTCTCACACCAACACCTACACACACCCACAAGCGCACACAATATATAAAAAACCTCATTCTCCTCTTACCTTTGTTTACCCTGTGGTCCCCCTTCCCTTCCCGCTACACACACTAACTCAGACATATTCTCTCCCTCCTTATCTTTCTCTCTAACTTACTTGAGCAGAACTTCCTTGGTACGCAGAAAGCTAAGGACCTGAGAGAACAACTTTGGGTCTCTATCAATGAAAATCTGAAACAAAAGTGTAAGAAATGTCATACAATCTCTATCAATGAAAATTTGAAACTACAGGAAATAATGGAGGATAAACTGAGGCAGTCAAACTGAAAAGGGTTTAACTAACTCATTCAAAACTTCATAGTCACTGATACAGGTTACACATTTGCCACAAATATGGAAAATATCTGACAATAACATCCCCCTCCCTCCAACACACGCACACATGAACGTTTTAGGAACACATACACCGCAGTTTTCCAATGAAATCATGACACAATATATATTATTAATTCACTGAAAACAAGTACGATGAATACTTTCATCCAAACGATAAAATATGTAAAATTCAAAACAAAAAAAAAAGATTTAATTTTTCTTTCCCTCTCCTTTTAGCTTTACTGTTACAAGAATAGTTCTATTTTACAAACTCTCTACCTAATTCTGTCTGTCTCAGTGTCTGTCCACTGGTTCATTTGTCATGTCTCTCCTCTGTCTCTCTGTCCCTTTCTCTCTTCATGGTCAACTCTTTTTACTTTTTTTTTTTTTGGTATCGTTTTTCTTTTTTTTGGTATCATTTTTTTTCTATAGATTTATCTCAATTCCTCTTTCTTTGTGACAGGTTTTCTTGGTTCCACCCCCCCACCCCCCCCTCTTTCTGATGAACACATATATATGTATGCAAAGGCATAAAACAAGCAACTATAAACATAACGACAATTCCAGTTTTAATAGGTACATGAATGATTCAAGACTGAAGTATTTTCGACTGTAGTCTGTTCAATATTATGTTCAAAGTACAGGGCTGTACTATGGCTTTTTTTGGTAACCCTACATGTAACAAAAGAAAAAAAATCAAATGAAAAATAAAGAAAAATACAAAGAAAAAGATCAGCAAAACCAGTCAATCAATTTGCTACGTTATAAACAAGCTTCCCAAAAAATCAGAACAAACTGGCTGACTCATTTGTCAGAGCTATGGACTTGGTATCTGATGTCTTAGAGTTCAATCCCAGACATGAAAAACTGGCCTAACTGCTGCCCATTGTAATGATCCAATCTTCCTGGTGAATTGAAATCCATAAAAGCCAATTCCCCTCCATCCCACTTAAAGACTTTGCGGCAGTTTGCCAGTCCATAGAGTTTTTGCACAGGCTCAAACTGACAATCATTACAATAGCAGACTGAGGGGGGGGGGGGGGGGGGGGGACTCAGGGACCTGTCTGAGTGCAATGAACACTCTTTGAAAAACTAATTCCAAATAAACAATTCTGTAAGGAAAGAAACTTTAAACAAAAATAACTTACAGCTCCAGTTTCATCTTTGAGGGAAGAAATACGGCCACTCAAGAGGCTGTAACAACAGTACAAAATTCAAAGGATGAATACTTTGCACATTATCAAATAACAAACCAATAACTAGCGACAATTACAGCCTCATACAGTTATATTCTAAAAGGAACATGACTGTAAAAATGAAAAATATAGCTAACAGAATGACAGACTTCAGCAACAAAACCGGAAAAACACAGAACTTTATCTGTCTTGGCATGCAAATACACACACACACACACACACACACACACACACACACACACACACACACACACACACACACACACACTCTAAATAGAACAATTCTTTACAAAAAACAAAACAAAAACAAAAAAATATTTTAGACAGAATTACTGTCTGGTTGTGAAAAAACGAAAAAAAGATATTTCAAAGATGGCCACAGTAAACTGTTATGCCATATGGGACATGTTTTTTTAAAAATTTTAGTCCAAGAGAACAAACATCAAAGATAAGAAATATGCACATATACTGATAAAACTGTAAAAACACATTTATTCACAGTTTTACATGCTTTTGAAAAAAAAATCATAACACAGATGTAAGTGTAAGATATGCTGTGAGAAACTGTGTGTGTGTGTGTGTGTGTAATGTATGCGCGCACATGTGTGTGCATATTAGAGTGTTTGTGATGTGCACAGTGTATGTGTGTGTATGAATTAGGAAAATACCTACATCACATACTACTTAAGAAAGGAAAATTATAAACACTATACTTAGATTATTAGTTAGAATAAATATTATACTTAGTATTAATTAAAACCACTTTTATATAATAGGCTACATTTCATTTTTTTGAAAATATTTTGTGTCTTGGTGAGTTCTTTTGATTGCAGAGTTTACATTAAAAGTGCACTATGTTTAATATTTCATGTAGTTGTTTGGTGAGATGGCTGGCTGGTTGGTTTGATCGGCTGATCGGTTGCTTGCTTGCTCAATCAGTTGATTGGATAGATCATATACATGTGGACATTTTGATGGATCATGAACTAGTTGGTTGGTTGTAAACTCTATTTAAACAGATGATTATTTTGGTAAACTGGTTCAGTGGTTGATTCAATGGTTGGTTGTTTGGCTGACATTTCTTATTTTCTGTACTGTTCTGGTCCTTTGGTATGAAACTGTATAACAGTAGGAGATCTGCCAATGACAGATCTGAGAAACAAGAAATAAATGTAGACAAAACAAACAATGATCAATATCAAAGAAAACAAAACCAAAAAATGAACATCACCTGGTGAAAAAAGAATCTGGAATCCAGGTGAGAGTTTGTCTTGATGTAGAAAATCTGGAACAGGTTATCAATGAATATAATTTAGATTAATGTGGCAGAATCCATAGAATAAACTTTTTCCTCAATGGACATGATTGCCGAGTGGTTCATATGTCAGCCTTCCATCAAAAAAGGTCTGAGTTTGATCCTGTCTAGGAAATACTCAGTAGTTAAACTTTTTTTTAAAGCAAAATGATGGAGATTTTTTTCAATCTTCATGGTCAACGTATGTGCACAACTGCTATTGTCTCAACCCATTTCATGTGCATGTGCATGCACAATATGAACTTCGCATGTTAAAGATCCCAGGTGTAACTTTAAAATCCCAGGTTTAATTATTAGTGTAAGCCATATCAGCTTTTACTAGTTTTAGTGATTTATACAATTACAGAAACATGACAATACATAGCAAGCACAATCACTGAAGACTGTGCTGTTGAAAAATGCCTGTGTAATGTGGACCAAACAACAAGTACACAATGATACATTCACCCAAGAAAACATTCCTTGAAATATAGTTGAATACATTTTTTAAAAAAACACCATCCTCTTTAACATAATAAGACCAAACCCTGAGTAATGGGTTATCAGTTGTACGATCAGCAGGATTCACAGTCACCTGATGTTCAAGCAATTCGACCATTTATAAATAAAATTTCAAATGTTTTGTATAGCCCCTACTTATATCATAAGATTCATATGCTATAGACTGTATCAAATATCATCACTGAACTGTATCAAATATCATGTAAGTGAATGTAGAGTTCTGCTATTTTACCAGCATACTTGAAAAGCAGTGTTACTGGTATTTAAAATACTTAGGCCTAATTGGAGAATACTATAGCCTACTGATCAAATAGTAAATAAAACAAATCAGTACAAACTAAAATCAAACTCGCAATGCACTACAGTCTACAATTTAACCACAACTGAATGACAACTGTGTTCATTCTGTACCAACACCTCACACATACATTCACATACTCCCTCCCCCTACCCCCAAACAAGATCTATTCAATAAATATATACAGCCACACCAGTAAGCCTATCAATTTTGAGAGACAGGGCGGTCTGGCACTTAGCTAGGGCTTGTTTTGTATCACAGTTACATTTTATATTACATCTGTGCATCACTGCAACAACGATTTTACTCATTAGTTTCAGTCTGACATTTTGAGTTTTCAGTTTACAAAACTAATAGCCTAACTGTTTACATACGTAACCATAACTATTTCAGCCTAAAACTTGCTATGAATGTTTACAACATGCTGAATTACACACACTAAGCTTAACCCTACAATGTTCATCTATCGGCACGATCACGCATTGACAAGAAAAGGATATATCCCATGGTCTTTCGCAGTAAAAGTATAAAAATATTATTTAGCCTACTACTGTACTAGATCTAGATTTCTAGTCTGCTTGCAGTTTTACTTGCCTTGTTCCTCCGACGTTCAGGTGAACTATCTCACCTGCCATGACCAACGGGTTTGCCGTTAATTGTTCATCACACTGTAGACACGTTGGTACTTCTTGTTCATCACCCTGCAGACTGAAAACTGACAGGGTAAAGCGACAGCACCTTAAATAACGGAGCTAATTTCACCTCAACCTCATCAAGTTATATTTTTAGGTCTGTCTCACCATTTCCGAAACAAGTTAGGTAACTCTAGCACTACACCTAATGTAGGAAGGAGTTGTCTCACATTAGCCTAGCCTACATCTATTCCTTGAGACGAATTTCCGGCAAATTTTCTCAGTGCTTCCGGTGATAACATTGGGATACGTTCACACACACGATTGTTACGTTGAGCCAAACAAAAACTCTGAGAAAATGGTGTGCGAAAAATGTAAGTTGCAAATAGATCTGTTTGTTCATAAGTATACTTGAACAATATCTTAGAAACAGTTCTTTCAGTTGTGATGCATCTAGTCTTAATAAATAAATGAATAAACCGTGCGTAGGCCTACAAACTTTCAACAAACTAATTACTAAACTACACTGTCACTGTGACTGTGACTGTAGTGTAACAGGCCTTACCTGTTACCAGCCACCAGGACTAGATCTGGCTAAACCAACCTAAATCAATCATGCCTAATGCCGTAGTACTAATGGCCATGATCCATAATTCCTTCTCTGGATGACTGGGTACTAGTAAATGAAGAAAACTTAATCTCAGATATAGAGCACTTACAACCGGTTGGTAAAAGTGACCACGACGTATTGAAATTCAAATTGTATGTCTCAATGTATAATGCACCTATAGTAGACAAATACAAGTATGATTTTAATAAGGGTGATTACAGAAAACTTAATAATATTGTGAAGGATGAAGATTGGAGTGACTTGGTCAATATGGATGTTGAGAGTGCTTGGGGTATGATAAAAAAAAGTGTTAAATGATGGTGTTGAGGAATGTGTCCCAAAAGTTAAAGTTAGTAATTATAAACATTTCAGACCTATATGGTTAGATAAAAAGGCTCTGGGGAAAATTAAAAAGAAGTATAATACATATAAAAGATATTTGAGAACCAAAAATGGTAGTGATTATGATAGATATATAACAGTAAGAAATGAATGTGCCAAATTGTTGAAGAAAACCAGAAAAGAGTATGAGAAAAATATTGCTAAGGAAAGTAAAAGTAACCCGAAAAAAATTTGGAAATATGTACAAGAAAGGACAAAAGTTAATACAGGTATTAGCCCCTTAAAAACCAATGATGGGAAACTGGTTGTTACAGATAAAGACAAAGCTGAAGTTTTAAATAAATTTTTTGCAAGCGTTTTTACAACAGAAGATATCAGTACATTACCAGATTTAATAGAAAATTCAAAGTCAAATGGTATATCATTATGTGATATCAGAGTTACTCCAACTGCGGTAGAAAAAAAGTTACAGGAACTAAACCCGAATAAAGCTAAAGGACCAGATTTGATATCCCCTAGGATACTAAAGGAAGTAAGTAAAGAACTTGCAAAGCCACTTTGTATATTATTTAATAAGTCCTTAGAATCAGGTGAGTTACCAAAGGATTGGAAAACAGCCGATGTTAAAGCCTTGTTTAAGAAAGGAAATAGGAGTGACGCTGGGAACTATAGACCTGTAAGTTTAACTTGTATTGTTTGTAAAGTACTGGAATCACTAGTAAGAGATTGTATCATTTCTCACTTTGAAAGTAATAAATTTTATGCAAAATGTCAACACAGATTTAGAGGGAAAAGATCCTGTGTAACCCAGTTATTAGAAGTTATGGAGGATTTCACCAATATGATGGACAATGGGGACCCCTTTGATATCGTGTATCTTGATTTTAGAAAAGCTTTTGATTCTGTACCTCACGAAAGACTGCTCATAAAATTAGCATCTTATGGTATTACAGGAAATACACTCAAATGGATCCAAAATTTTTTGTATGATCGAAAGCAGAGGGTAATGGTAGGAAATGCTGAATCAGAAGAAACAAAAGTAAAAAGCGGGATCCCTCAGGGCAGTGTACTGGGTCCAATCTTGTTTACAGTATTTATAAATGACTTACCTGATTCACTGCACTGTACTTGCAAAATTTTTGCTGACGATACAAAACTATATGACAAGGTTGCCAATGTTAATTTAATTCAACAGGACTTGCTAATACTACAAAACTGGTCAGATACTTGGAATTTATATTTTAATGTTTCAAAATGCCATGTAATGCATGTTGGTAAGAAGAATATTAGACGAGAATATTTCATGAAAATTGGAAATGATGTACAGAAAATTAGTGTGTGTGAAACGGAGAAAGACTTGGGAGTTACATTTGATAGTGAATTATCTTTTGACCTGCACATTAAAAGAGTAACAAATAAGGCTAACCAAATGATAGGAATTATCAAAAGAACATTTTTGTACATGAATAAACATACATTTTTAATGTTGTTTAACTTTAAGGCTTTTGTTAGACCACATTTGGAATACGCAAGTGTTGTTTGGAATCCGTATTTGATAAGACAGTCAAAAATTATTGAAAATGTACAAAGAAGGGCAACTAGGTTGCTTATACTTTTTATAGAGTGTAAAAATATGAGTTATGAAGAAAGGCTTAAGTTTTTAAAACTTCATTCACTGAAACTGAAAGGTAGGAGGGTTAGGGGGGATTTAATACAGGTATACAAAATAATGAATGGGATGGATAAGCTATCAGTTGAAACATTTTTTTCCTTTCCACAATCTAGTATAACAAGGAATGCTGAAGGTAAAATATTTATTAAACACAGAAATACTAACACAAGAGCGTTTTGTTTTTCTAACAGAATTGTTAAATTGTGGAATAAAATTCCTTTTGAAATTAAATTTACTAACAGCATTAACAAATTCAAAAATTTCCTGGACGATGACGCAGAATTCAAAATTTTATTTAAAAAAATAGACTGAAGCAGATTTGCTCAAGTATGAATATTAAGGCATGCTTTTCAGACCCCGAAGAAGAAAGCGTAAAACAAAAAAGATAGGGCGTTAATAGGCCAGAAGGCCTAGGCTACGAGCCAGCCCTCAGCTACTACTACTACTACTACTACATACTCATAGTACGTTTAGCCTCTCACAGCGTCAGTACATACATGGAATTTATTCGAGCGTGGAGACGTAATCTTGAGAAACTGAAACCGAATCTTCATCATTGATCCTTTTCGCGTTGGGATTTCTCCCGCTTCGGCAGATCTCGTCCGTTGTGCCTAAAATTGATAAATTATACACTGCTCAACTTCGCAACATCCGATAGTGGCCTGAATAGCTTCTCATAAGGATAGGTCTAAGTAAAGCTGATTCAACTCGAACTCAAACCCGAGCCTTGTCACAGTTTGTGTTAGGCCAGCAGACCACATTCCATTTCCACCATCTTTGGTGGACATACATGCTGGGTGTTTTTATGTTTCCGTAAGTCGACCACTGACACGACTTACAGGATCTTTCATCTATATAAAATCCAAAACAAGTGTGACTGGCCGCATTCAAGCAAACAGGAACCAGAAAAAACATGAAAAAAACATGAAAAAAGAATAAAAACACGTAGCCTATTTAATACAACAAGACAAGACAGGAGCAAATTTTCGGCCAATTGGCTTTTGTCAAGCTAAGAATAAGATCACAAACAAACAAACACCAGATAAAAAAATTAGGAGAAAAAGACTATATATATATATATTCTGCATATGTATACACATTAAGAGGATTTTATACTGGCAGATCTGCACACATGTTGACCTGGGAGATTGGAAAAATATCTCCTCTTTACTTATCACAGTACCAGGCAATGTATAGGTAGATCATATCCAGGACTTTATGATGGGAAGTTTGCCGTTTACCCATTTGACTTCCAAATCCGTCATAGTGTTTTTTATATAATGAAAATAATTATTCCTTAGAAAATGTTCACACAGGTGGCCAGACCCTAAGCAAATTACAGTTACAATTCAGTTGTATTTATTCAAATCAACTGTTTTATAGGCCTATAGCATGTTGGTTCTAAAGTCAAAACTTGATTTTATTTATCATAATATATATGATTTTTTTATCATAAAATATGTTGGTGGGTGGACTGGGAGAATAATTTCATTTGACTATGACTGGTCAGATTTTATTTGTTTTTATTGCATCAAATCACAGTTGAATGATTCCTAATCACAAAAGCTATTTGAAATGAAGGGGTACGCACATGTGTCAATTCAGTATTTGAGTAAAGCCATTTGAAGTAGGCTTATCATGAAAGTTAATCATTGTTCATGATTATTTCATGAGACTTTCCAGTGTCCATGCGTTTTGTTATATTTCTTATTTTGTAAAATGAAAATCATGAATTACATTATGATCATAAATTGTTCTTGTTTAGAGCTATTATATATTAAACTCATTTGAACGTACTGTGCATGAAACTTTTTTGGGAGCATGTAAAACTCTAGCTGTAGTGTACCTCAGTGCTAGGTGGGCTGACTACATTTCAAGTGTTGTTGCTCAGTCTGCATCTTTGGTGGACATGCGTATTGAGTGTTTTCATGTTTCCAAAAGCCAGCCACTGACATTGCTTATATTCAGTATCTTTAATCTGCATTATTTGATAGGGATATTTGAAGAGGGTTTAAGCATTGGTACCTCTGTATATGTTGACTTGGGAGATTGGATTCAGGAAAGTCTGCACCCATTGGCATTATCCATCAGATGAAGGTGTGAAGGTTGATCGAATCCAGGAACTTCTGATTGGAAGTTGGACATTTTCTCTCTAGACTACTAATGGACCATGCTCATATTAGTCATGAAAAAGAAGTTCTGACTTCTGTATGCGGTGTTTATGAAAACAACAGAAAAATATTACAAATTGAAAGTGACTATAATGAATATTTTGTTGTTTTCAGGTCAAAAGAAATTGGGCAAGGTGATTACCCCAGATCCATGGAAATCGGGGGCCAGAAACACAACAGGTAAATTTGTAGCCTACTTCTGCAGATAAATATATACTTTTTCATGTTTATAGAAAACAAATCTTTAGGCCTAATCAAAGTTTGCTATCATTATTGTTGCTTTATTCTCTCCAGTCCTAAACTACTTAACTAGTATTGACACTATTGTACTAAATTACTGTTTTCAGCAACATCAGATTTAAATACATATGGAATGAAAATTGAAATGTCAGCAAACATGATATCAACAAAATTGGTTGACTGTTTTTCAGTGTGTGCACACACGCACACACACGCACACACACGCACGCACATGCACGCACGCCCACACACACACACACACACACACACACACACACACACACACACACACACACACCACACACACACACACACACACACACACACACACACACACACACACAGAAAGAGAGAAGGAGAAAAGCATATTAGAAACTTTGTATATGAAGCCAAAATAATCGGTACCTCAATCCCTTTGTTTTTATGATTATTGTTTGCTTCATTTATAGTTTGTTTTTTGTTGCAGATGGTGGTGGTCGCAAAGTTGGAGAAAACAAGGCCCTTACTGCCAAGAAAAACAGGTAAAAACATTGTTATTTGTACTTTATTGTGATAGAATATAAGCATTGCATGCCTGGTAATTGTACAAGTGTTTTGATTGTCTTCTCTGAAATAGGAGGATTATGTAGCCTTTTGTAGGGTGTACATGTTCTTAATAAAAATTATTTGGATGACCGTACAGTAGTTCAGTTTAAATGACTTGTAGCTGATTGGAGCCCAACACGCAGCCACGTGTCTGATTGACAGTGGGACAGTTACCCCATCCATCTTCATTCTAGGCTTCACTCCCTTAGACAATACTAATGCAACCCAACCCCTGTTCCTCCACCGTGGAATAAGTAAACCTTTCATTGAGAAAACCAGTCCCAAAGGTGAGGGTTTCGGGGTCAGCTTAAAGTTAGGACACATCGATTTGTAGTGGCAGCTGCAGATGATGTCATCACCTACAGTTTATCATGGCCTGTGGTACTCCATTTAGGTGTATATGTTCAACTGCCTCGCCGACTTAGGGAAGAACGCTGTGTATTTCTATCATAATTTGATAACAATGATTTATTGACCATCCCACCCATTCCTACTTGTTCTCATGTGAATCAGGATGGGCTGATTAAGCTTGTGAAACAGTTGAATATCTTTACTCCTGACCATCACATGATGTCACCACCATCTCTCTAAACATGCTACTGCTACTGAAACTGCACATCATATTTGACAGGCAAATGAAAATATGGGTATTGAAGTCATGGAGTGTTTTGCAAACTTCAACTGCTAACCCATTCGCTCTCTTATGCACATCATGTTTTACAGGCAAATGAAAAAAAAAGGCTTTTTTCAGTGATGAAGTTAAAAGGGAACAGTTTGCAAACTTCTGCTGCTCAAACTTTTCTGCCCACTAACTCATTGCAGTCCCCCAGAGAATGACTTGTTGGTGCTTATCAGTGATGATTTATTACACAAGCTGAATCAATGCTTTGGGTTTGTGTGCAAGCACATTTCCTTGCTTTCTTTCCTTTCCCCACCCTCCATGCACATTTTCAAACAACGTTTTCTCAGATTTATGCATTATTGTTGGCCTACACTGTGCAGGAGTTATTTTGCTGCACAGTCTGCATGTCTTATTCTTTGATCGTTGTGAATGTTGGTTATTTGTGTGTTTCTATAACCAAGCCACTAAAGACTGACATTTGCTAAGTCTTACAAAGTTACAGGATATTTCAGTTATGTGTATTTGATATATTCTACATGCAGATACACACAAAGGGGGTTCAGACAGTAGGTCTGCCTATAAGAGAAGAAAAATCTCCACGTTTTACTCACCAGATACTTCCTAAGCAAGAGCAGATTCAGACTAGATCCTTCTGATTGGAAATTTTACATCCTGGCTGACTTGGCTACACTACTTGTTTTGGATCTTCACTGTATGTATGAGATTGTTCATAAATTGTGTTGACTTCTTGAGTACACTGAAGCTTAAGAAGTCTGCAAGACACTGGACTGTTCTGTTTATGTTTGAATGAATCAACAGATTTGTAAGATTTTTTACCCCCTATTTGGTTTTCGTTTGTTGTTGCATGCTAATTCATTTTTCTTTTTCCAATCTATTTTTCATCTTGATCCTTATTTTTTACATGCCTTTGTGCCAGGCTTCCTGCCTCACTGCATATCACTGGCAATGTCTGCCAGACAGGTAGACAGAAAGTGCAAGTTAATGTTACAGTTCTTTTGGTTATGGCAGTTTATTTATTTTGGGTAAGCTGGATGGCGGAATTGTTAGGATATATATATATATATTTAAGTGGGCCAATGATTTTATTTCTTATACTAGATCTGTTTTGCACGGGTCACACATTCGACAGTCTCTCAGTCTCATGCCTTTTAAAAAATTTGAAACTGACTTGCTAATTTTTGCTTTCAGTGGTATTTTGCTAAATGTGACCTTTTGTGTTTCAGGTTCAACCCCTACTCTGCTGGAACCTTTGAGAAATGCCGCATCTGCAAGTCCTCTGTCCATCAGCCAGGGTCCCACTATTGTCAGGGTGAGTTTTGTAAGGTTGTGCATGCAGACCTGCCAACCAGTACGATTTTGGCGTATTATTTTACGATCATAATTAAATAATACTAAATTACGATCGAGTAAAAAATGATACGATGCAAAAAAACAAAAACAAAAAAAACAAACGATTATAGGTCTAGTAGTGACTTTGAGCCGAGAGCGCCACTGAGAAGACAATCACGATCGGTAAACAAGTGGACTATGGGCGCAGCCATGTTTGTTATTATAAATGAGAATCTCGTCAAACGAGAGTCTCGTACTGGGTCAAACGAAAGTCTCGTACCGACTGTGAGACTTCCGTTTTTGCAAAAAGAAAATGGCGACACGAGGTAGACCGCGTGGTAGTGGCAAAGGAAAACGTGGTGGTGAAGCTGCTTTGGGCACCAGCAGTGAAAGTGTACAGAAAAAGGCAAAAAGAGAACAAAAGTTCATCCAGTCGTACTCACAAGAGTACCCATGCATCACTGCATCGAAAGTGGGAAGCACATATGCAAGGTGCAGTGCTTGTGAGTTCGATTTTCTAGTTTCGCATGGCGGGATCGACGATGTAAAAAAGCACGTGACTTCGTTGAGGCACATTGCAAAGGCATCAGCCTTAAGAAACACCTCTTCTCTTGTTGATTATATTCAAAGAACTGAAGATACTGATCTCCAGCCCATTCGTGCAGAGGCATATTTCACGGCGTTTTTGGTGGAACACAACGTGCCACTTTCAGCCTCTGACCATGCTGGACAGTTGTTTAAGAAGATGTTTCCTGACAGCAACATAGCAGATACCTACAGTTCTTCAAGAACAAAAACCACATCCATTGTGAAGGAATGTGCTGAAGATAGTAAGGCTGAACTTGTGCAGTGCATGAAGGGACCCTTTGTGTTAGGTACTGATGGTAGTCAGGAGGGGGAAGACAAGTTCTTTCCCATTGTTGTGAGAGCTGTGGATCCCCATGGAACTATCAAAACTGAACTGCTCAGTGTCCCCTCATGTGAGACGTCAGCCACTGGAGAACACATCTTTCAGTTGTTGGACTCTGAGCTAAGGGCTTACCAGATAGACTGGAGGAACTGCCTGGCATTTGTAACCGACAATGCCAATGTCATGATTGGGGTCAACAAAGGTGTCATCTCGTTCATCAGAGACAAGCATCCAGAGACCTTCTTGGCCAGATGTGTATGCCATCTCCTTAGTCTGACTGTGAAGAAAGCCATGAAGGAGTCTAGCAAGTTTGACCTTGATGACACAATGCGTCAACTGGCCTGGTATTTCTCCAAGAGCACTGGCAGACAGCAACGCCTGAAGCAGATCCAGAAGGAACTAGGCTTGCCAGAGCACAAGGTTGTTGAGCATGTTCCCACCCGATGGCTCTCTCTTGGGGCTGCCTTGGACAGAGTAGTTGAGCAGTGGAACGCTTTGGACAAATTCTTCAAGGAAGAATGCAGTGTGAAGACATCACATGCTTCAAGTACATCTAGTTCTGACCCACCTATGAGGCAAAAACTCGGGGATTTCTTCCGGCGCAAGACCACCAAATTGTATGTCTTGTTCTATGCAACAGTCTTGGAGGTGTTCAACCAAGTCAACAAACTTGAACAGACCGACAGCGCCAGAATCCATCTGATCAAGAGAAACATG
This sequence comes from Monoplex corrugatus, assembly GCA_030674185.1. Classification (NCBI taxonomy): domain Eukaryota; kingdom Metazoa; phylum Mollusca; class Gastropoda; order Littorinimorpha; family Ranellidae; genus Monoplex; species Monoplex corrugatus. The sequence goes on along the minus strand of JAPXFY010000012.1, from coordinate 38,851,166 downwards.
GAACGACTGTACAGACGCCTGCTTGTCAGTTATCTGAAGCCAGCTGCTCTGAACAATGGGGCCCTGATGGATGTGGACTTCAAATCCTCATACAACATGAAGCGTGATGAAGACATCTTCATTGGTAGCACCACCCGAGAACACCTGGACTGTGTGGAAAGTAAGCAGCAGCAGATCTTCATGGAGAATGTGAAGACATTCTACAAGGAGGCATGCAAGTACATGAAAGAGAAGCTGAACCCGGCCGAGGAAACTCTATGGAAACATGCAGAGCTTGCGGATGTGAACCTGCAGAAGTCAGTTCAAGCATCTTCTTTGAAATACTTCTTGAAGAAGTTCCCATGCACTCTGCCACCTAACACAACCCCTGATGAGCTGGAGGGAGAGTTTCTGGAGTACCAGGCAGCAGAACTTCCACCTGTGGTGTTGAACCAGCCATCAGCAGAACTGCAGTGGAAGGAGATTGGTGCCATGAAAGATCACAATGGTGCCACTAGACTGAAACATCTGTCCCAGTTCATGCTGTCAATTCTCCTCATCCCTGTGTCCAACTGTGGGTGTGAGAGAATCTTCAGTCAAGTGCGAAGAAACAAGACTGACTTTCGGGGATCCATAGGGGCAAAGACATTGGATGCTCTCATGGTTCTGAAGTCCAAGAAAGGGGGCCCATGCTACAAAGCAGTGTTCTCTGATGAGCTCTTGAAAAAGTGCAAGTCAGCTACCAAAAGGCAGCACACTGAGCACAGTGCAACAAGCTCTACCGACACAACTCAGTAACTTTCAAAGTGTGCCTTGTTGGCTTCAAATTGTCATTTTGACAATGCAGTTTGTAGCGAAGCAGACATTAGAATTTATGTTTTTTGAGTGAATCATATGTGATTGTGCCTCAGTGGAGACGGACACTGGAACTCATAGTGATCAATATATGTGGAAAACAGACACTTGAACTCAGAATTTGTGATGCATGTGAAAAAAGACATTAGAAGTGATACATGTGAAAATATGTGTTCCTGGAGCCACAAATGACGAGACGAATCTACTTTATAATGAGGTATATAATTCTTTGTAAACTTAGAATACTATTGTTTTTGAAAAAATACTATAAAAACTTTATAAAGGTACTATTGCAGGCTTAGAGGGGTTGGCAGGTCTGTGCATGTGTGTATGTAAGCATGCATGCACACGCTTGTATATATGTGGAGGTATCATTATATAGTAAGTGTTTGTACATAGTGTTTATGTGTTTGTAAATATATATATATAATAACTATATGATTGCGCATTTGTATACATCATTACATGTATATATATACATATGTAACTGAGTATGCCACTGTCTCTCTGTTCTTGTTGTTTAATTTTATTATCATTTTATTCAATTTCATCTATTTTTTTCTTTATTTACTGTATTACATCATCATCTTATGCAGGCTACAGCTCCTGTGAGCACTCTTTATCTAACAATATAAATTCATACAAACTACGCACCCAGCAGGGGGAGTGGATTTTTGTTTGTCTGACTATTCTTTATCCTACTTCAAAGGCAGAGCTAAGGAGAGAATTTTGAAAGATGTATCAAATTGGTGAATGATCTGGAAGGCAGAAATAAGAAAATGGTGTGTCGAGAAAAGAGAGGATGACTGGAGAGAGGAACCCTTAACTACCAAAAAATGTTAAATAGTTCCTGCAGTTTCAATATATAGAAGGGGACCATAATTTCTGCATCTGCAATACCTCATTGTGGGAATATAATTATATAAAATGAGGTGTTTTTTGTTGGATCTTTTACAAAATCTGAACAGTTTTTAACTTGTGACATATTGACTGATGTGATTTGTAAAGTGGTGATTTAAAAAAATGTTTTACCTCTGTTAGTGGTAAGGTGACAGCCCTGATGTTGCCTCTAGTGGTTGGCAGGATTATAAACAACACAAATGAAATTGAATTGAAATAAAACTTCCTAGCTTTTTAAACAAAACTAGGATTCTAGCCACTAAAAGCAAGGAGTTTAGAGATTGTTCGGCATTTCAGAAACACTTAACAATATTGTTAGTGTATACGTATGAATATGTTTATTTTATATTCAGAGTATGGGTATATATATCCATATGTACAATGCATTATTACATATTGCAAAACCCAAATGTTGTGATAGTGCCAGAGCACATTTCGATTTCAACTTCAGTGGGTAGTTATACTCAGTTTTGGGGGGATGTGTATGCCAGATGTTTTTGTGTTTTCATAAGCCACTGAACATTGCCGCAGCTAACAGGATATTTGACATACATGACTTCATGTATTGCATACACACAAATGGTGTTCAGGCAGTAGCAGATCTTTACACTATATATCGCCCTGGGAGATCAGAAAAAATCTCCGCCCTTCACCCATCAGACACTACCATTTACCAACTTTCTTTCTAGCTTGGCTATTGTGCCTGTTGTGGCTCTTTGGTGGATTGTTCCGTTGTATGGCTGATTCTGTTCCCATCAGTCATTTTGGCTTTCAGTCACACAGTGTGAGAACTGTCAGTAGGTGGGAGGCAGTTTGTATCAAGTGTTTTTGTTCATTGATGGAGCCTCCTTTTTTTTGATGTCTTGGGCTTCTAGGATTTCTGGCAAAATGAAAGTAACAGCTGTCAATTATAATGAGACTTTGAGTTTGAAATGATGAATGATATAGGCCTACATCATTTACATGGGTGCAACTTTTTCCGTTTGACGACGGAATCCATTTTTTCAAAACAGTCAGAAACAAAAAATCTGTTTTTTGAAAATTGAAGAAGCTTCAGCATCTTCCCCCATACAAGTCGCTGCCAGCCCCTGGACCCCTTTCAGTTTTTTTACTTTTTTTAGGTTGCACCCTTGGATATATGTGTGGACGTACACATAAAAATGTTCTTGAGATCATTGAGTAATCTTGTTCAGCAGATGTGTTGGTAGCTGGTTTCATTACAAGTTTCATTTGTTGTTTCATATTTTAGTTTGCTTTTGAGTTGATCGTCGATTCATGTTTAAGTTTCATTACATTGTGTCTTTGAATGAAAGTGAAATGGTTTATGTTTCCAGGCTGTGCGTACAAGAAAGGGATCTGCGCAATGTGTGGAAAAAAAGTCATTGAGACCAAGAATTATCGCCAAACGTCTGTCTAAGCAACACTACAGTCCAGCGAAGTGTTTAAAGTCTTCACCTTACTTTGTACAGATATCATGATTAATGTACAAACATTTCAACATCACTGAAAAAAGAAGTTGCTTCCATCATCTGTGTGCAACTGACTTTCAAGACTCTGATTTGTCCATTAAACTTCGCAAGAAATTGTGTTGTCGATAGACACTGAACAACATCCTTGTGCAGTCTGAAGACATTGAATAATTGTGTACTTAACAGAAATTCAACATTATGATTGTGTAATTCATAGACACTGAACATCTTTGTGTCGGTTATAGATATTTCACAGTGTCATTGGATTAGTCGTCTTAGTATAGTTCACTGATCTTCAACAGTGTTGAACATTCACAATGAGGTGAATCCAAGCCATTGATACAGACACATTTGAAACAAATACAACAGTGATGTTTTCATGTAGAAGTTGACATTTGACATGAATACTTAAGAAATCAGATAAATCCAGTCAATCAATCCAAACTTGTTTCAACAGAGTGCAGCGTAGTATTTTCATGTAAAAGTTGACATGCTGACATTTGTAAATGCTTGAGAAATCTGCTGCGGAATGAAAAGTTGGTTCCCCAGAACAAAGTATGGAAGACGACAAACAAGAGCAAACCAGAAGAACAAGAAAATCAATGTAAGCGCGTCTCCAACAAGACAAAACAAAACAAGCGCAAATTTTCGGCCAACTAGCCTTTGTCAAGAGCAAGAGCAAGTTCAGTTTCATTTTCTTAGGATAGTGTCTCCATGTTCTTATTGAATTCCATATGCACTGATGTTTCAGATCCAATGTGATGGAGAAGATCCAAATAATCATGGCAAAGTCATAAGCCTGCACATATGCATATGCACTGGCAAGGTCTTGAGATTGAGAGTTTAATAGACAACTGCAATGTTGACTTGAATGGGACACAGGCGAGAGGAAAGCCTCTTGGAATCCGTGTCAATCTCTTTTCTTCATGTGTCCTCCTGTCCTGTGACATTCAGAAGAAAGGGAAAGATTATGATTCATGATGATGATGATGATGATGTGTTTTTGTTTTCTTGTTGATGTTGGGGTTGTTTTTTTTGACAGTTGGGTGGATTAACTTTCTTTATCATTCTTGAAAATGAAAGTTATTCCTGATTAGAAACATTGTCATGTTTTGGTTTCCTGTGCTGAGCAGATACTCATGACAATACAGATAGCTGTGAAGGGATTAGCTTTATAGTTGGATGAATGTTGATGGTCAAGAGTAATTTCATTTCTCAAACGTGGTCTGTGTTTTAAGAATGGAGATTTGACTTATTAAAACTGCATTTTTTAGGGTAAAACTAAAGAATTTTTTAATGAATTAGTTTTTTTTCTGTTTGTTTTAGTGCCATCATCTTTTTTAAAAGATACTTTGAGAAAACGAATGACTGCAGGTAAGATGAGAAATTGAAATGCAAAAGAAACGCATGCCTATTTTTTCACCTTAGGACAGATGTAGACGAAATGTATGCAGGTTTTTTTTAACTTTGGGTCTTGAACTGGGTGTGAAAACAAACATGGTACAAAAACAAGAAGCAGACACAGAATTAATAGAAACTTTATGATAGTTGTAGAAATTTACAATATGATTGTGTCTAAAGTTACATGTGTGTTTGCCCCAATACAAAAATCTGTAGATGTCTACTTGTTCAGATCTGTTTAATTCTGACCTTTTTTTTTTCTAATTTCATTTATATAAAAATGTTGTCCAGTTTTATGTGTTATAGAACATTTTGGATGTATATATGTACATAATGTATGCATGTGTTTGTGGTGGAGGTGGTGTGCTTGTGTGTGTGCTTGTCTTTGTGATTGTGTGAGAAGGAGTTGCTATGAGAATTGTCTGTTTTTGTTTTACTGTTATGATTCGTTGTTTTCTTTGAGTAAATGGTTTGATGTAAACATGGTGTGGTCTCTTACTGTTAAATGTTTTGTATACATATGATGCGCGCGCTGTGTGTGTGTGTGTGTGTGTGTGTGTGTGTGTGTGTGTTGTGTGTGTGTTGTGTGTGTGTGTGTGTGTGTGTGTGTGTGTGTGTGTGTGTGCGTGTGTGTGTGTGTGTGTGTGTGTGTGTGTGTGTGTGTGTAGATGTGTCCACAAGGATTTGTCAGCTTTGTTTTTGATGGATAGATATAAAATTTCCATCAAAGCAGCCATTGGAAACAAGTATCTGTAATCAATACCCCCCCAAAAAAAAACAAAAAAACAAAAACCCAACCTGGTTTGTTCTTTTACTTCAGTTGTGCGTTTTATTGCAATATAACTTTCAGTAACTTGAAAGCAACTAAAAGACTACAAAAGACCTGTCCTCAGCACAAGCCATACATTGTCCACTGGATACGCCTTTCCACACAAGTAGTTGGCCATCCCCCATGCAAAACCCTAAAACCACCATTAATCTGATAACTTACAGGTTGTTGTTGTTGGCAATTGTGCAGAAGAGATGATCAGTCCTCTTCAGGTAAGAAAGCGGACTGTCTTCTCCATCTCATGTAACTGTAGTGAGGCTTGGTTGTCAGAATGTCAAGTGGCCAGATCACATCTTGTTGGTTCATGGAGGGGGCATCTGTGCAGCACATGATCCACAGTCTGATCTTCCTGTCCGCAGGGACATGTTTGTCAGGACAATTTCAGCTTTCTACAGATAAAGTAAAGATTGTCCCATGTCCCCATAACATCAAAGTCGTTTGGGAGTGAAGTGGTAGAGACATCGACTTTTCTCAGGGCCAGCATTATGAAGGTTGCATTCATCTCCTTTCATAATTCAATTCCAGTCTGCAGCATGGTATCTGGCATCTTTGCTGCCCATCTTAATGCTCCAGTCATTTGTGGTGGTGTCAGTTGTAGCATAAATTTGTTTCATTTGTGCCGTTTTGCCCATTCACCTTTCAAGCGCATAGGGTTTTTCGCAAGCTGAATGAATCTGCTAGATTTTGGGTGGAGCACGCACAGAAGTATCCAAGTGCAGTGAATCTCTCGAGCTCCTCTCCGTCGGTGCCTCACTTTCCCCAATCCTGAAGAGGGTAAGGTACCCATTCACAGCTGAGTGGACTGGTGGCCGCTGGTACAAGTTTTTCTTTTTTTTCCCCCCAGAATTGGGGTCGAAGTTGTGCGGACAGATTGAAAGGCGAGAGTTCTGCCTCCAGGGACTTGAGGTACAACAAACTCAACACTACTGTAGTCATCTTTATAATGTCTGTGACTATCCCCCCTGTCATCCCCACACAACTCCACTCCCTTGGGTCACACGCACTGCTTCACCTTCCGCTGCACAAACCCTCCTCTCTTCCCCTTCCTCCTTCTCTGTCTGTTTGACCCTCTCTCTCTCTCTCTCCTTCACGCGCACACACACACACACATACTGTGTCTCTCTGTCTGTCTTCTGTCTGTCTTTTTCTCTCTCCCTCTCTGTCTCTCTCACACACACACACACACACGTAATGTACGCACGCACTCAGGCATACACACATACTATACATACACGCGCATACACACACACACACACACACACACACACACACACACACACACACACACACACACACACACACACACACACACACACACACACACATCCTTTGTCTTGATCTCCTCAGGGAATCATGTGTAAAAATAAAAATCATTTGCTCCAAGTTGCAGGAGTTAGCATCGTATTGACATACTTAAGTCTTCTGTTAAAAAATAGTTTCATGTCGACAGAAGAGAGGTGCAAGCCTGCGTGTGTGCGCGTGTGTGTGTGGTTGTGTGTGTGTGTGTGTGTGTGTGTGTGTGTTTGTATGTGTGTGTGTTCGTGTGTGTATGTGTGTGTTGTGTGTGTGTGTGTGTGTGAGAGAGACAGACAGACAGACAGAAATGTGTCAGCTGTTTCTGGATTGACCTTGACCTAATTCGGATCAAAGGTGTCTACCGTCAAGGAGTCATGAATGTATAGGTTTGGAAGTCATGGCACCAAGACTCAAGGTCAGAGGGATAAATCAAAAGAAAGAGCCTACAATCAGCACTTCTAGAGGATGGTGTGTGAACAGCTCTGTGTCAGGAACCTCAGACATTATTAACACTGTGTTTTCACTGTTGTGACAGTCTGCCATTGTCCTTGCCTTACGTCAAGTCTGACTTCATCTGAATCTTAATTCATGGTCACAGTGACACTGAGAATATGGTATCTGGATTTTTGTGTAAACATTTGCAATATTACAAGGGAGACTGTTTGAATGGCTGGAGAATCATGATTTTTCTTAACCCCCCCCCCCCCCCCATTTACTCGGGGGGGGGTAAGAAAAATCATAATCAGATTTGGGTCGAGCGCTTATAAAATTGTTTGAGTGTTTTGAATCCCTCTTGAACAAACTCCATAATTCAAATTCTATTAGCTAGCGAACACAGACATGGCACACAGGATCATTAACAGTTCCGCTGCGTAGGCAATCATATAGTCCGGTTAGTGGGACTGCGCTGCGCCAGGCCGGGCCGGAATGCATTGCATACAGGGCGATTGTCATGTTTCTGTAAGCTAACCTGTAGCCTAGTTGTTAGAGCGCTATACTCATAACGCAGGTGTTGTGGGTTCAACTCTCGGACGTTGTTGTTTTTTTGACAAGTGCTGGTTGGTTCTTTTGATGAGCCATGGACTCAAGATATGATATCAACAGTTCAACCCTAATACAAACATGGCTTTTGGCTGCACATCTGAACGTTTCCATCATTCTAGTAGTGTCAGCTTGGCGTTTCATAGGTCTCTTCTCCTGCCCCTCCTCCCCACTTTCCCCACTGAAGACTTTACCAGCACTTAGGGTTTTGCGCAGACTCAGGGATAATTTGCTGGCAGATATGGGCGGAGCGCTTATGATTGTGATGAGTCCCTCTTGAACAAACTCCATACCGGTATTTCAAATTCTACTAGCTACCAAAAACACAGATATGGCACACAGGATCTTTAACATGCGTATTTGATGTTATGTGCATGAGCAGACCTGTAGATATGAAAGAATCGAGGTGCAGGTCTTGTAGGTCTACACATAAGAAGTTGACTTGGGGAAAAGATCGGAAAAATCTCTCTACACCTCACCAACCAGGCAATACCTAAGCAGGATCGAACTTGGAACTCAAAAAGTCAGACGGCTTACCAGCGTGGCTGCCATGCCCATCGGATTGTGGTCGTTGCTGCCGCTCAAGGCGATGATGAGTCAGGGAGTGACGATCCCATTAAAGACTGGGCCAGTGAGGCGTGAGGGATTGTCTCCCCTACCTGACTTGCCTTTCCTGATTGGTAGCTGTTTTTGCACTGCCCCTCACTCATCGTCATGTTGTCCTTACAGGCAGGCAGATCCCTTCGATCTTCTTTTCCCGTTTACACTTAAATACACACACACACGCACACACACACACACATACACGCAAGCATGTACATGTGTGCACGTACACACACACACTCGCACGGACACGTGCAAAATTCGAAAATCGAAATCGTTTTGCTTATAGCCCAACAGACCACTAGTACCATATCAGGAGTGCTGACACTACATGACGTAAAAAGCAACCGGTGGACAGGGTGGGGTAGTCAAAGGGTTAAGTTTTTGTAATTGGTGGATAGGGTGCGGGAGTCAAAGGGTTCAGTCAACGGACTACCAACTGGAAGGTGGTGGGATCGATTTCTCATGAAAGCCTGTCAAAAGACATGTTCTCTTTCCCTCCATCTTTCCTGTTGTGACCAGGTGCTCTAATTCCCCCAGCCTCATAAAATGTCCTCTAAATGTTGCTTGTCTTTTCCTTATCTTCTTTATTAATGATCTTCTTGTGTCTGCCTCCTTCAAGACTGTCTCGTTTGTTTTCTGTGCTGTTCATGGAACTCTCAACATTCTTCTTGGAAACCACATTTCAGCTGCCTCAATTTTGTTCTGACTTGGCGTGTTGACTGTCCATGCATCACAACCGTACAACAGTTTGTAATACAAATAAAACTATTTTTGTGAAATTCAGAAACCTGTTGCAATTATCGTTCATTAAAAAAAAAAAGAGAGAAAGTGAGCGTTCCTTGCCAGTGAATTTCCAGACCCTGTGGGCACACACACACACACACACACACACACATAGCCAACAGCCGACGTTGGAGGTCAATGAAGCGAAGCGCGCTTTTCGATCAAAGCCGGCAAGATGTCAGCCGTAAAACAAAACGACCATGGCATAGGTGCTCAACACCAACCACCCAATCCGCAACCCCACCCCCCTCATACACACACTCGTACACAAAGTACTGCACCGCACTGACCGCCTCCAATCAAGTGGAATCGAGAGCTCAAAGCGACAATGTAACACATTTCCCCCCACAGGCCTTGTTCGTGCGTTGCTCGTGGAACTTAACTACTAGATTGAGGGTAGTTATTACTCTGTATATTCAGCACGTCTACCTAGGCCTACCTACCTACCTACCTACCTACACCGCTTGTGGTCCGGACCTAATCTTCTGCAAGGTGTGTGTGTTATGCCATTCTTGTGTATGTGCGACTGATCTTGATCTGCTGATCGCTTTGCAAGTGTTTGATACATACACACACACACCTACTGGGACCAAGACTGGTTGTTACAGGGTGAAAGCGATCTCTGTCATCATGGGACCCGACTAGAACTGTGGCTTATTTTTTTCCATTCACAATGTGAAGAAACAGACGTACAAATCAGAAGAAAAAAATCTATAAGAAAAACAAATATGGACCAGGAAGATTTACAAATTTCTATGGATAAAGACTCATCCTGTTCTTTTGTGTGTTAATTTTTTTCCCGATTTATTGATAATATATATAAAAAAAATTTTAAAGGGGGAGCTGATCTAGACGTTCAGCGCAGTGGAATGATATATTATCTGTCTTATCGTTTGAATTATCCGTCTTATCGTTTGAATCTATTTACTGACAGACAAGCAACGACAACATTCAGTGGAGAGAGGTTCATATGTTCGGTGTAACTACATTGGCTGGCTACTGGCTCGAAAGTTTTAAAACTGATTTTGCTTGATTTCTATAAAGCCAACGGTTTTGTGTATGATATATACTGTGTGATATGACGTCGACGTTTCTGTGACTGGTTTAAATACTTCTTCATCTCTTTCTGTTGATAAAGGTAAGTTGAAATGATGATGCTGTGATGATGATGATGAAGACGATGTCGATGATGATGATGATGATTGTGGTGGTGATGATGATAACAACAACGATAACAATACTGTTAACAAAATAACAATGATAACTATAACAATAATGATGGTGATGATAATAATAATAATGATAATGATAACAATATTGATAATAATAACAATGATGATGATGATAAAAATGGTTATGATAGTAGTAACAATAATAATAGTGATATTAATATTAACAATGCTAAAATAATGTTAACAACAACAGCAGCAGCAACAACAACAACATCAATGTTAATGATGATGATGATAATGACGACAACGACGACGACGATGGTGATGGTAATGATGATGATGATAATGATGGTGATAATGATAAAAACGATAATGATAATAATATTAGTAATAGTAAGAAGAAGAAAAAGACGGAGAAGAAGAAGAAGAAGAAAAATGGTAATGCTGCTGCTACTTGATAATGATGATGACAATGGTTGATATTTATTTCTGATGATGGTGATGTTGGAAACGACTTTTAAATTTTGTTTCCATATAACGAAGTACAATGTTCATTCCAAGAGATGGACTCATTTGTATCAACAGACAAGAGATATTTACAAATAACTGCATTTTTTTTTCAGAAACAAAACAAACAAGCAAACAATATCAGTACAAAACACAAGAATAACACATGTCTTTTTCAGTTAACATGGAAAAGGGCAAAACGAAATAGGCAAAATTCTCTTTCTCTTTCGCCTTCTTTTTCTTTTTCTACCACTCCTCTCCTTTCTTTCTTCTTTTTCTTCTTCTTCTTCTTCTCCTTGTTGTTGTTGTTGTTCTTCTTCTTCTTTTTCTTCTTCTTCTTCTCCTTTTTGTTGTTGTTGTTGTTGTTGTTCTTCTTCTTCTTCTTCTTCTTCTTTTTCTTCTTCTTCTTCTTCTTCTTCTTCTTCTTCTTCTTCGTCTTCGTCTTCGTCTTCTTCTTCTTCTTCGTCTTCGTCTTCTTCGTCTTCTTCTTCTTCTTCTTCGTCTACTTCGTCTTCGTCTTCGTCTTCGTCTTCGTCTTCGTCTTCTTCGTCTTCTTCTTTCCCTTTTTCTTTTCCTTCTTCTTTTCCTTTTTCTTCTTCGTCTTCTTCTTCTTCTTTTGTTTTTATGATGTACAATTTTCAAAAGTATTTTTTTGTTTGGTCATTATTTATTTTGTCATTGTTAATGGACTAGCCCTATAATACTCAATTTGCTTGTGATATAAGCCTGTCACGCGCGCGCGCATGTGTATAGATGAGAGAGAGAGAGAGGGACGATGACAGCTTAGATCAAGGGTCACATGCCTAGCGGGTTGAGTGTATCCTAGCTCAGCATCCTGAATGTGTGTGTGTGTGTGTGTGTGTGTGTGTGTGTGTGTGTGTGTGTGTGTGTGTGTGTGTGTGTGTGTGTGTGTGTGTGTGTGTGTGTGTGTGTGTGTGAGCATGGGTGTGAATGTGTGTGTGCGTGTCTGTGTGTCTTTTTGTGTGTCTGTGTGTGTTTACGCGCGCGAGCGTGCATGTGTACACGCGCATTGCTTGTGTGCTGTGAATACTTTGTGTTCATTTACAGTATTTTGCTCTTCTCAAACTATAGTTCCTAATACTTATGTTACTATGGTTCCAAAAATATTTTTCATTTCATGTTGAGTCAATGTATATTTCTACTTGATTGAAACTTTCAGTAATTTTCTATTTCTGTAAAATGCGATGAGCATACTTTTGACACGGATTGTTCGTACTACATAAATGAAATTACTAGTCTGTTAACAGTGAGAAAATTGTTAATGATACTAAATGATTATTTGCTAAACCAAACGTAAATATAAAAATTCAGTCATATCTGCTGGTGTTCTGTTGTTGTATGTTTGTTTTCGGTCAAAATCCAGAACGCAACCAACATGAAAATCAACGTTTATACTAATTAAACGTCCTTCGTCTTCAAATGCTGAAACGAATGTTGTTCAGCTGTCAAAAAGAAATCAAATAATAAATGAGTCACTGAACGAACGAATGAACAGATGAATAAATAAAATAATATATGAATGAACTGATGGGTGGATGAATGGAGAATGAATGAATAAATGAATGAATGAATGAATGAATGAATGAATGAACAAATGAACGAACGAACGAACGTACGAACGAACGAACGAACTAACGAACGAATGAAGGAACGTACGAATGAATGAATGAATGAATAAATGAATGAATGAGTAAATGAATGAATGAATGAATGAGTAAATGAATGAATGAATGAAGTTTTACATGAACAAGGATCTTTCGATCACCCAATGGTTTTAAAGTCTTTTAACCTACATATATTTTAGGATCCAGATTGTTCATTTTGGAAATGATGGTAGTAATGTAGGATATATCATGTTTCGTGGATAAAATGACCCGCATATGGATCTTACTATGATG